>JAPPVO010000029.1:109971380-110550515 GCA_030407325.1 Camellia japonica | reverse complement strand
GGAAGCTGGCCGGCTAGGTATCAAAGCTGCAGGTGGCCGGCCGGCCACCCCCTATGGCCGGCCGGCCAAGGGGCAAAATGGTCCAAAGAATTTCTGGCCGGCCACCCAATATTGGTGTCCTCCCAGGTCTCATCACAACCCTGTGGTTCAAATTGGCAACTGTAAAACAGGAGAGACACAAGCCACTTTTAAGGGGTTCAAAAGTGGAAAAGGAATTACTGGCCGGCCATAGACTTTTAGGGTCCTCCCATGTGTGTACAACACAAATATGTGGTTTGGGGTTGAAGAAAATGGCCCTAGGGTGGTCAACATTGGCTCGGAAGTGAGAAAAACGGGCGTCGGAGGGCGCCGGAGGAATATAACTGGTTGCTGAGACAATTGCTGGCCTCCCACCCTTCAGTGACCTTCCTGGTGATAAAACAGAGGTACCTGCCAAAATGAACGAAAACCGATGCAAAACGAATGCTCGGGGGCCAAAACACGCAGTTCGGGGTCCCGAAAAGGCTGTTAAGCACCGAAAGTGGCATTCGACCACGAAGTGGGTCTCTCAGGCCTCAGTGTCCCTCAAAGGGAGTAAATGAGATGCATGCCAAAAACCGGAGCAGTCGGAGATGGTTAGGCGGTCCCGAACCGAGGCACACGGCCTGACGGCTCCGAAAACCGGGAACCGGGCTCCGAAATGGGCAAAATGGCCTACGGCCACGAAATGTAGCCCACGGCCACTGAGAGATGGTCTACAGGACCTCTCCCTCCCCTCAGGAAAGAAACAGAGAAAACCGAGTCTGGTTCGCAAACCGAGGCAAGGTACAGAAGAGGGTTCGGAAGTCCGGAGGCAGGGCTCACGGCCGCGACTCTGAGACTTCTGAACGAGCACAAATGCAACATCACCGAGCGCTCAATCGGTAACGTCTGCGTCTCACGGTCGGTCAAAAATGGGGTGTCTACAGAAACATTCGAGCCATTTGGGCCACACAAATTCGGGTCACCAAGCATTTTTCTATTTTCAAAGACTAAATAGGTTTGAATTTAATATATTTTGAGAATATAATAGATTCAATCGATATTTTAGGAAATAAATAAATTTTGATTTATATACTTTATGAACGTAGTACACTTAATCAATATTTTGGAGACTAAGTAGATAATTTAACGATAATTTAGAAGTAGAAAGTGTAACAAACCTAACAACAAACTACTTAAATTTGATTCACTATATAAACAAATTAAATTTAAATATATTTAAAAATTTATTAAATTTTCTAATTAAATTTAAATGATTTAGAGTACTCGATCCATAAATCCAAATTTCAATTCTTCTTATCCAAAACTCTAGGATATGCTTGTACTATTCCAAAAAAAAAAAAAAAAACTATTCATACAAAATGACCAAACTACCCATATATATATAGATGTATATAGCTCTCTTATCTCTCCAAAAACCCATTAACACACACATACACAAACTTCTTTTCTCTCTCTCTCTCTCTCTCTCTCTCTCTCTCCCGTCACTATCGCGGAAACGCTTCCAGCTTTCTCCGCCTTGACCTCTCTCCCCTCCTCCTTCCCATCCTCCATAACTTTTTTGATCTTTCCATTTCGTCAAAGCCCTAACCGATGAGTGTAATCCACTCCAAAACCCTAACAGGCCACTAAACTTGCAGAGATCTCTAGGATAAGTTCTTCTGTACTTGGGTCGAATCTCGAGCCAAGACACTACCGTCCTATGTCGCCTCTTTGCCATCCTTCACTCTGGCGGCGATCGTAGTGTTATTTTTCTCTCTTTTCTTTGTCTCGATCTCTCTCCCCTCTTACACCATCATCCTCCGTTGCCTTCTCACCATTCTCTACTTTGTCGCCTTCTCAATCTTCGCCAACAGCCACTAAATCGTAGTCCGCCTTCTCACTCCAATCGAGACACCACTATACTGCTCAATTCTCAAATCTTTCTCTCTATCCCTCTCACTTTCTATAGATGTGTGTGTATCAATTTCTTTGCCTTGATTTGTTATTTTATTGTATATATCACAGATCTATGTTGAAATCCAAAGTTGAAGATATATATGTATGAATTTGAACAGATCTGTGTTGAAATCCATAGTTGAATTTGAACATATCTGTGTTGTTGACAGACAGGACCTCTTGTGATGCATTTCTATTCAAAATAGTTCAGATCTGTTTAAAATTGTAACAGATATTTCAACTGATAGTGTTTTTTAAGGTAAATTACGATTTCAAATTTTGCTCACAGGTAATTTTGTTTTGGTACTTCCAATTAAGGAATTATCTATAGTGATACCAATCTGTCTTTGGTTTTGAGTTTTCAAGTATCTACTTGTTTCTAATTTTTTTCAACAAATCTATTCAAATCTATTTGTGTTGGATTTAAACGGATAAAAAAAAAATTAGAATTTGAATAGGTCATTCTCTCGCATTGAACATAGATGATTGTCTTTTTATTCTTTGTTGTTGTTGTTGTTGTTGTAGTTGATTGCAACAGATAAAAAAAAGTGTATATCTGTGTTATATTTGAGTGTTGGTGGTGGAGAATTTCAATAGATAGAAAAAAAGTTTGTGAATTTCAAACAGATAGGAAAAATATGAGTTTAACTGATAAAAAAATTCAACAGATAAGAAGAAAATAAAAATAATAAAAATTTAATAGATAGCAAAAAAATTAAACAAATAAAAAAATTTGAACAAATAGTCAAAAAATAAACAGATAAAATATTTGATCAGATAGTCAAAAAAATTAAACAGATAAAAAAAATTCAGTAGATAGATTAAGGGGTAAAATTAAAAACAAAATGTTCTCCAAAATAATAAAATGAAGTTCTCATCACAATATTTTAAAAAGAGTGGATTTCTTACTAAGAAAAAATACTCATAGGATTTAATGTCTTATACCTATCTTAAATTTGACTTTTCAATAATTTATTATTGAGAGACTTTCGTATAGGTCCTATTAGGTAGACTTATTATCCAATAGGTCCTATGATGATTAATTGCGTTTTTCACTAAATACTATTAAAAAGCCACTAATTATTAATTTTTAACGATAATTAAATATTTTTTTTACAAAAATGTCACTAATTATAAGTTTTAGCGATAGTTTTAAAAAATTGTCACAAAATAAGTCACTATCAACTTTTAGAGATAATTTAAAGAATTCGTCACAGAAAAATATTATTAATTATAAATTTTAACGATAATTTATAAAAATAATAATAAAAAAGTCATTAATTATTAATTTTTAATAATATAAGTCACAAATTATTATTTTTAATAATAATTTTATTAAAACTTAATAAAAATTAAATCTAGTTATTAAGTTTTATTAATAATTTATCCTGTTATTTCATTAGTTGCCAATCTTATGCACGCCTAGTGGACAAAAGCCAAGCCTAAGTGGAAAAGAGAGGGATGTCGTAACTTGAACCATGATGGCCTATAGTGCAGGGTTGCAAGGGATACAACGAAGTTATTTCCTTGGCTCAAATTCCGTCAACATTCTTAATTGTACAGACACTAGCACTTTTCTTTTGTATTCTTTGCCATAGGTCTCATTTTGGGGGAAACAAAAAAATACTTCCTCTGTTTTAAAATAATAATCTCTTTTGGGGGAATTGAATTTTTTTGACAGTATAATTATTGTACTTAAAAAAATTAATTTTTCAAATTTTTCCTTTGATAGTATATTTTTCAAAGAATATCAGTTGTTATGATTGTACTTTCTATGTTGTTAATGAATTTAAAAGAATGACAAAATAAAAAATTCATATTATTTTTGTCTTTAATTTTTGAAAAAGGACTAATATTTTGAAATAATAAAAAATAGAATAAGAGACCAACATTTTAAGACAGAGGGAGTAATAATAAATAAATCTAATAATAACAGTATTTTATATAATATTATTGAATAATACCACTGTTCAATTAAAAATCACAAATAAAGTGAGTAAACAAGGCTTATCTTATACTAATCCGACTATATTATTGAATAGTGTCACTGTCCAACTATGTTTTCATTTACTAATAATATTGGATTATATATATATATATATATATATTAATGGGGAGAAACTTTTTCAAGGTATCTATAATTTGTTATCTGATGATCAAATTGTAGATGTTTGTAATCATTTGCATACCACAAATATACAGAAATGCGCCATACACCCAGTGACTGGGCACCCCCACTACCCAGTGCCACGTGGCACTGTGGGATTGGACTGAAAGCAAAAAAAAAAAAAAAAAAACAGTGTTGGCCAATTGCATTGCGCCACCTCACTGGGGTCGACCCCCGTGGGTGTAGGTAGCAGTGTTGCACAAATATAGGTATTAGTATTGGATACATTCAAAGCTCGCTTTTAATCATTGCGTGACTAAGAGCAAATGTTAATGTTTTACTTCTTTATGATGTAATTTATTCTTCTCTAGTTCCCTTTTAATGATTGTTAAATAAAAAAAAATTGTGCTAGGTAATGCTATATCACTCAATCATTGTATATATAACTTATTGATATATTAATTAGTACGTACAACTTTATGTTTTTATATAAAAACTATATATAGAATGATATCTCTAAATTATATCTATTCAATGGAGTCAAAAATCCTTACTATAGTTCATAATTATAAAAATATCGTTATGACATTTTGTAAAATAAAAATATCATATATTTAATATTTGAACAAATTACATTAGTAGTCCTTATATGTTGTTCATTGTGTTATTTTGTTCCCTATACTTTTAATTAGTATAACTTTGATCCTCAATTTTAAATTTTATATTAATTTGATCGAATTAATAACGTTATTTGTATTTTGGACAAAAAATAATCATTAAATTGATTGAGATTAAACTTATGAAGTTGAGCAAGTTTATAATTTTATTCCTACAAATATGACACATGCCACTTATGTACGTATTTTCTATTAAAAATTGCTAATTGTTGTAATCAATTAAATTAAATTAAGATAAAATTATAAATTTAAGATAAAAAACAAACTAATTAAAATTATAAAAATCAAAATGATACAAAAACTAAAATACAAGTACTACCAACATAATTTGCCTTTAACGTGTTTTAGGTGCATGTAAACAGGAGGAACACCTTCTGGTCTATTAATCAGCCAGCGTTGGCAATAGTTCTACACATATTAATTATTATATCAATTAGTTTATCAATATATATTATAATATTATAATTTCAAAATTATGGATTCCACTCATTATATAATCTATAAAGACTCAAAGCTAATAAACGTATAACACATCATCTAGTAGTACACTAATTTATATACTAATTGATACATATTATTTATCCTTTTATTTACCCTTAACTCGTATATAGCTGTAGTGAGTTTTGAGAATCTCTCTTTTATATCACTTTTTTTATATCCCCTCCAATTCTATTGTGGATTTATCTCGGGTCCAAAATGATCAATCAAACCGTTTATGTAATAGGTTTAATAATAAAAATGAGTTATGTGAAAAATCAGTTTCATTGAACATCACTAGATATATAAATAAATTACATTTTATTTTTTTAAATGGACAACAATTTCATTTTATAAAATAAAATATGATTTGTTAATTCATTCATCAATATTCATTGAAGTTAATTTTTTATAGATGTGGTCTTTCCTACAAGATGAACGATTCAGATTATTATTGTGGGTCTAAAGTGAGCCCCGCATAATGAATTGGGAAGGAGTATAAAGAATAATTGTATGAAGATGAGTCATTCTCGTGAATCCAATGACCTAGATTAATAGGACTCATCTTCATACAACTACTCTGTAAACTCCTCCATATTTGACTTTGTAGGCCTTACTTTGAGCCTTCAATAATATCTAAACTGTTCATCTCTTAAACTTCGTAGTAAAAAATCAATTTTTCCGGATATCGATGAATAAAATATATTTTATTTTAAAAAATGAATAATTTAAATTTAAACTTATAATTGCCAATCATTTAAAAAAATAAAATATGATTTGTTCATATGTTTAGTGATATCTAATAAAATTAATTTTTTACACAATTAATTTTTATTATTGGGCTTACAATATAAATTGTTTGGATTAATATTGCGGGCGTATAACATGACCCATGAAATAGAGTATGAAAAAATATAGAAGACAGTAATGTGAAAGAGCCATTTCCAAAGTAATGATTACTCCTTTGAAGCATCACCTCTATGTACTTGAGGAGTATCGAATAATTTCTTCTAAAATATTATTTAATGGGAATTGGGACCTATATCTTCACATGAGTGTCCTTCTCAAGAATAAGGAGTCCTTTATTTAGATAGTGTTTGATTTATGAAGAAATTTGACAAAAAGAAAAAAAGAAAAAGAAAAAGGGTATTGTAGATAAAATATAGTTATATTTTATTTATATATTATTATTATTATTTTAAATTCTTACCTAAATTGATAAATCAAATAGAATGCGTAAATTATAAAGTATTAATATCTTTGCTAATTAATCAACAAAATTTTCTTAATCTTCATTAATTCACAAAATGTCTCTAGGCGCGAGTAAATTATATCATAATACTCGCGCAATTACTCATGTTTTTGCTCGTAAAAAAAACCTTATTTTCACTTTTCTTCCTTATAAATCATTAACTTTTTACTTTCATAAAATCAATCAAATGTCACGTGCAATATGCTGTAGATATTGTTATTTAAAAAAATGGCTTTAAAAGCTCAATGAGATCCAAAGGCTAAAGATGAGGTTTGGATGAGCCTTCTTTGATATTGGTTACCTTCTAGAGAGAGAGAGAGAATGGCCTTAGAAGCTGTTGTAGCTTCACAAGAGTTGTATGGTTATAACACCACAGATCTCTATGACTTGCTACAAGGAAACTGGGGCTGTGAATTTGGTCTAGCAGAAAAAGAAGAAGATTGTGATTCTTTCGACATTCTCGAGAACCAGACAGAAAATTTCGACTATGCAAATTGGAATTCTCCACCTTCTTCATTTGTGGTGCCATATTGGGAGCAATGGTGTCCCAACTCATCCTCAGACCTCGATATCTCTACCTCCATAGTTCCCGAAGAATTGCACCACTTGGACACCTCAACCATGGCCATGTCAACCAGGCCTAAACGACGTCGATCCAAAAGCAAAAAGAACAAGGAAGAAATCGAGAACCAGAGAATGACCCACATTGCCGTCGAGCGTAATCGGAGAAAACTCATGAATGAGTACCTGTCTTCCCTCCGAGGACTCATGCCGGATTCTTACGTTCAAAGGGTTCTCTCTCTTTCTTTCTATCTATCTATCTATATATTTATTTATAAAGTAAAGATTGAACTTTTTTTTTTTTTTTAGAAAGGAGTAAAGATTGAACTTGATAGCCTCAAATTATTGCTTTTCTTTATAGGAAATGGGGGTCTTTCTATAAGTATTTTTAATTATATTAAAATTGTAATTACTGGAAGTTGTAATCGGAGAATGGAGAATGTGACACACCTATGTGTGTGTGAACACTTTCTAATATATATATATATATATAATGTGTATATATATTTTAAATATCAATCGTTACCTGTCATATCGCCTATTAAATAATTTGATTTTAGCCTTGAGTGTTACTAAATGTCCCTACATTTTCAATTTGGACCCCCACTTTTTGTGAATTTATATCCACTTGAGTCCTTTCCATTTTTTTCTTAATCCCGACTATACATTTCTTCTTTGGATTGGAACCCTAACTTTTCTTTTGGCAACCTCCTCTCATTGCCGGTAACCTTTCACCGTCGGTGAGGGTGACCTCTCCATTGCAAACCCCACCCCCACCAGCGACCACACTACCTCCACCACCATAGCTCCAGCCGCCTACTACGAAGAGTAACCTAACTCTTTCCTTATTCTCCCTTTGTCCCTTCTCTACCACATCGCGACCATCAACCCCTTCCCAACCACCACCGTCACTACCCATTCCCATTCCTATCCCCACCAAGCTTCAACGTTCTCTCTCTCTCTCTCTCTCTCGCGTGTCGCGATCAAGATCGTGATTGTGGGTTGTCTTTTGCCTCTTTCTTGCGCGATCACAGAAGGCAGCAACAACTAGGGTTCATGATCGAAGAAGGTAGCGACGGCTACGGTTTCACAAAAAAGAAAGCTGCGGGGTGGCACACGACAGTGGGAGAAGATATGCAGAAGTGGGGATGAATTGGGGCGGCACCGAAGGTCGAGAGTGTTGTAGGGATGATTATGGGGATGTCACAATGATGGGTAGCAGCTGACGTTAGGGGTGGCGGAGAAGGTGGACGACCGACGTTAGGGGTGATGGTGAAGGTGGACGACTGACGTTGGGGGTGATGGAGAGGGTGAGCGGCGGATGTCGGAGGTGATGGGAATGGCCGATGGGATTAGGGTTAGATTTTGCGAAATTAAGATTAGAAGGTTAGAAATGGGAGTAAAAATAAAATTTTATGTTTGGACAAAATGAAATTTTAAAAAAAATAAAAGAGATGAGGGTGCTAAGAAAAAAGGTAAAGAGTAAATATCAACACTCTTTAGCTTCTGTTATTTATTAATATATTAGGGATAAACTACACTTTGCCTCTTTTTGTTTAATCTTCTTTTTAATTTTCTCAATTCGACTCTTAAAGATTTTTTTTTATTTTTTATTTTGACTATTCATGTTTAATTTTTTTTTTTTTTTTTTTTTTTCAATTTAGGGTTCATTTGGGAAGTGGGTTGGTTTTTTGACTATTTGGTTTTTTGGTTATTTTAACTTGGGGCTAAAAAACCTCATTTAGGAAGGATTTTTTGATTTTTTTGACTTTTTGTGAGAGAAAGAATGTAATAATTATGAGTTTGATGTGATGTTTTGTCTTATTGGACTAAAAAGTCTATTTTGTCTTTTTATGGTTAAAATAGCCCCAAACCCAACCTAATCTTTCTTCCCAAACGAAGCCTTACTTCTAAAACTATTTTTTGTTCAAAATTAGACATGAAATGTCACGTTAATTGCTACATGACATAAAAAATATATGATTATAATAGAGTTTGGGTTTAGGGGCTTAAATTACATATAATAAAATATTTATATGTCATGTAGTTGTCAATGAATTATTTTATATCTAATTTTGGATATAATTTAGATTTTCGAGTAATTGAGAAAACTTAAAACATGAATAATCAAAGTAAGAAAATAGCCAAACATAAATAGGGCAAAGTGTTATTCGTTCATATATTAGCATAATGCTGTCCATTACTCTCTGAAATTAGCTAGCCAATATATAATCATATTACCAATACTCATAAATATCTAAATATCTTTATTTAAAGCGGTGATATTGGTATCTCCATACATAACAATTTATAATTGGTTTACGGTCAATATTACTAATTGGGCTTGTATAACGGATTTTTTTGTTTTGACAGATCATTTTGAAAAATTTACAACTACATTATTAGATTTTCAATACATATAGTTTGATAATTTTGATACTTCTATTTTAAACACAAATATATGATTGTTTGGTGATGTGGTTTTTAATATTTTTAATTTTTATTTTGTAAATGTGAACAGGGTGATCAAGCATCTATCATTGGTGGTGCTATTAATTATGTCAAGGAGCTTGAGCAAAAGCTTCAGTTTCTTGGTGGACAGAAGCATATGAACCTAAAGTTTGAGGCTGGTTCTTCTACTTCTTCTTCATCTTCATCTTCATCTTCTTCGCCTTTTGCTGAATTCTTTACCTTTCCACAGTACTCTACAAGTTTGGGTTGCAGTGAAAATTCAATAATGGTGACTGAGCTAGCTTGTGCTGAAAATCATTCTGCCATAGCAGACATAGAAGTGACGATGGTAGAGAGCCATGCCAATCTCAAAATAAGATCCAAAAAGCGGCCCAAACAGCTCCTAAAGATGGTTTCTGGGTTCCAAAAACTCAGGCTCACTATCCTCCATCTGAATGTTACAACTGTTGATCAAGTTGTCCTCTATTCTCTAAGTGTTAAGGTTAGTTATACAGAGTTTTTTCTCTCCAATACATGTTCATAAAATTGGAAAAAGATATGAAAGGGGTTAATTATAATTTTAGTCCAAAAATAATGTGTTTTGTGGTTTCTGATCCCAATATTTAAATTATGTCAATTTAATCTCCAAAATATAAAAAAATTGTTTCAATTTGACCTCAGTGGATGAAAGAGAAAGAGAAAGAATTTATCATGTTTTTGGTAATGTTGGTGCAGGTAGAAGATGACTGCAATTTGACCTCAGTGGATGAAATAGCCACGGCTGTGAATCAGATGTTAGGTAGGATTCAGCAAGATTCTGTTCTGTTTTGAAAAATAAAATTCAGATGGCTTTTCTGCTGTGATTTTTTCTTTTCTAAAATTTCCATTTAACCTTCATTTACAAGACGGGTTGTCTTCTCTAATTTTCATTTAGCAATCCTTTGTACTTGAAATTGCTCATTGGAATCAAAGTCTCTCTTTCTTTCTCTCAAATATTGTACATTTGGTATGACTAGTTTGTGCCTAGGTTTGGCAATATTAAGGCCAAATCAAGAATTTCAGTCTGAATATGTATTATGAAAAAATATTTACTGCCACACAAATTTATGGTGAAAAATGGGTTTATGACACTAGCACATATGAAAGTGAATAATTTTACCATACAATACTAGATTTACAAGTATAGAAATAGCAATCACATATAAATGATGTATGTTAATGACATTGTCGCATAGAGAATTGAATAATTTCTCATGCATTGGACATAGAAGTTTTATCAATACAATTCACTGCCAAGATTTTAATTGTGGACAGATGCTGCATTTCACATTAGTTAATACATAACAAAATATTGAAATTTTGATATTAACCGTTATTGTTTAATATTAACCGATATATGATAATGTTGCCAACACCAACAGGGTCCAATGTGTTTGCTGGGCTTTCTTTGAACTTCCTCCCAGAAACCAATCATTGTTTCAGATATATCTGAGTAAATGTTTTATATACCAAAGGTTATATGTTTCTCAGAAGAACATGAATAACAATTGAGGCATGGCTGAGCTATCATTGGATATGACTGGGATTGGTCATTCTTGGTCACTATTTGTGTTTTGACTCAGAATTATAAAGTATATAATAAGGTTCTTGTAGAGAATGCTAGATATATGTACTATTCACATTTCAAATTGGAAGTCAATTATCACTTTTCTATCTTTTCTTATAGCCACATGCTTGTTGTGAGAATCAAGATCTTGTTCTAAAGTTTAAAGCAAACTGTGACAAGGCTGCAATGAACAAACAGCTTTAAAAGAGAGCAAAGCTCTCTCTCTCCCTCTATATATATACATATATTGTCTTATGTTGAGATCAAAATTGGACCCGTTTAGTTCGACCCATGGGCCCATTTTGGGGTCCCGTTTTGATAATTCGAACCGTTCAATGTGTAGAACTTGTCGAGTAATTTACTCTTACAAACAATCACGTTGATCGGATATCGATAGCTATTTGATCGGGTCAGAATTCTGTCAACCGTTTATTTTTTCACCGTTCATTTTTTAAATAGAATTCTGATCGGATTAAATAACTATCGATATCCGATAAATGTAATTTTTTACAGAGGTATAGTGCTCCACGAGTTCTACATATTGAACGATTCGGATTATCAGAATGAGTCCTAAAATGGGCCCATGAGCAAGACTGAACGGGTCCAATCTTGATATCAACATGAGACAAGTTGCACCCTATCTTTAATAGTAGTAGTACATCAGAAAAGATGTACCCACATAGATCATGATTCACTCACAAGACCGAAATAAGCCAAAAACAAAGATGATGATTTAACTTTTCAATTTAGTTGTACTAAGAATAGAAATTAAATATTTCATGTAAAAGAAAGAAGAATTGAAATCAAAATCATGCACATTTTGAAGACAACGATGGCCCATGAAATTGTACGTCGTTCTTCAATCTCGCATCCCTATACAATCATCAACAGCTAATTTGTTTTGCTTTGCTTTTGCTTTTGCTGGTGGGGTGGGGGTGGAGTAAAAGTGTTGGACAAATATTTATTGAAGGGACAATTGACAACTATATGACATGTTTGGAAGTTCTTCTTCCACCACTCACGGATTTAGACCTGTTTATCTTAAACTTGGTTCAATTCATGTTGTACATGTAGCCATCTTTTTTGATTCCCCGTTGAAATTAAAGTAAATTAGTGTTGGAAAAATGATTTTGGTTTTATTTTTTATTTTTTAAGTTTGGGCTAATTTTTAGATGCAATCCGTACATTCGTTTTGCTGGGTCTAAGTGAAATAAAATCATTAATAGATGAATAATAAATCTAAAATGCACCATTTGAGCAAGCAAAATGGTAATAAATTTTAGAAAGTTTACCCTATTTGTTAAGTCAAAAATTAATATGATGTTGATATACTCATGCCTTGTACGAAGAGAGATCTTTTAGAAAGTTTGTCCCACATTGGTTAAGTCAAAAGTTAATATGATGTTGATATACTCATGCCTTGTACGAAGAGAGACCCTAACCCAAATATGGTCCACTGCACGTGGGCCATAGCCTCGCTTTACGTTAAATTGGGTCAAATCATTAGAGAATATTATCTTTTTAGAAAAAAATTGTTTAGATTGATAATTTTTTATTTAAATAAATTTCAAACGAGTTACTACTTGGGTTAAAAAAAAAAAAATGATCAGCAAAAAGAATTTTTATTGATAGATAAAACATACATTTCATATGAGATTATATCAATAAAGAAGTGGAAGTGCAAAAAAGATCAAAGCAAAAATCACAATCCCAATTAGATTAATACTAAGAAAAATACTTAATCATTAGCAAAACCACAAAAGGTTGGTAAGAAACCAACAATAGTTAAAAAGTGAACAAGAGACCAACAAATAATCAAGGACACACCCAAAAATCAACCCAACAGTAGCCACACCCAACTTTCATTGATGCAAAAAATTAACACAATCTCCTAGACTGCTCAACTAACACCCTTGATGCAGAATTTAACTTGCTGTAGATTATAGATAATATCATTCACTGAGTAATTCAAAGATAGGTGTGATATTTTTGATCCGCATTGCAATCCTAAGCTTGATAGATTCACACAAACCGTTAAAACCCAACTGCGAGCCATTAAAAATGCTCTCATTTCTTTGTTTTCAAATGGACCGAAGCACAAGCAGATGGATGGCTTTCCAAATCAACTTCTCATACTTTTTGAGTTTAGTACCAGCCCACCAATGAAAAATGCTACTCATAGACCCCAAGCATTGCCCATTTAAAACCCCACCAATTGATAATATTGGACAAAATCTGCCAGACAAAAGGGCAAAACAGTAGTACATGGTTGACACTCAACATTACAGAAAATACAATTTACATTTCTTTCACCACTGAGAACATCAATTCTTTGAAAGTAACTAAATGTCTCAATCCTCCATTTCCATGCTAGACAACCAAAAAATTGAGCCTTGGGTGGAGAATCATTCTTCCAAATGGAATTAGTTATTTTGCTAGTAGCTTTAGAAGTCAACTCACATCACTTATAAGTTGAGGTAACAATGAAAGAACCCATGTATCTGTATTCCACCTCAAATTATCAATCATACTGTAACAACCCCGACTTGTGATTAGCCCATAATCTTTGATTAAGAATGTTTAACAGGTAATTAAGATAAAATCCGAAGTTAATTACATGTGTCATGTATTATTTGTATTTATATCTGTCCATGATAGGAATATTTGTTTGAATTTCTATTTCAATATGTGAATTACAAGCCTTATCGGCCACCAAATACGAAATTGACTAGGTCAACGTGTAATTGAGAATTTTTAGAATTTTATGATAGGTTTAATTAAAATTCGATTTGGAATCAAATAATTAGAATAAAATAACGGCAATTGATTAGCTTAATCAAGAATTAATTTCTCTTCACTAATTGAGCCTATATAAGGCTAATTGATTCTAGAAGCCTCATATACACTTTATTTTCATCATCTTTTTCAATAAAAACGTAGAGAGAGGGAGAGAAGAGAGAACATTGAGATCAGAGCTTAAGGAGGAAGAATTGCTTGGAAAATTGAAAGTACTAGAAGAATCATACAAGGAATTGCTAAAATTCAAGAGAATTGAGAGCCTAGGTAAGAAATTCAACCTTGAATTTGAGACATTAAGTTAGCTTACATGAGAATCCAAGAGAATCAAGTTGATTAATGCATAATTCAAGCTAAGGAAGTAGACTTGAGAAACAAATCTTGCATGCATGCTCATTTCACCATGTTTTGAAGTAAATTTCCAAAGAATTCTTACATGCAATTGTTTATCTTAGCTTTGTTATGGAAATTCATCACATATCATGTCATTGCATCTCACTTGATCATGTTTTGGAAGGAAAGAAATCATGATTTATCATGCATGTGTTATTCAATGAGTTTCAAGTTTGATTTCAAACAATTGACTTGTTTTTGGGTATTGATTTTGCGAAACGACTTCCAAATCATGAAGTTCTATGAGTCTTTACAAGTTTTCTTAAGTTTTGACCCAAAATAATGTGTTTTGATGAATTATGTTTTGAAGCTTGGAGAGCAATGTGGAAATTCTAGAATTCGGCATGATCGGCTTGAGCGACGGTTCCTTCGCTTGAAGCGTAAACTTCGAGCTCTTAGAAGTTTTGCAGAGATTGATGGTTGGCTCGAGCGAACAAAAGACCGTTTGAAGCCTTGGGTCGAGCGACCAAAAGATGGCTTGAGCTTGAATAAGAGCTCTTAGTATTTTTACAGACTTTGCAAACCGCTCGAGCGACAAAAGCTTCGCTCGAGCGAACTAGCCCTGTTCTCAGAAATTTGGCTAAGTGTGTCAAAGTGCATTTTTGCATCCTCATTGCATCTAAGGCATTCCCAAGCCATGTTTAAGCTACACTAATGAGGATAAGAGTTAGAAACATACATTAAGAACGAAGAATAATAAGTTTAGCGCCTATGGCACGTGTGTTCAAGTGTATCTGTCATGTGCTTGTAGGTCATGTGTTAACACCCGCCTGATCGACTTGTTTTGTTCAAGTGATATGTTCTGCTACTAGAGCTATCTGTGAGTAATAACTTTGTAAAACTATATTCAACTTTAAGTATTTTGTAAATGAGATGATATGATCTGTTTTTTGAAATATTATTTTATGATTAAATGAATGATTGTCCAACTTTCTTAAATGTATTCGTGGCATCCTTAGCATCTTGTGATATCTGTTATATGACCTGGTACCAGGGTTGGCTATGCATAATTGTTTATCTGCTCTATATATGTCCCTTTATGGGTCATTTGGTCTCTTCATAGATCATTTGTACGGTCTCATGTAATCATGAGTCATTTGTTAGCGTTATTGGATGTACCACGTATATACCACATACGATTATTGTGAACTCTGAACATAAATATGAATATGAATCTATTTCTGAATCTGAACCCTGATTTCTAAATCTGTTATAGACATCATTCATCACATCTTTACTTTGTTATTATTCACTAGGCTCCAGCTCAGTATATTATTTATGTACGTAGGTGATTAGGCGCTTAACCAGGCCTAAGCTGTTGCCAGGAGTTCTATTTTGGTTAGCCAACTACTGTACCTGTCGAGGAAGTTCTCGAGAAGTGGTCAAGTTTGGTGAACCATATTTAAGACTGTTGTTTTTTTTTTTTTGTTTTGTCTAAACAAGTTTCTGTACTATCTGTGTATTGGGCTAAGACCCATCTTGGTTTATCTATATATAAGTTGACGTTATATATGTAAATATAAGTTTGAAATTTTCTATCTCATATACGTCTACACAGCCCTATGGACATTGTATTTAAATAATTGCTTTCGTTAGCCCCTTAATTTTACTAATCTGTTCAAAGGCCTTCAGTAATCCTAAGATTACTGGCGGGTTACAATACTATAAAGGGGCATGTTTGGGTAATGACACATACCTTCTCTAAGGACAGGTGCATCGAAGTGATCTGCTCTGTTGTACTTTTTGCATGGAAAAGTTATGTCTTTTCTAGTTTAACTCATTTGAATGGTCACCATAGCCTTTGCAAAAAGCATGGACTTGCCTATATAAATAGCTTATCATTGCATTCATTCTGTACTAAATTATCTCATATTATTCCTTCTTTCTAGACACATTTTTTTTTTTTTTGGAGGGGTCAAAGTGAATATTGTGCCAGGTTGGTTTGCCAAACTTACAAATTGAAGTATTGCTTCTGTGTGGTTTTCTATCCGTCGTATTTTGGAGACAAACATCTGTTCAACTTGTGAGTATCATAGTGAAGGGTTAATTTTATCTTAAAGATATTGTGTCAAATACAAAACTCAATCAATTTTTTGCTTTTGAGTTTTGTAGAATATAAAATTATATCAATAAGTTTAGATACTATTGTTCATATTAGGGTGTCCGTGGTTCAGATTGAGATGATTTGCGGTTCGGTTTGGACCCGCTTGTATCTATACGGTTTGGAAAAAAGTCAACCCGCAACCGCCCATAGTGCGGTTTGCGGTTTGTGCGGATAGGGTTCGCGGGTGGTTTGCGGATTTGACTTTTTTCTTTAAAAATTTATTTTTGAATCTTTTTTTTCCCATTTTATAAATATTTATTTTGGGCCATTTTCTCCCCATTTTCTAAATTAAAACTTATAAAATAAAAAATCCAACTAAAATCAATTCCTAACTCAAACAAATCATTCAAAATCCTAAATCAAACCATAAACTAGCACAAGTACATATTTCAAAATCCTAAACTAAATCATCAATCCCATTCATTATCTACTATCCCAATAATACAATTAAAGTAAAATCATTCAAAATCTTAAGCTTACCTAAAAGTAATTCTTCATTAACTTTTACATTGATCCAAAATGCAATAAATAAAAAAAAGTAATTCTTCATTAACTTACATTCATCCAAAATGCACTTAAAAAAAAAAAAAAAAAATTTGTTGTCAGACTTCATTCAATTCAAATCCATGAAATAAAATAAAAACATTTGCAAGATCTCAAACTTCATCATAAATCACATCCAATCCAACTTTCAAAAATTTCAATTCCATGCATTTGGTTTATGAACCTTGCACAAAAACAAACTGAAAAATATAAACTTTAATCTTCAATCTTCATAATTCCTTTGACAAAAAAAGTGTAAAAGAATAAAGTAATGAAAAGATAAACAAATGTCTAGATATTGCATCTCAATATAATAAGAAAATGTGTTGAGTATATGAAAAAATTACCAATGAGCAAATGGATATTAGAGTTCAATTATAACATCAACATTATAGGTTGAACTTGAATATAAGCTTGACTCCAAAGTACCTAATTAGGAGTCAACAAGAGAAGATTAATAAAACTTACATTAGAAAATGAACAATACAAATAAAAATGAAGATGAATAAATTCTCATATTACCCGAATCATATTGCTCAAATTCCTCCACATCATCTACCGCCTTTCGAAGAGAAATTGGAAGGTTGCTTTAAAGCCAATTTTGAGTACATACAAGACCTTCAACCATAGAAGGCAAGATTGAACTACGAAATGGGTCAAGAATATGCCCCCTGCACTAGAAACCGACTCCAATGCAACGGTAGAAATAGGCATAGCCAACACATCCGTTACAAGTTGCGATAACACTTTATATTTAGTTGTATTCACCTTCTAATAATCTAAAATTTCAAATGTTTGATTCTTTGCAAAATGTTCAACCTCAGACAAATATTGTTCCAATTCCGACTTAGATCCACTAATGCATCGCCCCTCCAAAAAAGAATTAAATTGGGAGTCAACCAAAGAGTAGGGATCATCATCATCATCATCTTCCACCATATTCACAACTTTACTCACATTTAGAAGTTTTCTCATTAGAAGGATAAAGTGTGACACAATGACTATACAAATGACTCAAACAACTGTTAACCTTATCTACCATATCTTTCACCTTCTTATTATTTTCAAGAAATAAATTTGAAAAGCAAAACTCCAAGTATGCCATTTTTTTGGTAGGATCAAGACTCAATTTAATAACAAATTCAATCACAGATTCAATTCAATCACAGATTCAATAATAGATTCAATTTAAAATTTCAATAACAGATTTAATTTCCACTTCTAACATAGATTCAATAACAGATTTAATTCCAATAAGACAGATTCAATAACATAGATTTAATAACAATAACACAGATTTAATTCCAACTCTTAGATTCAACACAGATTCAATAACAGATTTAATTCTAATAATAGATTCAATTAATTTCCAATATATTCAATAAACTCAAAGAATAAACAGATTTAATTTCCACTTTGAATTCAATTTCCAAAATCTTAATCACTATTTGACACAGAATCTTGGTCACCATTGAAACAGAATCTTAGTCACACAAATAAAAATAAACAAATAAACTCAGATATCTATTGCTACACATCTGATTGCATAACAAAAAAAATTCAGAGACCGGGGGGAGAGAAAGAGAGAGAGAGAGAGATATATAGGTCTGATTGCCTTAAAAAAAAAAAGATCGGGGAGAGAGAGATAGAGACAGAGACAGAGACAGAGAGATGCTTACCTGAGAGTTGTAGAGCAGAGTCGATCTTGCGAAGGTCAATCGGTCGCTTCACCGGTCGACACACAAAGAGAGAGAGAGAGAGAGAGAGAGAGAGATTAGAAGAGAGACTGCGCACAAAGAGAGAAAGATCTAATTGCCTAAAAAAAAAAAATCAAAGATCGGGGAGAGAGACAGAGACAGAGAGACGCTTACCTAAGAGTTGTCGGAGAGAGAGAGTGGATCTTGCGAAGGTCAATCGGTTGCTCACTTCGCTGGTTCTGGTCGCCACAGAGAGAGAGAGAGAGAGAGAGAGAGAGAGAGATGAAAGAACGAGAGATATAGGAAGTGAAATGAGTGAAAAGAAGAGAGTTGCGCAAAATTCTTAGATTAGGATTAGGGTTTGGTTTGTTTGGTCAAAACAAAAATATCTAGAATAGATCATAGATGAACGGTCCAGGTTTTTTTTTTTTAAAAAAATAATAATAAAAAAAATTATATATTCTAAGTGTGGGTGGGTTGTGGCAGGTGCGGTTCAAAGCTATAACCCGCCTATAACCCAAAAACTTGTTATATTCCAAACCTTACCCTACCCTATTGTATTTGCGAAACCGCCCATACGTGTACGAGTCGGGTTGACTAGTATGGGTTGTGCGGTTCGGATAATGTGAGTTGTGCGGGTCGGATAATCCTATGCTCAACCCTAGTTCATATAGTTTCAAACACGTTAAATTGTCCAACAATTAGTAATCTTATGAATTAGTGATAAATTAAGTTTTGATAAACGTTTTTAAAGGGTTTACGGATTGGAGGGTGTTGTTGGGTCCGTGGAGGTGCACCACGGGTCCCGTTTTGATAATCTGAACCGTTCAATATGTAGATCTCGTTAAGTACTATATACCTATAAGAAAACATGTTGATCGGATATCGATAACTATGTGATCAAATCAGTTTTGTATTAAAAAAATGAATAGTGAAAAAATAAATGGTTGACAGAAATCTGATCCAATGAAATAGCTACAAATATTCGATCAACGTGATTTTTTACAGGCATATAGTATTCGACGAATTCTATATATTGAACGGTTTGAATTATCGAAACGAAACTCCTAACAAATCTCCATAAATTCAACAATACTCTTTATCACCGACTAAAAAAAAAAAACTAATCCCTTTCTAAAAGTACACATAGTGGGTGTTTGTGAAGTGAATTTTTATGTAGGTTTTTTTAGTTGTAGGATATTATTGGATAAAAAAATTTTGGTATTTGGAAAGATAATTGGGTTTTTTTTGGTTGGATATGATATTTGTGAGAGAAAAAATGAAATGATTATAGAGTTAGATGTGATATTTTGTTTGAATTTATTTTTTTTTGATTTTGTAAAAACTTTGTCTTTTAATAAAAAAAATAAAAAAAAAATCCAAAATCAAATCTTGCCAAACACGGCCATGAATTTAAATTTTATAAAATACTTGACCACTTTGGAGTCAGATTATGACTTGTGCCGACTACTTTGGAGTCAGATTATGACTCTTGCCGAATGATTACTCCGTATGTGCCGAACAAAAGAATTGTACTACTAAGCGAAAATAACAAATATTCTTTTAATGGAGTATTACTTTAATTTACTTGCAGTGAAAGTAATCAAGCTTTGTCAATCAAGGTCCTATTTTTTAAATTTTATTATCCATTATTAACAAGACTTAGGGGTGGTTTGAGATTTCTTAAATAATTCATATTTTTATTTTTTTTTATCACATCATCTCTCTATTTTTTTGTACATCTTTTCATAAAAAGATAAAAAGTTCATTTATTTAGATCATCCCAAACAATTCTTTATTGATAAATACTCAATATATATATATATATATATATTAATTTAATATTTTTTCCGTGGGCGTTGAAATTAGGCTGTAATTGCTTTTATATGTAAAGTGATAAGTGGATTTTGATTCTCTTTATTATATGTTATAATAAAAGATTTTCATTATTATTTTTAATAATTATGAAATAAGAATAAAAATTTATAATTATTTTAAATTAAAAAGACTATTACATTACCGCCGGAGTCTCTCCATTATAAAAAGAATGCCAAATATAATGACAGACTTAAACATTCATTTTATAAAATAAAATATAATTTGTTCATGTATTTATAATTGTTTGATAAAATTGATTTTTTATATGAATAACTTTTATTATGAGATCTACAATTATCTATGTGGGTCTAGGTTGAGATTTATAAAAGGGGTATACAGGAATATGGAGAAATAAGGCCTGCATTTGGTTTAGTTTTAGAATTGTGATTCTAATAAAAAAATTTCGAAACTCATAACCAAACACATAACTCAAAATTACTCAAAACTCAATTTAAAAATTATTTTCAAAACTAATAATCAAATATAATTCAAAACTTTTTTCAAAACTCAAAATCAAACTCTTTTCAAAACTCTATTGAAAAAAGATTCAAAAAAATATTATTTAATTTTATTTTTTAAAATTATTTGTAGAATCATGATTTGAGTGTGGAGCCGTATTTTCAAATTATGAGTTATGAAATATTTTATATTTTAAATATTTATTTATTTTAATATACATTGTATTTCATACATTTGCGTGTTGTATTTTTTTAATAAATATTTTGTAAATATATAAAAATTTATTTTTTATTTTAACTATATAAATTTTATTTTAAATATTTTTTTATTTTAAATATTTATTTTTTTGATAAATATATTTTTAAATATTTTTTAAAATATATTTTTTTATTTTTTTTAAAAAATATTTGATTTTATTAAATTTTTAAAAAATAAATTGGATCACCATATATATCTAAATCATAACAAATTATTTGGTCAATTCTTAAAAAAACTAACAAAAATTATTTTTTTGAAAAAATTAAAAAAATTAAAAATTAAAAAATAAACAAAATATATTTTGAAAAAAAATAATTTTAAAGGAGAACATTAAAAATATTTTTTTGAAATTTTTTTAAGATAAAGTTTTGAAAAAGTTTGATTATGAGTTTTGAGTTTTTGAATTGAGCTTTGAATTGTTTTTGGTTACGATTTGAGTGTGGAGTTCAAAATACTAAAAAAATATTTACAAAATAAAATAAAGTATTTAAAATTAAAAAATATTTAAATAACAATTATATATTTAACATAAAAATAATAAATTTTTCTTAAACATTTTTAAATATTTAAAAAAATAAATCTAAAAAATTTCCGAATACAATTCAATATTCAAAAACTCAAAACTCTTTTCAAAACTCAACATCAAAAGTCATTTTAAAACTTATAATTAAACAAATTTTCTCTTTTTAAAACTTAACTCACAACTCTACATTTAAATTACAACTCCAACTCTAACTCCAACTCCAACTCCACACTCATTCCAAGTTTATTTCCAAACAAAATTAGGAAAGATAAGTTATTCCGAGATGACAATCTGGGAAAAAAACTTATGGCATCTTTAGACAACTTGTCCCTCAAAATAATTTTGTATATAGGAAAATAATATACAAATTCATTTTCTAGACCCATTTTCCAAATTTAGTGATGTGTAAATAAGATAATTGGTTAATGATTAGAAAATAAATGAGAGAGAGGGAGAGAGAGAGAGTGAGAGATGACTTAAATATTTAAATAGAGGTTATGGCATTTTGTTCTAGGTGACCGTTCAAGTAGTGAAAGTCCTGCTAGTGGTTGTGGTTTGTTCTTGTATAATATTTCAGGGTGTTACAGGGGTGAATTATACTTAGTTGTCTATATAGTTTGGAACTTGTGTCACTTTAGCTCTTGGCTTTTCAATTGTGATACATTTAACCTTAAATTTTGAATCTTGTTCCAAACAAGGATAATAAAAAATGTTTCCTTTGCAAATAGTTCATTTCAAGGGCAAAATTGCTATACAACTTATTTTGTGTTGATTAATTTGTATGTTGTTTGAAATATAATGGTATTTTTTTAATATATAATGTTGAAACTTTCTTGGTTAAAAAGTTTTGTTTAGTTTGGTTTTCAGAATCTATTTTCAAAATTTTTTTCTAAGAAACTAAAAATTAAATTGGTAAAAAAAAATTAAAAACACATTATTTTTATATAATTTTATCTTTTTGAGAGGATAGAAATAATTTTTTTAAATAATTTTTTTGATATTTATATTAGTTTATATTTTTTCAAAAGTCAAATATGGCAACAATTTTGATGTCATTATTAAGTCAATCCATTAAATCAAAAAATCCAAAACTAAAAATATTTTATATGTTAAACATATCAATTACACATTAAAAGTCTAACAACCATCCATTTCATGATAACTGTCTAAAAATATTTGTTAACAACAAATACAACCATCTATTACATAATAACCATAAAAAAACATCAACAAAAACCACTACCCATTATATGATTATTATCCAAACACATACTAAAAATTAATTTGGTAAAAAAAAATTAAAAAAATGTAAAAGAGTTATCATTTTTATATAATTTTATCTTTGGTGGGTAGAAATAATTTTTAAAAATTCAAAAATAATTTTTTGACATTTATTTTTGTCAAACTAGTTTATATTATATTAAATTGACGATTTTGCCCTTAGAATGGAGCAACAATGTATTCACTTGTCCTTTGTAACGCTCCAAAAATAATAACCATAATTCACCTCGTGATAGTAATTAAATAAC
The DNA here is from genome assembly GCA_030407325.1 of Camellia japonica. NCBI lineage: Eukaryota > Viridiplantae > Streptophyta > Magnoliopsida > Ericales > Theaceae > Camellia > Camellia japonica. The sequence goes on along the minus strand of JAPPVO010000029.1, from coordinate 110,527,245 downwards.
AATATGTATCGAAATAATTATCTTCCATTTATATGGTTCCACTGTACAAAAGGTAACACATGCATTATACATTCGTAAGTCCTAACCTTGAATCTATAGTATGTACTACAAGTTAAAGATATGAAATAAAAGTTAAATAGATAAATAAATGCCCCAATGGCTACAATTTTCCAAGACGATACTTGGTTAAAACAAAAGTGAGTTTTAACTCAATACAGATAAGCCCTAGGCTTGTACAAAAATAATTACAACAATAACAAAAGAAACTCTTGGCTCCTAATCCTCCCAAGCTACGGTGTTGGCGGAGGTATATCATCAGCATTTGAAAATGATTTTCCACGTAGGGCGAGCTAAAGCCTAGTAGAGATACTCTAACAGTGTATGAATCTTAATAAAGTTATAAGATGAATGCATATGCAATGCTCGTGCCAAAATATTTGATATTCCTTTCCAAAATCATGTAATGCCATATTTATATCACAATTCGTGAAATCATTTCCTTTACAATAGAAAACAGAACAGTGGATATAATACTGGGACTCTCTAGGTACGTGTCTGCAAGTAGGCTATACAAGTACTATCAATTGCCATTTTTGCCAGTACTAACCGGAAAGCTTGGCATCTAACCACGCGGGTTTCTGGACTTTCCCCCAAGACACACAGGCCAACAATAATATCACAACCACAATCCTACCTAGATTCACCAAGGTATTCACTTATTTTTCTCAAAGCAATATACATTTTCAATGTGTTAAGTATGCAACAATGTTCAATGCAAATGGATGAGAAATTAGTTTCAATTCTTCTAATTTTCATACAATTTCTACAACAATCATAGTTATCCTCCACCGATAGCCCAAAACAGATATCTCTAAACAGATAGATAATTTCTAATAAAGATAAACTTTTCAAAATTTCAAGATGGAAGTGATAATGCATATCCGACTTCACCGTCACCATCATCGTCATTCCAATTTCATAAAGCCCAACATCATTTCCATTTCCTCTTTACAAAATCAAATATTCACATTTTAGGACAAAATTTCTTTTTCTATATAAATCAATTTCAAGAATAAAAATTCACCATTTTGTCATAACTCAATCACATTTACAAATCCACAATCATATTCAAGAACCTATTTGAAAACCTCTCTTTTGATTTTTAAATGAAAACCCTAGATTTTTTTCAAAAATTTTCAAATCACAATATTGTTTAGAAAAACAAATAACCAAGTTAAAAACCGTACAAAAGTGTGGAGAAATCCCTACCTCAAACCTAGAAGGCAAGAGAGAGAGTGAAAAAACCTCGACAAAGCCGAAGATCAACTTTGTTCCGATTAAAATGAAGCTCTAGGTCAGCTCTACCTTTTTATCAAAGGGACTAGGGTGTAGAGATCAATAGAAGATAGTGTATTTGAAGGTGAAAGATGAGTTCTAGAGAGAGAGAGAGAGGGGGGGGGATTAAATCTAGGTTTTTGGAGTATAGAGAGAGAGAGAGAGAGAGAGAGAGAGAGAGAGAGAGTGGAATGAGAAAATGACTCAAAAAATAAATTTTACGAATTGATATATGCGCAGACTGCTCGAGCGACCAAGACACCGCTCGAGCGACCAGACACAATAAGTGAGACCACTTAAGCGAACAAAGTGATTGCTCGATCGCACAATAACACCATTCTAGAAGTTTTGTAGATGGAGGCTAACCGCTTGAGCGCAATAAAGACCTGTCATGACCTGAAGCCGTCCCTTTAGATTAAGGTCATAACTGGCTAGTAATCATGAGATTACCTATGGCCTCAAACAAAAATCAATTAAGAATTAATAATATGGAGCCAAATGTGGAAGCAGACTTAAAAATTTTGTCTAATGAGCTGTTCCTACATGGCATATCAAAACATTTCCCATATACTTAATAATAACTCATACCACATATTAGTAGTTAACATCTTGTACACCCAGGATCATTCAAACAAATAGTCAGCTATACCAAAAGCTTATACGCATAAATGGTCTATCATGACCAATGGAAATAGCAAAAGAAAATATAAAAGATCATAAACAAAGCCTCTTGCGGCAGGCACCTGGGCTAACTTCACAAAACTCGGGTTCCTTTCTTAAACTCTACTAAGGCTAGGGTTGAACATCCCTTTGCTCACCTATATACATATAAATAAAAGTGAGTTAACACCCAGTGAATAATACCAAAGTAAAGGGGTTATATGAATGAGATTCATATTAAGTACATCGAACCCGTAAATTTCATATACCAACAACTTTATGCCCATTCTGTGTTTTTATTGTACATGTCAAATGGCCTCGGGCCCATTTGAGATCCTTATCAAACATATCTGACGATCTCGGGTCCATTGCATAACTTTGTCAGACTCATCAAACGGCCTCGGACCCAATTTAAACACTTCAAACGTATTAAATGGCCTTGGGCCTATTATTTTCATATTCATATATATGTCCATTTTATATTCATGATCATGATCACCTTTTCATTCAAACGGCCTTTGGCCTATTACATTCATATTCAAACAGCTTTTGGCCCATTACGATATTCAAATGGTCTTTGGCACTTCATAATATTGAAACGGCCTTTGGCCCATCATAATATTCAAATGGCCTTTAGCCCATCATGATATTCAAACGGCCTTTATCATAATATTCAAATGTATCAAACAGCAAATGGCTTTAGGCCCAATTCAGACATATCAAACGGCCGCAGGCCTATTTCATACTCTTATCAGACGTATCAAACGGCCTCAGGCCCAATTTAAACATATCAAACGGCCTTGGGCCCAAATCATGTTCTTTACAGAGCCTTATACAAAAATTAGGCATATAGAATACTCATTCGTAATTCAAATCAACGAATCCATGAAACTTATACAGAAGTAGCATTTGGAAAATAACATATTTGAAAATATCTTTACTAAGATATTACTCTTAGTGTTCTGCTGATGGATTTGCCCTTGCACTTGACCCTACACATTTCATAACATATTGGGTCACAAGCGATTCAATCCATTCTTAATTTGTTTATTTCTCTTAGGCCTCTTTCTTATCCCTTTAATTCATTTACAATATTCAATGCATGTCTAAGAGTGCTTAGAAATGAAAAAGAACGGAAAACGAAACATAAAACAACTTTTCAAAATTTCTGAAACAGGGCTTTCCGCTTGAGCACAGCTTTGGTCGCTTGAGCGGCCTGCAAAACTTTGTAAAAGTACTGGTTGCATGAATTTTACACTCGAGCGAGATTTCTGATGCTCGAGCGAGGAGTCTTGCAAAACAGGGTCCGCTCGAGCGCAAGGTTTTCCGCTCGAGCCACTGTGCAATTCTCTGTAAAACTTCTAGGAGCTTGACTTTCACGCTTGAGCGACACTTTCCTTGCTCGAGCGGACAGTTCGAATTTTGGGTTTTCCAACAAACTATTTGAGCTTCAAAATACTACCCCAAAGGCTCTAAAGTTTGCAAATTGATGCCAAAACATAAAAAAAACATTGAGTAACATAAAAACTTAGGTAATTTGAAATCAATTATCCAAAATCATGGTCCATTTCCAAAATCATTCCAAATTCTTCTTTGCCAATTTCAAAACTTATGCATTCAAGCTTCATACCTTTATGAATCATGCATGCATGTTAATTATTGACTCCAATTCCACTTCAAATGGCACAAATGATGCTAAAAATCATGAAGCTCAACAAAATTATGCATGCATGTAAACTTTGGTGCACAAGTCTTCATGTTTAGTATGCCTTATGCTAGATTATGCAAATTCATGGCAATTCTATACATGCATGAACATGTGGACCTCAAATTCTTCATATTGTCTTTGAATTCATTCAATTATGAATTTAAACTCTTCAATTTGAGTTCAACCACTCACTTAGAAGCTCCAATCTTCCAAATTCTGGCTAGCTCTTGTGCTAATCCACCTAACTCTTGAATTTCCTTTCAAAACCTTCAAGGATGAGCCCTCTCTTTCTCTCTAAAGTGTGTATTTCAGATCTTGAGCTCAAAAAAATGAGCTTAAGTGTAAATAGGCCCATATATATAAGCTTGCTTAATCAAATTTGATTAAGGCTAAGTAGTTGTGCTTAATTTAATCAACTTAATCTAATTATTTTGATCCGAGTCAATTTTTAATTAAATTCTACCATAGGCTTTAAAAATCACGCTAATCACAATGGAACAGACAATTTCACTTTTTAACGCCTTTACAGCCTTCAATTTAAATTTTATAATAAAAAAACAAACAGATTTTTTTACGGTGAACATATACAAATTGAGAAACACGTATAATCATATAATTAGCACTCAAAATCATATCATGCATATAATTATAAGCACAATTAAGATTAATTAGAATAACATAGAGTAGGGTTGTCAAAAGACCGCTCAAGCCAAGACTGCTCAAGCGTAAGAAATATCGCTCAAGCAAAAACCACAACTCTCCTAGTACTTTTGCAGACTACAATTATACTAGAAGTTCTCAAAGACCGCTCGAGTGACCAAAGGGCCGCTTGAGTGAATTGGCTAAAATCTAGGTAATGACTCATTTGAAAAACGGACTCCTAACCTATTTCAAATACAACCAAGACACTCCAATAACCAAACTCAATGAGAAATAAGATGTATAAGGGTATGAACAACCAGATAAGACGAGAAATCCGGATCCAAAACAAAATAAACAAATCAGGTCTAAACCAGAATCGTTATATCCTTATTTGGAACAAGATTCCAAATTCATAGTCAAATGTATCACAATTGAAATGTTAGGAATCAAAGTGACGGAAGCCCCAAATTACAAGGACCGTTAGTATAATTCGCCTTTTTAATAGAGTGTCACATCATTGGATCTAGAAAGTGAGTCTAATTTTTGGGTATGAATAAAAAATACTCTTTTGTGTATATACATGATAAAAGATTAATTATTTTCGGTTAGAAAATTTAAACCAAATGTGAGACTATTTTATTTATGTATAATTTTGGGTAAATTATAAATATATTTTTTGAAATTTTTGTAAGAAAAATGATATACAATAATATATGCCCACTTTTTAGATCTATTTTTATAAACCCAACAATATGTAAGTGATATGATTGGTTTATAATTAGAGAATATATAAGATAGAGTATTACTTTAATATCCTAATTAATTGCTATATCACATGACTTAAAAATTGAGTATAATTTTCGGTCTTGAATAGCAATGCTCTTTGCTTAAAATACTAATAGTCTCATGTGATTCTGAAAATTATATTTTGCCCCTCAAAATACTAATCGCATAACAAATGATCTCATTCATTAATTAACATTAAGTCAATTAATAATTTTTAATGGTATCATAAATATATGTTAATTAGCAGTTCTAGTGATTTTATTGTTATATAGGAGAGTTAAGAGAGTAGTTAAGAATTTTATTTTTTTCTGTTAATCATGTAAATGAAATTTTTTAATAAGAAGATATTTGTTTGTAAAAAAAATTTGTTTTTTTTTTTTTTTGGTGGTAATTTACTCTATAATTTAATCAAAATTTACCCTTTTCATTTGTGAATCAAATGTGGGTTTTAAGGTTGTAAAATTGAGTCACGAACCTCTTGCTCTGATAATCAGCAAAATTATAGAAAAATGTTATGTGGTCTACGCACTTAAATTTTTTTTAAAGAATAAATGGCAAAGTGTTCAAAATTTGAATATATTGTGGACTGCATTCAAAATGAATCTGATCTGTACACTTTTAAATTTTTTAAAAAAAAATTATTTCATTTTATTCTCCAAACTTATTCAAGAATCAATTCAACCCTCCTTTTAATTTTATTAATTTTACAAATAAACTATTTAATTTTTAATCAATTTTATCCATGCTGCTAATTTTATATATTATTGGATGAAATTTGTTGACATAACACAAAAAAATTATCACCAAAAATCAATTAGACCTTTGAATATTAGCAAAAGAACAAATTTTAATATTTAACTATTAAATCTTTATCTAAAAAAAGTGAAAAATAAATAAATAATGAAATTTACAAAAAAAAAAAATAATAATAATAAATATAAAAGTCTCGTTTAAAATTGTTTAAATTACCTCGAAATGGCCCTAAGGAAACTAATGAATTGAGTCCAAAATTCCTAATATATTCTCTCTCTCTCTCTCTCTCTCTCTCTCTCTCTCTGTAATTGTATTTAACTTATTTTCCTAATTAATTTTAAAACTGTGTAGGTAAAAATCTATGCCATATTTGTTCTGGGGGAAACATATTCTTCCAAGATTTGAAAAACAATATTGAATGAAAAAAAATAAATATCTCGAGATGTCTACTTACAAAACCAAACTTGGTGCCCACATTCACCAAACTTAGTGACCACATTCGGTTGTATCATCAATGGAAGGACACTCAGATACTAAAGTTGACAACTCTCTAGAGAAAATTCAATAGTATACTCAAATCATTTTATTGAAAATTTAATTTTTTCTTTTTAGATGAAAATTTATTTTTAAATATTTAAATTTAATTTTTTCTATTTAATATTTTCGGAGGTGTAATTTAATTTGGAAATACATATTTTTTTTTGGGGGGTTGTGGGGAGGGGGAGGGGGGTTATGAGGAAATGAAATTTCAGTATTATGTCAACAGATTTCATGTAATTATAGACGACATCTGAGGTAGAATCGATCCAAAATCAAATAGTAATATAAATGAAAAATTAAAATAATTAAAAGGATATGAATTGAATTGATTTTTAAGTGATAATTTAAAAGTAAAATAAAATTTCGTCATTTTTTCGGATACTAAACTTTGCTGAAATTATATTGCCAACTCTTGGAGATAGGAGTGCACCATCTTAAATTGAGTAAAATAACAATATATTATTTTATACCTTTAGCAAGCAAGATATATTACCCAGAGGACTACAAAAATGCAATTAAATAGATATTCAACTTGTCATAAAGGTAATTTAGTTGCTTTAAAAAAAAAAAAATTAAAAATCAAAAAAAAAAGAAGAAGCAAAAACACCTACTTAAAAGTTGATAGTTCATACTCAACCTGTTCGTGTAAAATTTCTTTGTATTATTTTTAAAACTCGGTCTTGACTAATTTGGAAATCAATCTCATTGTTTATTAGGGAAGGATCCAATTTATATTCACATGAATTGGCCCGAAGAAATTGATGGACTTGGGGTCACTGCTGTGGCTCTAGCACAGCAGTGACTGTTGTGCTCTATTTTGTAGTGTATTATGGAATTATTTTTATAATCTGAACCGTTCATATTGTAGGATTTGTTGAGTACTACATGCCCACTAAAAATCATATTAATCGGATATCAATAACTATATGATTGATAACCAAAAAAATAAACAAAAAGTTTTTCTTTTGAAAAATAGTATAACAATATGCAATTCGATCATATAGTTATTGATATCCGATTAATATGATTTTTGGTGGGCATGTAGTACTCAACAAACCCTACAATATGAACGGTTCAGATTATAAAAATAAATTCATAATACACTACAAAATGGAGCACAACAGTCACTGCTGTGCTAGAGCCACAGCAGTGACCCCAAATCCGAAATTGATTGTGGCTAAGAAATTTTAAACTTGAAATTTTGAAGGAAAGACACTTCAAGTTTCAAGTCTTAACCAGGTGCTAATACCTTGCGCACATAGAAACATAAATATATATAGTGATAAGTTTAATTCTTTGTAAAAATGTTTTTTATTTTTATTTTTATGGTAGTTATGATGTTAACATAATCTGTTGGCTATTAATGTAATGAAGTGATCTAAATAAAGTGTTTTGTTGTCAGCCACGGAAATTAGAGACAAGCCACTGTAACTGAATGAATAGAAATGAACTAAAGAGGATGTTTCTTAGTTAATAAGTATACATCATGATCAATAATTCATTTAACACTAATAGTATAGATAATTTCTTAATGTTGTGTTTGATTGGGAGAATTAAAAATAGATTTGAAAAAAAAAGAGAAAATGTACGTGAAATGTAAATAAAATATATTTACATTTTATATAGTTTCACACACCTTTCTCTTTTTTTTTTTTTCAAATCCCTTTTTATATCTTCTAATTAAATACAACGTAAAGATCATGAGTCCAAAACGAGGACCGCCTCATATGTTCTACAAACTTCTTCTACATGCTGTTTGGTTTTTAGTTTTCCAAGGTCCGACAACATAATTATCTGATTTTTCTTTTTAAAAAGTTGATTTGAAGGTGCTAAATATATTAATTATATATTGTATTTATCGTACATACTATATTATATTTATTATTATACTCAAGTTTTTTTTTTTCTTATATTAAGAAATTTTGTTTATATTATTACAACATTTAATATAATATTTTCCTTCTCTTTATTAAATATTGTAACATGATATAAGAGTCATAAGATCTACCCTATCTTTTTGGTTTAATGGCGAGCGACTAGTGAGCAACCTCACCTTCGCTGCTCGTTAGTGTTTGGAGAAATACCTTGGTTTTTTTGTCTCAATTTACAGCTCTAACTCTTTAGTCTCTGCCACCTACTCCGGTGGCCTACTATGTGACCGTGTACAACTTTGACTAGTTTGCCATTTGCTTTGTGGCCCTTCTTTTATATCACGCCGTCTTTCTCATAGACTTTGCCAACATTTTGCTTTTGTTCAATCACATGGGCTAGTCCTCTTTTTTTAAATCACTAGAAATTTGATTCCCTTTTGTCTACTTCATCTTGGATTTTGTTTTATTTTATTCTGATTGTTTTAGGCATTTTTCTCTTTTAGCCTCGTGCCATCCCTCTGTAATCAACAAATTTTCAATTCATCCACTCTCATTGCCTTTCTTTAGAAGAATATATATATATATATATATTATAATAAATTTTTTTCTATAATCTCATCACATTGGTTTATTCCTACCCCGACTCATTTTATTTTATCTATATCATATTTCATTATTTTTACTTGCAATCCTTTCTTTTTTTTTTTTTTGGTGCTTCCGCTCTGTCTCAGTTCTCTCTTTCAATCTCAAATAGGTTTCTATATATCTTAACACCTATTTGAGTTTGAGGGGGTAATTAATATACCTATATCATGATAAGCATGGTGACATACCATGTAAACCGCCCAAGCCGTCCTCCTTTGCGCACCACCTAAGTTGCCCATTGACGTACCACCCAAATCACCGTCCTAGGAGCACCACGCAAGCCGCCCTCCTTGGCGTACTACCTAAGCCACCTCCCGTGGCGCATTACCTATGCTACCTTTTTGGCACACTCTCTAAGCCGCCCACTGGGTGCACTCCCTAAGCCGCCTCCCTTGGAGCACTCTCTAAGCCCCCCTTGGCGCACTCTCTAAGCGGCCTCCCTTGGTGCATTTTGTTCCTTTCCAAGCCACCTCTTGGCACACATAGTTCCTTTCCAAGCCGCCCTCTGGTGCACATGGTTCATCTGTTGCCATTATCGTTTAGCACCATATCATAAATTACGTGTGTGCCACGTTTGCTAGTTCAACACTCGTTCTTCTTCTACAACGGTCAGAGACAACCATAAACTGGCTCCAGGCATTAGCTCTGTTAGCTCCGGCCCTATTCTTACAACAGTCCGACACGACCATAAACTGTCTCCCAACATTAACTCCGGCCTATGATCTATCTCAAACGCCCCTGTGCTTTTATTTGGACTTTTTAATCTTTTTGCCTCAAATCTATCCATATTTTATTTTTATTTTTACTTTTATTTCATGTTTTAGTTTCCCTCTTCAAACTCAAGTTGGTATCCTTACTTGAGTTTAAGGGGGGTGCTAAATATAGTAACTATATATTCTATCTATTATACATATCATATTATATTCATTACCATACTTTGGTTTCTCTTCTCTTATATAAAAGAGTCTTGTATACATTGTTTCAACATTTAATATAATATTCTTCTTCTCTCTCTTAGATGTTGTAATAGAAGACTTGAAAATTTATTCCTGAATTGAACAATGAAATCTCCTTCAAGTATCATGAAGAAGATAACGAATTTGTAAGATTTTTATTTGACGGCTTGATAGCTTGTTCCTAAATCAGATTTGTAGAATCCTCTCCAGTTTAATAGAAAACGACCATAGATTTGTAGATTTTGACGATGAGCTTTGATTTGAATCTCTGAATTTTATAGTTTATGGAGATTGATAGACGTTGGTGAAGAGAACTTCGGGCTTTAGGCTTGAATCCGATGGAACTTTATCTTACTTGATGTAAATTTTTGTTTCTACAATTTAATTTTGTGTATGTAGAATTATATATGAAGAATTGTATGTAAAATTATGATGGAAATCATCCCTATATATAGGAATCGATAGATGAGAGATATCACACCCTGAAAATAATGACAACCGATATTCTTCATCACTCTGAAACATACATGTGGAAGTTGATTAATCTAAATTATTTAGGTGACATAAGCATTTTCGGAACTACCTTTCATTCATTGATTTTCTTAAAATATTACAAAAGACGTTATATGCATTAATCAATTCTAGATTATGAATCTATAGCATGTGACGAATATATAGAAACAAAAGAAATAAAGATAAATTCATGCCTAATGGCTACAAATTTTGAAGATATTGGTTGGTTACAACAGAAGTGGGTTGAAGCTCAATACAAATAAATCCCTAGGCTTGTACAAACAAATTTACAAAACAAAAATGAGCATCCAGCTCCATTGTCCTCCCAAGCTATCCCCTTGGCGGAGGTATACCATCAGCACCTGAAAGTTGTTTCCACATAGGGTGAGCTAATGCCCAGTAGAGATAAATTTAATGATTTGTATGATGCTTAACAAAGCCATATGGTGAATGCATATCAAATGCTATCATAAAACATGCTCTTTCTCTTTTTCAAAACAATGCTATGCCAAGTTTATATCACAATTTATAAACCATTGCTTCCAAAACAAAAAACAGGACAGTAAATACACACATTGGGAGTATCAAGGTATGTGTCTACAAGTAGACTATAAAAGTACTACCAAAGCCACTTCACCGGCAGCTAACCAGAAGGAAGTCATCATAACCGTGCAGATTTCAGGACTTTCACTAAGGATACAAAGACCAACTTAACTAACCATAATCACACCCCCTAACCAGATTCACTAAGGTATTCATCCTTGTTTTTTTTTTTTCAAAGCAATACTTTTCAATGCATAAGTATAAAACAAATGTTCAAATTGAATGCATGAGAGAATGGATTTCCGTTAACCTAGTTCACATGCAATTTCTACAACAAGTAATGATATCCTCCACCGATAACCAAGACAGATACCTTTATTCAAAAGATAAATTCCAAAAGATAGATATAAATTCTAGAATTTCAATATACGAGTAACAATCACATGTTCAATCTCCTATTTTCTAACTCAAACAAGAATAACAACATTTTCCCTTTTTGTTCAAAATCAAGGTTTACCAAAAGTTCCCATTATGCCCCAAAACAACATATGTTTCTATTTGAAAACAATTTCCATCAAGTTTCGACACCACCCATTACCATAAGCAATCCAACAATATTTTAAGGAAAAAAAAATTCCAAAACCCCTCTTTTGTGAATCCATTCAAACCCCAAATCAAACCCAAAACAATCCCAAATCCCACAAAGTGCTACTCTATCCAAGGAGCACATAACAAAGCTAAATATCATGCAAAACATTAAAAAAAAATCCTTACTTCAAACTAGAGGAAAGAGATGAACAAGACCCCAAGATTAATGGAGATAAAAACTCAAAATTTTCAGATTAAATATTTCTCTCATTGAGCTCTACTTTTAATCCCAAAGCACTAGGGTTGCGAGATTCATGGATTGGGAGAGATCGGAAGATTTAGGCAAGAATTTTAGAGAGAGAAGAGATAAATTGGGTTTAGAAACTTATAGAGAGATAGATAAAAAAGATGAGAAAAAGATCTTTTTCCCGTAGCTTTATACAAACAGACCACTCGAGCGAGTAAAACACCGCTTGAGCATTAGACATAGTACATCGCTTGAGCCACCAAAACTAGGCTTGAGCAAAGAAACCAAACCTCTAGAAGATTATCCCTGCAAAGTAGACCGCTCGAACGAACAAAAGTCCGCTCGAGTGCATAATACAAACTCTCAGTAATTCAGACTACAAATACACCGCTCGAGCGAAGAAAACCCTGCTTCCAGAAGTTCAAACTACAAAGTTAAAATCTAGAAGAAATGAAAAATCGCTCGAGCGACCAAGCCATCGCTCAAGCGAACTCAAGATAAAACAACCAAAGCCTTCCTAGAAATACTAAACCTAACCTATTCAATATAATTCAAAAGGTAACATAAGACTAAAATAGATAACAATACCACCAATAGATACAAAACTCAGAACCAAAGAGCATAAAATGGTCGGGTCTAAACTCGAGCCGCTATAAGAGTCTTAACAGACTTTAACTTTATTGATAATTATCTCTAATTTATTTAGAGATAAATATCAAAATATCACTTTAATAGTATGCCATAATTTTATTGGCTTGACCAACTCCATGCGGTAAGTGGCTTAGTTTGAATGACCCAAGGTTTATCATCTTAAAGATTGTATCATTTTGACATGTGGCAATTTGTGATTTGATCATGCATGTAACCTTGAATTAAGACCAAACAAACACATGACTATATTTGATTTGCCAATAATTATGTCATATTTTGTAGGCCTTTGTAGAACGTGACAATTTGTAGTTAGCTGAAACTTCCATGCTTACAGAAGTAGGCGAATATTAAAAGTGAAGAACAAAAGTTCTGTTAATCTTATTAACATCAAACTAACGGAAAACACATTGGAACTTGATAAAACAAATGTAAGGACTTGATTGATACAATTGAAAAATTAGGAATCAAGGTGAATTTCAATGCAAAACTTCTGAGTGTAAAGTGTAATTTACTCATTATATTTAAATTTCTAGATAGTTTGATGAATAAAAACAATTGATTAACAATTTTAAATGATTTGAAAAGTAGTAATTATTTTTTTTTTATCAACAAAATAATAAACTTTATTGAATCAGAACCATGGATAAATCTTTACATCTTACATCAATAAAGATAAAAAAGAAAAGAAAAGGGAGTACTATTAGCATCATAGTGATACCTCGTCATCCCAACTATGTTGACACAAGCATGATCACCTAATCATATACAGCACCCCCAAAGCTAGTTGTGGAGGACACAACCAGCAAAACCCAATGGGTTACACCAAAATGCCCACAAAACAAGACAAAGATCATCCAAATCCCACCCTCAACCGACCCTGATGGATTTCAAGTTGTACAGCAAGTCATTAACTGAATAATTCACCCTCTTGATATGATACTTACCAATAGAGAGATATGCAATTTGATAGAGTCACAAACCTTATCCCATTTGGCTTTTACACTCGCAAATTTGGCTTCATTTCTAGCCTTCCAAACAAACCACGTTACAGTAGATAGAAAGGCCTCACACATACACTTTAGAATCTTCTTAAACTTGAAACCACCCCACCAATCCAATAGATGACTAATAGACTCTGGCAAAACCTAGATTATTCCCTACCAGGCCATCAGCTCGTCCATATTCTCTAAGAAAAAAATACAATAAAGGAATACATGGTTCACCTCTTCATCTTGAGCCTTATAGAAAGTGCATAGAGAACAGCTATTGGAATCCAAAATTTTGTAGAAACGTTGATGTTTTGATCCTACCTTTCCATGCCAACCAACCAATGAATTGCATTTTTGGTTGTGATATATTCTTCCATAGTAGTCTAGGCACAGCAAATTCATGCTCAACACTCAAGGAAAGCTAACCATACGCTAGCTTAACTAAAAACTTCCTTGAGGCACCAAACATTCTCAACCCACAAATCATTTTTTAAACAAATATTTGCAACCCACAAGTCATTCCATAAAGAACATCTTCTACCATTACCAAGAGCAATACTGATATTAGAGTGGAAGAAGTCAAAAAATGCAGGGTTGGAGACTACCACCGACAAGATATCAGACCAAATTCTATAACCTCTGCTGTGGATTCACTGCTGGAAAATTCACTTTTAGAGGTGTTTAAAAAAACCGCTATAAGTACTAAAAACGTCGCTAATTCTTTTTGTGATGTTGAGTACCAAATGTTGACAACGCGGCCGTCGCTATAACTTTATAGTGTTTGAAAAACGTCGTTATATTAACGCCGCCAAATTTCCTACCCTAACGGAAACGCCGCCAAATTTCCTACCCTAACGGTACTATGATGTCACTACAATATTTAGCGACGTTTTTGAAACGCCGTCATATCTCTTTTTTTTTTTAAAAAAAAAAAAAAAAATCTGATCGTTAGATTTAAGGTTTAGGTGACATTTCTCAAAACGCCGTGATATCCTTTTTTTTTTCTTTGAAATTGTGCTAATTTTATGTGATTAAACTAAAAAAATACATGTAATAAAACTGAATAACACTAATATAAAATAATAACTCTCATTCAAATAGCAAATACAACATTAATTCACTTTCCCATTCAATTTAATATCCAATCACCATTACCTACAAAATAACATATCCACAAATGATGTTTTAACATTACCCACAAATAACATATCCAAAAATTGAATTCACAATTCTCAACTAAAAAATTACTACTTTGTATACAAAGCCAAAAGATAAGAAGAAAGTGAACCAAAACACCTAACCCCCCAGTCATATTAGAGGAAAAAAAGAAAAAAAAGAAGAAAAAAGAAGAAGAGAGAAGTAAGAATCCAAGGGAAAGCCCCCATCCATCTTTCACTGTCATTCTGAATCGCTCTCCATGCTGCTTCCCATGGCCTTCAATCCTCTTTGTCTCTGCTAATCATAAAACATAATAATAATAATAATAAAAACAAAGCCAATAAAAGAACAGAAAAGAATGAATTTTGATCAAACAAGGAATGCTCATTCATTAATGAAAAATTTATAGTTCTGTATTGACTAAATTTTTCAGACATTTGAACAAAGAAGAATAAATAAATTAAGGATGAAATCAAATAGGAACACTTGTACCATCCATGACAAAAGGAGATTGAGGTTGAGGTTGAGAAATATAGACACCATAACCCTAAATACAACTAATATACACAAAATAAAATATGAAATAAAAACAAATGAGATAATGCATTTTCCTAAAAAATTGAACACAAATTAAATTTACTTGAATATAATTAATATCCATGGCAAAAGGAGGTTGAGATTCACTTTGAAGCATATTGCTGTCAGTCAAGCATGCCAAAGAATCCAATGAAGAACCAAAAAATGAGTACACAGTTAAAATCAAAATAAAAATTTACATAAAGAGTGTGATAATGTATCTGCAGAAGCTCAGCCTATATCTGCAGAAGCAGCTCAGTCCACACCTACTAGCTCATGTGAGCTAACCAAGACAGAGCTACAGTTGAAGCCCCAGCTACATCTCACCAAATCAGTTAGAGCTGCTGTAGCTCATAGTGCACGTGTTTACATGTAGTGGTTTGTTAGTTAGGAAGTTGTTATGTTAACTATACCTTAGTTAGTTTAGTTAACCAGTTAATAGAGTTACAAATGGTTGTACATAAATATCACTGTATTGGACGATATTTTCATTCAAGTTGAATAAGATTCATTTTCTCTTCATGGTATCAGAGCATCTGTAGCTCTTGCGAGCATCATAAGCTTAATCTTCAAGATAACAATGGTAAATCTTCACCAAGGATCAACAATGGCAGATCTTCAAGCAAGATTAACAATAATGGCAGCTTCTTTCACTGGTACAACTACCACTTCTCATTTACCTTCAAATCTCACTCTACTCATCTCATATCTAAATTCCTTTGTTCCAATAAAACTTGAGTCTACAAATTATCTCATATGGAAAAATCAATTCCAAAACATATTACGAGCCACAAATCTACTTGGATTTGTTGATGGATCAGAGATCTGTCCTCCTTCCACAATTCTTGATGAGAATCATAATGCTGTGGTGAATCAAGCATACACACAATGGATCACTATTGATGCACATCTACTTAGCTGTCTTATTGCTACACTGTCTTTGTCCATATTCACATATGTTCTTCATTGTATCACAAGTCATGAAGTATGGACTACATTGGCTACACGATTGACTTCATTGTCCAGACCACATGTTCATCAATTGAAAACCAAACTTAGTCATCTTACCAAGAAGAATTCAACAATGGAGGATTATCTTTGTCAAATCAAGACTATTGCTGATCAGTTAAGTCTTGCTGGCTCACCAATTCATGATGAAGATCTGGTTTTACTTACTCTAAATTGACTACCTGATGAGTACAATGCTTTTAAAACAACAATTCGTACCAGACCTGAACCAATCTCTATTGCTACCTTATCTTCCTTATTGTGTTCTGAATCCATTCATATTGAAGGCTCTCTTAAACAAACTCACACGTTAGATCTTCCATTTGCTTATGCTTCTACCAAAACCAATTCTAGAGGTAGTTCTCGAGGTTACATCAGAGGAGGATATAAAGGTAACAATTCGGGCAATTCAAGCAGATTCTATAAAAATACTTACAGAGGTAGAGGACAAGGTAAGTCTACTTCATCATCATTCTTGAATCCTCCCTCTCATCAACATAACACTTCTTCAGGTCAACATGGATTGATCTGTCAAATATGTGGTAAACCAAACCACTCAGCCATGGATTGCTGGCACAGAATGGATCAAGCCTTTCAATTCTCTTCTTCACAAGCACGAGGACCATCTTCTAAAGCCTATGTTGCCTCTTCCTCAACTGCTTCTGCTGCTCAAGAACATCAGTCTGCTACTGCTACATTTGCACCTGGTTCAAATTGGTTCTTAGATACTGGAGCCACAAATCATTTCACCAATGATCTTAATAATTTCACTCATTTTCAGCCTTATCAAGGTTCTTACCATGTCACTATAGGAGATGGTTCTACTTTGCCTATTCATCACACTAGAAATGGTTTGCTTCCTACACCATGTACTACTTTTCATCTTCATAATTTGCTTCATGTTCCTTCCATCTCTGCCAATCTTTTGTCAGTTCATCAGTTTATAAAAGACAACAACTGCACCATTACTTTTGATGTTGATTGTTTCATTATACAGGACAAGATTTCCAAGAAAATTCTTCATAAAGGTCCTCACTCAGCTGGTTTTTATCCTCTATCAGCTTCATCTGTTTTTCCTGCAACTTCTTCCACAACTTTCTTCAAGTTTTCCACTACTTCTCCCTGCAGCAAGACTACTTGGCACAATAGATTAGGCCATCCTTCTAGTAATAAGTTGCAATGTCTTATATCTCAAAATTTGTTACCTACTAATGTACCTAGTTCTAATGACAATAAGTTGTGCACACATTGCTGTGTTTCTAAGAGTCATAGGTTGCCATTCCATCTTTCCAATTCCACTGTAAATCAGCCATTGGCTCTTATTCACTCTGATGTTTGGGGACCCTTTAATGCATCTGTTTCCCATTTTAAGTACTATGTTCTTTTCATTGATGATTATAGTAAGTTTACTTGGTTGTTTCCTCGTACTTACGAAAGTGAAGTATTCTCTAAGTTTGTTGAGTTCAAGGCCTTTGTTGAGACTCAATTTAATACTAAACTTCAAGTACTTAGAAGTGATAATGGGGGAGAATACTTAGCAAATAAATTTTAGCAATTTTTAAAGGATAAGGGCATTGAGCATCAACTTAGTTGTCCTCATACTCCTGCTCAGAATGAGGTAGCTGAGAGGAAGCACAGACACTTAATTGAAACTACTATTGCTTTTATACATCAGTCTGCTCTTCCTTTGTCCTATTGGTTTGATGCTCTTGCCATCTCAGTTTTTCTTATTAACAGGCTTCCTACTTCTAAACTTAATAATCTTACTTTTTTTGAAACTCTATTTCATCACTCACCTGATTACTCTTTTCTCAACGTATTTGGTTGTAGGTGTTTTCCTTGGATTAGACCTTACACAACTCACAAACTTTAGCCTAGGTCTATACCTTGTGTCTTCATTGGTTATGTTCCTTCTACCAAAGGGTACAGATGTGTTGATGTTATCACTGGACACATCTTTGTTTCTAGGCATGTTATTTTTGACGAGTCTCATTTTCCTTTTCAGTCTCAGTCTATGTCTTTTCCTCAGTCTACTCCTCCTTCTCTGTCACAGCTTCAGACTTTCTTTTGGCCTGCAACTAGTTTAGTTGCTCCATTTTCTGTTACTTCTTCTACAGTCCCTTTTATCTCTGCTGTAAGTCCTGTTTCCTCTGCTCTAGTTATGTTGATTCTTCTATGTCTACCACTTCTAGTCCTGTACAAGTTGATCTTGCTGGTCCTGCTCCAACAATTCCTATATCTTCCATTTCTATTGATTTACCTTTTCCTTCTTCTACCTCAAACACTCATCCCATGCTCACCAGGTCTAAGTCTAGACCTCTCTTTGCTGCTTGTCTTCTCACTTCTTCTTCTTCTTTTTCTCCTACTGAACCTGATAGTTTTCAAGCTGCTGCTACATCTCCTAAATGGCAAACAACTATGCTAGATGAGTTTCAAGCTTTGCAAAGACAAGGCACTTGGTCCCTTGTGCCTTTACCTCCAAACAAAATTGCTATTGGCTGCAAATGGGTTTATAGACTCAAGAGAAATTTAGATGGATCCATTGCTAGGTATAAGGCTAGATTAGTAGCCAAAGGTTTTCTTCAAACAGAAGGTATTGACTATCATGAGACTTTTATTCCTGTTGCAAAGCAGCCCACAGTTCGAGTTCTTCTGTCCTTAGCTCTTCATTTTCAGTGGTCTATCAGGCAGCTTGACATATCCAATGCATTCTTGCATGGTGTCTTAGAGGAGGAAGTCTATATGCAACAACCTCAAGGCCTTATTGATGCTTCTCATCCTAACTTGGTCTGCAAATTGCATAAAGCCCTTTATGGTCTCAAACAGGCTCCTCGAGCATGGTTTTCTACCTTCTCTTCCTTTTTACTGTCTTGTGGTTTTATCTCTAGCCATTGTGACTCATCCTTGTTTGTCAAGAAGACTGCAACTTCCATTACTATTCTTCTCATTTATGTTGATGATATCTTGTTAACTGGTAGTGATTCTTCTTATATAACTACTTTGATTCATCAAATGCATGGTGCTTTTGCTATAAAAGAGCTTGGCTTGCTTAATTATTTTCTTGGCATCTCTGTGTTCTCTTTTTCTATGGGCTCTTTCTTATCCCAGCACAAGTATGGTTCTGAGTTGCTTGTTAAGGCTAGTATGGCTGACTGCAAGCCACACTCTTCCCCCATGGCTCTTAAATCTGCTTTCTCTTCTCCTAATGATGATTTACCTTGTTCCAATCCTTCTCTCTACAGAAGTATTGTTGGAGGTCTTCAATACCTCACTATCACCAAACTAGATCTTGCTTTTGCTGTGAATTTTGCTTGTCAATTTATGCATCAACCACTTGTTTGACATTTTGTTACGGTCAAAAGGCTTCTCAAATATCTCAAAGGCACCCTTGGTTATGGTCTTCGATTTAGTCCTAGTTCTTTTACACTGTATGCTTTTTCAAACTCTAATTGGGCTGGTAATTCTCTGGATAGAAGATCAACTACTGGGTTCTGTGTTTTCCTTGGACCAAATTTGGGTCATGGACTGCTAAAAAGCAGCCTATTGTGGCTAGATCCTCCACTGAAGCTGAGTATAGGACATTGGCTCACACTGCTGCTGAGTTAAGCTGGCTTGGAATGCTTATTTCTGACCTGCATGTTCCTTCTTCTTCTCTTACATTGTGGTGTGATAATATCTCTGCCATCTCTTTGTCTTCTAATCCTGTTTTTTCATGCCAAAACTAAACATATAGAGGTCAACTATCACTATGTCAGAGAAAGGGTAGCTGCTAAATAGCTCACCATTTGTCATATCCCAACTTCTGATCAGGTGGCAGATATTTTCACAAAGCCTCTGTCTATTTCCCGCTTTAATTACCTTCAGTCCAAGCTTATGGTTCTTCCCTCTCTCACCAGCTTGTGGGGGCATGATAATGTATCTGTAGAAGCTCAGCCTATATCTGCAGAAGCAGCTCAGTCCACACCTACTAGCTCATGTGAGCTGACCAAGATAGAGCTATAGTTGAAGCCACAGCTACATACAGTTGAAGCCCCAGCTACATCTCACCAAATCAGTTAGAGCTGCTGTAGCTCATAGTGCACGTGTTTACATGTAGTGGTTTGTTAGTTAGGAAGTTGTCACTACAACAAAACTAACTATTCACGGCATCATGTTTACGACATACATTAAATGCATGTCGTAGTTAGTACATTCTACGGCATTTTTTTTTTGCAAGCCGTTAATGTTTTGTCAATAACAGCATACATTCCATGTAAGTCGTTGATTCATATATTTATAGCATGCAAAAGTATGCCGTAAAAAATGTATGTTTTTACGACTTACAAAAATATGTCGTAAAATATTTGTACTTAAGACGACATACATTGCATGTTGTAAAATATTATAACTTTACACAGCATACATTAACATGTCGTGAAACTTCTTAAAAAAAAAAAAAAAAACCAATCCGATTTTTTTTATGGCATGCCAAAAGCATGCCGTAAAAAATATATATTTTCACGGCATACAAAAATATGTCATAAAATATTTGTACTTAAGATGACATACATTTCATGTTGTAAAATATTATAATTTTACATGGCATGCATTAGCATGTCGTGAAAACTTAAAAAAATTTCAATCCGATTTTTTTTTTAAAAAAAAGCTAACAATTTCCAACCAAACTTCTCACCTTAAATTTTCCTAATTGAGGACAACATAAAAAATAATTTATACATTATTTTATAATTTAATGTCTCTTTCAAGGGATAATTGCACCCAGTGGGATTTTGGAAAAAAAAAAATTACACATTCATGAAAACGTTTATACTTTTAATGATTAATATTTATATGGCTTCTCACTAATTTGTAATTATTATTTTTTTAAATTACCTTGATTTGATATTTTTCCTTCTTTTAATAATTTATTTATTTTTTATTTTTTAGATGTGCCTAATCTGAATACAACTAAAAAATAAAATATTTGTAAAAAAAATAATAAAATATAATATATATGAAATGTATTAAATTTTATATTTTTTTGAATTTAGTGATTTTTTTAAAAAAAAATTAAAAAGTAAAATATTATTAAAATTAAAATAAAATATTTCTTTTAAGTATATATAAATTATTTGAATTTGAAAAGTAAAAAAAAAGATTATTTAAAATATTAATGTATGCTGTATATGTATTATTTAAAATACATATTTAGGCCCCTTACTTTCTCACTCTGGTCTCAATCGATCTCGATCTCTCTCGCTCTCTCAATCCTCTCTAAACCCTAATCTCTCTCAACCGATCGAATCAGCCTTCTTCAGCCTTGATTTGATCTCAAAGCAATTGGTGATTCATCTCAGATCCAATCTCAAAGCAATTGGCAATTTCGATTTTGAGATTCCGAAGCTCCATCGCCTCCACCATCTGCACCGGCGAGGGAAGCAAGGACCATCGTCTACTAAGGTGAGCACCACCGTCTCTCTCTTTCTCTCCCTCTCTCTCTCTCTCTCTCTCAGTTTTGTATTCTCTTTCTCTCTCCCTCAAGCTCTTCCCGTCGAGTTTGAGCAATTGGTTTTAGAATTCAGTTCGGTTTGATTGGTTCCTTTTATGTATGAACTGCTAGTCAAATTGCTTCAGAATAGTGCTTTAGGTGGCCATTTGTGATATTTTCTCAGTCAAAAATTGGGAAATTTGGTACTCACATTTATCCTGATATAGAATTAAATGTGACCTAAGCTAACATTTACACAATCAAAAATATAACCATGATTATTTAGTGTTTTCTGTTGATTTTCGGTTAGACAGCAGAACTCTTGAATATGTGATAATTGTTTGCAGCCTTATTTGAAGAACAATATAGGTTTAAAAATTTTGTAAATCTAATGACAAATTTTGTAAGTCTAATGACGCTAATCAATTATCTTGGAAGCTAATTCAATCCATAATTTAAGCCAAATTCATTTCAGAGATTTGATTATTTTCTAAATTTCTTGTTGTAATTTTTTCAAAAAGACGAGACATTTTCTTGCAGAAAATTAGACTTAAACTTGTAATGGTTTAAATTTAGAGCAATAAACCCCTATATTGAACAACTTTTTGCAGGCGAATTTAGGTTGGATTCTCTTTATCCTCCCAACGATATTAGATTTGTTGTATTAACAAGTGTTTAAGCTTGCTTCAACCTGTTTGAACTTAAAGCTTCCAAACGCATTATTCCCATTATTTCCCCTTTTCCCAAACTACATGTTATTAACTATATGACTCAGAAACTTGAAGTAAAAGATGAATAAAGTTGCATTCTACCTATTTGTTCATCACGAGAAGCAGCATTGCTTTGACACAAGGTTTGCTATGTGATGAATAACAGAAATACCCAATTTCTTCTCATGTTTTTTATTTGAAACCAAGCTTTAGAGACATAATAGAATGTACTCCTTCACCACTTCTCAAGCTACTAGTACTAAACTCAGGTCAGTAGTTACTCAGTTTTAGGGGTATCAGTCCATTGGTGCTTCATTTGAGTCCTTTTTATATGTATGGAGAAAGCATTATGACGTATCAACATCTTCTGTCCATAGCTGTACATTATAATAGGCAATGGTCATAACAACATTGGGAAAGGTTATTGATATTCAGGAAAAAAAAAAGAAGAATAATGATTTAAGAATGAATATTCAAGGGGTGGCAACGCTTGTGTCATGTCTGAAAAATCATCTTTTGGTGGTTTTGTATAGTTGAGTCTCTGGTAAAGTGGATCCTGATGTGTTTTCCTTAATTGATTTTTGGATACACTTCAGGGCTAAGTTTGGTTTTATTCTTTTTTTGAGTTTGGTGCATTGGTTGTATTCTTTAGCATCGGTTTGATGCACTTTCTTTAATAATACTTGTCAATTTATCAACAAAAATAAATAAATAAACTGGTAATTTGGAGGGTATATGGGAATAAGGGATGATGTTTGGTTTTCAATCTTTGGAATTTTCTTTCTGAAGATCAACGTTTGCTTCTTTTTCTTTGACTGACAGTTATTATTATTTTTGGCAGTGATTTTGAAGTAGATTATGAGTCTGATGAAAATGCACACATTGTCTACTCGGCATTAGCTGTTGATAAGGAGGTGTTGTTTCATGATGCTCCCACTCCTACCATCTTCGCTCCTTTAATAGTTCTTGATTCTTCAATTAGATTTTAGCTAAATTTTATATTCAATTGCAGTTGCAACCAGACAAAGTGAAAAGGCAGATGTCGGTGTCTAATGGAAAGCTTTGTGTGTAAGTTCCTTGACCTCATCAAAGATTGGGAATCCGAAGAAACCTAAATTTGAAATGATGTTGACTACCTGTTTTGGGTGGTTATATTTAATTTTTGGCAGGGGTGGTGATGGAGAATTGAGATTGGGAATCCGAAGAGCAGCTCAAGTCAAAACTGATTCTTTTCCAGCTCTTTCTAGCCAGAAGTTGAATGTTGGCACTATCAGTGTTGTTGTCAATGCTATATCTATGAGAAACGTGTTCAACGTTCGCTACAATCCTAGGTATTTGAAGTCATACCAATTATTTTTCTGTAGGAAGAGTCATATTGACAATTTTATTGTATGTATGGTTAGATTGGTTTTGTAAAATGGTCCAGGTACGTAAAAATGGCTCTCTCTACGTACCAAAAAAGAAAATAAAAAGAGAAAAAAGAATTAGCTTGCCTTTCTTCTTAACATAGCAACATTGGATGTTTTGTTTGCATTTGCTTATTTTGATGAAAAAGGTTATTACTGAATATTTATAAAGGCAGCTGACCTGTGTGATATTAATCCAGTACATATGTTAGTATGTGCGTACTCTTTGGAAGAAGGCTATTTAGGTGTGTGTGACAAGTTTTTGTGATTCAGCCATTCTAGAAAATCTAAACTGATTAGATGTTTGTATGAAAGTCAAATCTAGTGTATTTGTAGATTTTCCAACTTCCTACTGTTTGAAGGAAATTGTCGAATTCTTTAATAACATAGCATATGGGTTTTAGTATAAATAGCTCTATGTCAAGTACTATATTCAGATGGCTTTCAGAAATTGACTTGCCAAAGAACTGCCAAAAATAGTAACAATTAAGATAAATATATATATGTAAATAATATAATTAAGTAATCAAGCAATGAAGATATCATATTTTGTTGTTTTGACACCTTATTGATTATCATTTTCAGATATTGCTCTTTCAGTTGGTGCTAGTATCCATATTTTCTTTTGAACTTAGAATTAGCCAATGCCCAGACAACATTCAAGGTCTCTCTCTCTCTCTCTCTCTCTCTCTCTCTCAGTATGCTAGTACTTTTTTTGCTTTTTTAGGGTTTTCATGGTGACTCAATCAATTAGGTAATCTTTCTCAATTTGGTAATATGCTTCGTGGATGAAATTCTAGAAGAAACTTACAGTTGATGCAACTTTTTCCTTCATTTTTTTGTTGTTGTTGATGTTTGTTGTCATGAGATAATATAATTTGTATGTTTTTTTATTGCTTCTATTGAATTGTTGAAATGAGGTATTAATTTATGTTTATGATTGTGCGAAACCGTTCTCTTTTTTTGGCTATGTTTTGTAAAGAACTAAGTATCTTAAGAATCTGACTCCCCTGCGATTTGGTTAAGAAACTTTCCCAGTTTTTGAAGTATTGAATTGCAAAAGGAATTTTGGTCTAGATGAAAGTCCAAGTATGTAAATTTGATCTTCAAAGTAGTGGAAAAACCTTAACGCTGTGTTTGGTTAGGAAATTTGGTAAGAGATTTGAAAAAAGAAAGAGAAAAAGTGGATGAAGCTATCTGAAATATATGTATACTAGCGTATTTAGGCACGGTGTAAATAATGTTGGGATTAAAATATAATTATAATCCAACACTATTTAGTAAATTATAAATTGACCCATAAACAATCTAAAATAATCCTAAAAAGATAGATGAAACATGACGTTCAAATTAACCTCTAATGAACATAAATCATCAAAACACCATAATAAATCAACGTAAATCAAATTAATTCACAATAATAATAATAACAATAATTATCCATTTCCTTTTTAATTGACTACTTTACTTTTGATTTATGTCCAATTTCTTATGGGATGTTATTACTTAAACTAAATTGACATAAAGTAAATAAAAAATGGCAAAATTCATATAGTGAAACTGAGTAAATTGATGCAGGAAAATGCACAACATGTACAATTTGTCTTTTTTTTTTTTTTTTGGGTTACCAAAGGAAAAATTGTGATCTCTACAGGTATGGAGAAATTTTTGCAGTCCAACTCATTGGACATTGTGCTATCAATGATTATAACATCAAAGGAAAAATTGTGATCTCTACAGGTATGGGTTTCTTTGTTTACCAGCTTTTACTGATGTTTGGGTGATGAAGGAGTATGGGAAAAAGGAGTCTTGGACTAAATTTAGTTTTTGTAAGCGTGAAGACATCTCTACTAGGATTGACTTGGTGTGTTTATTGGAAGGTGGTGAATTTTTGTTGTCACGGGATGAAGAGCAATTGGTGGTGTACAATTCGAAAGACGAAACATCAAGGGATATGGTGGTTTGTGGCATTCCAGGTAGCTTTACATCTGGGGGCACCTATGTGGAGAGCCTCATCTCTCCTGAACGCATCCACGGGATTGGGAGGCAATGTGAAGCGTGTGTGAAAGAATGAAAAGGTATTATCAACTATATTGGTAAAAATGGAAATGTCTTTGTTGGTTCCCTCTATTGTTGTTTAATGTTTATATATTCATACTCTTAAACTTAATGCTTATGGACAAAAAGAAAAATCACTCAAACATAGCGAAATTGACACCATTTAGGATATGAAGATGATTGTGGATCTCACATACGCATTTCTTGTACTATCTACTCTATTGCATTTCTATCAATTAGAATGCCATGCCTGAATTTTTAGGATATATGTGAAACAAAATTTTAATGAAGATTGAGATTGTACAAGTTGCAGGACAGCAAATAAACTAAGAGAGGGGAAGCATGCCATTTTTAAACTAAGTATGGCAATGGTATTATCTAGTCATCTTTGAGCATTATCTAGTCATCTTTGAATGTTAAGATAGCAACCACCATGATGAGTTACATAAATACTAATATATTGTTCATTGTTTTATTTATTTTATTCCCACTACTACTGCAATTGTGTTTAATTAAAGTGTATGTAGAAGTGTGTGCAAATGTTCTCAGAGCAGCCACTTTGTGAAAATGATTAATAAAAGAGTAAATTACACTTTCACCTCCTAAAGTATGGTTAAGTTCTCACATTGGTCACTCATCACATCTTATGGATTGTTGTAATTTCAGGACTTACTATGCTGAAATAGCACACAATGTGTCGACTCAGAAAAGGAAGGAGATTGTAGAGCATGTAGCACAACTATATATTGTTGTTACCAACAAATTGGCCAGGTTGCGCAGCCAGGAAGATGAATGATCATTGGTGCGGGATATTAGATATGTATTTGGCTTGGATTGCTCACTTTGCATTAGGTGTATCACAACTTTGGATCATTCAGCTTTTGTGGGAATTTTTGTTTTAAATTTTATGGTTTTGTTGCTAAATCTGTTGCTACACTTAGCCGGTTACAACGTTTGTCGCTTATGTCTTGTTTAATGATTATGCCGTGGCATTTCATGTTTTTGAAATATATCTGGTATTTGTGGTGATAATTTTATGCTTGTTATATAGCAGATGCTCTGCAAGGCTTCACTGATTTGTACAAGAAAATTCTCATTCAAGTTTTATGTTTCTAGCTGGTGAATTAGGACAACTGAGCCTGCCTGCCTGCCTGCCCTTTTTTTTTTTTTTTTATTATGTTGATAGTTACATTATGATTATTGTTTCATTGTGGTTATTGTTTCTACGGCATACAAAATTATGTCATAAAAAGTGCAATGATTTATGACATGCAAGAAAATGCCGTAAAAGACTATATACGACATACAAAGTATGTCATAAATATATTAAAAATGGCCTTCTACGGCATACAAAATTTTGTCGTGAAAAGTGTGATGATTTATGACATGCAAAAACATGCCGTAAAATATTATATACGGCATACAAAGTATGCCATAAATATATTAAAAATAATCTTCTACGGCATGCAAAATTATGTCATGGAAAGTATGATGATTTATGACATGATAAAAATGTCGTAAAAAGTTATATACGACATACACAGTATGTCATTAATGTTTAATTTATTACTTTTTACAACTTTACCTGCATGCCGTAAATGACGCTCAACTTTTTACGGCATGTCATATAACAACATTTGTGTGCATGCTGTGAAAGAGTTTTTACGGCATACATTGCAAGCCGTAAAAAGTCAATTTTGTTGTAGTGAGACTTGATAGCACTGCTTTCACCAAGATCAACCTCCCTGCAAATGAAAGAAGCCTCCTTTTCCAGCCAGCAAGCCGCAATTTGAACTTATCTATAATTGGTTTCCAAAACCTTTTCCTCCTTGGATTATCACCCAATGGCAAACCTAGATACTTTAGAGGTAAGTTTTGGGTCTTACAATTTAACAAAGAAGCATACTCAACCAGAATAGAATCGGGAACACCAATCCCACAAACCACACTTTTGTGGTAATTGATTTGGAGACCAGATGCTACTTCAAAAGACCTGAGAATCCTTTTTAAGCTCACAACTTCTGGTAGCTCGGCTTCACAGAATAGAAGAAAGTCATCTGCGAATTGGAGATGGGATAGTTGTACTTGGTTGTTGCCTATAAGTACCCCTTTTAGCAAATTCAAGTCCCTAGCTCTCTGAAGAAGAATGTTTAGTGCTTCTACAACCAAATTAAAAAGGAATGGGGATAACGGATCGCCTTGCCTAGGCCTTTCTGGGGGCTAAACTCCTTGGTTGGTGAGCCATTCACAAGTATTGAGATCCTTGCAGTAGAGACAACACTCCTTAATCCAAGAAATCCATTTGGAACCAAATCCAAAGTTTTCTAGCATAGAAAAGAGGAAGTTCCGATTGATAAAATCAAATGCCTTTTCAAAATCTATTTTTAGCAGCAGCCCTGACTTTTTAGATTTAAACCAAGCATCCACAACTTCGTTAGCAATCAACACACCATCAAGAATATTCCTACCACCCAGAAAGGCAGACTATGTGTCACCAATGATCATGGGCATGACATTTTTTAGCCTGGATGCAAGAACTTTAGAAAGAATTTTGTACATAGAACCAACTAAGCTTATAGGTCTAAACTCACTTAAAGTGATAGCTTTGTCGAGCTTTGGAATCAAAGTAATGAAGGTACTGTTCAAACCAAGGTCTAATCTGCCATTGACATGAAATTCTTTCATAAAGTTGATCACCTCCGCCTTAAGCACCTTCCAGAATTTTTGAAAAAACATCAGATTGAAGCCATCTGGACCAGGGGCTTTATTACCATTACAATCTATAACAGATGACCAGATTTCTTCTTCAGTGAATTCTGCCTCAAGTTGTAGACACCCCATTTTTGACCGACCTTAAGACTCAGTGTAGACGTCCCCGAACGCCTCGGGAGGATGAGTCCCGTTCTGTTCATTTTGGGCTCATTACAGTTCAGGACTCAAATGTCACGGTTCTTAATCTGAACCAAAGAGTCTAAATCCGGCAAATCGTTTTGAGAAAACAGATTTTTTGAAAGAAGTGCTAAACATGGACTGCTTTGCCAGATACAGAGTCGCCACCTAAATATTTTATTTTTGGGAAAATTTAGGAAACCCTGACTCGTTTGCCTAAGGCCACGTGTCCGTCATCACCAAAGTTGCCTCGGCTCGGGAACTTGGGTACGATTGGGGAAGGTCACTTCGTGAGCACCCCCGCTCGCCCAATCAAAGATCGGCCTCTACTAACCATGATATCGAGTTTTGAAAACCTTATGCATTCTTATTCCGGTTATTAGTCTAGATTTACTATGTGATGCGCACAGCATACAAGTATAGACCGGGTTGCCTGAATTGGAACAAAACATTTCATGTTTATTTTTGAAAGATGGTTTGCTACTCGCAAGTAGGCTCAAAATGCGGATTTTGCCACCCTCGGGTGGGCTTAGAAAAGATGGTTTCGCCACTATCTAGTGGGCTTCAGACTCTCAGTCAATGCATTGTTCCAATCCAAATAACCCAACCTTCACCCATAGGCATTCAGGCAGTTATATCACATAAGCATATAGCCTCATGGTAAGCATGCTATCATGGTAGTCACTCACACACATGCAGGGATGCTAAAGCATAAAAACTTACCGAGTACTCCAAGCCAAAACAGAAACTATGTTAGAAATCCATGCATGATCCTAACTATACAGAAATGCCTAATGCAACACATGCAGGAATGCAACTAAGATAGGCTCGGCTATTCTAAACGTGGCATATGGAATGCTACAGCTAACAAGTATTCAACTTGGAATTGAAATACAATGCAGTGAGTTATGATGCGCCGAGCTCGGTGCATGCAAACCAGATGAATGAATGCAAACATGCTATCATACTGTATGCTAATTGAAACATGCCCTATTCTAACCATCATAAGCTGGTAAATAAAAGGGAGAAAGACGTGGGGTTGGAAGACATACATCACACGCACGCACACTTATTACAATTGTGCCCTCACTCGGAGGGTCCGAATAAATAATATACAGTCCCAAATAAATAACTACAGTCCGAATAAATACAAAATCCTAATTAATTAACAAATTAAATTAGGAAAGCAGTAAATTAGCATGCAAGCTAGGGACTGCCTCAACTCTGCTCCGGATGATGAATGATGCATGTTCGGGTTGCCTTGCGCGGAAATCCATTGCGATGCCCTAATTAGCCTCTGTTTACAATTAAGCCCGGAATATTGTGCAAAGCTCCAAAAGACTGTCGATTTCTGATTTGCTTCAACAGAGAGCAAGAAAGGGGCATGGCAAAGTATTTTCACATATGTATGCATACCTCGATCCTCGTGCCACCAACCACGCATCTCGATGCATGATGGCCAAGGAGTCGAATTGCACGACTCAATGTGAAATGAATGTACATATAAACACAACAAGACCGAGACTCCATCATGGTTAATCCGGAGTGTCGGTGACCGGGAATTGAGACACGTTCCGTCACTCGGAGTACGAAACATTCCTCGTTTCCCGTGTTTGGGCTAACTCCTATCCCAAACACAATGCAATATGTATGACATGCATGAAGGCAATCCTAACAGACAACCTAGCATACACAATGCTATGAATGGCATACACAATGCACGATGTAACATGGCATACACGATGCTCTAACATACAACCTAGCATACGCAATGCAAAGGACTAAGATGACATACACAATGCATGACGGACTTACACCAACATGAGTGGACCTCAGCCACACTCACATCAGTAGCCATAAGATGAAAATGAGACACTCGAGATGCGTGCACACATGCACGCAAACCGAGGATCGATCCTAAGGCACAAATGCCACTCTAACAAGGCATGGCAAGGCATGAAATATGGCATACAAACATGCAAGTTCTAGCACTGAAATGTGATGCAAAATGATCCCGAAACATGGAAACATGGCACCCGATGCATGAGATGAGCCCCGAAACTCAAAACTAGGCACATGTATTGACTTATAGCTATACAAAGCATGCATTATTTGACTATGAAGCACAAAGACAGAGCTAAGGTAGTCCCAAAACATGAACATTTCTAGTTCAAAGCATGACCAAAAGATGCTAGCATAATGGACTAAAATAGCATGCAACTTTGACTAGCAAACATGGTTTACATAGCATGTGCATGAAGCGTATGAGAACTCATCAAACCAGCAAAAATCACTGAACAAAACATGCCAAAATATACCCAAATAATCACTGAAATGCAACCAACATGCGCAAAAATGATGAGCTCCTTTAGAGGGCCATGCAAGGAGTTATTAAGCACATACAAGATGGACACTTAGCATGGCACAATTAACTCTGGAAATCAAATATGATAGCCCTAAAACTCATCAAATTGGCCCTGAAATCAGTCAACAAAGCATGGAAGATAGGGCCTCTTTGGAAGGTCCAAAAGACCACCAAACAAGACAAGGAGAGAGGGGGGCACCCCCCTCTGATTTTGGCCTTCAAGAAAACACCTAAGCCACTGAAAATCCGCTGGATTTCAGTGGCTAAGAGGACAAGCCATGGCCAATGCAAGAGCTCTAATGCATAGCCCTAATCATGGAGAGATGAAGCATGCATAGGGGGAAGATGGCCCCAAACAGAAAATAGACCTTAATCAAACATGAAGATGATGTCAAAAAAAGACTTTTTTCAGTTTAGGTCGAGGTCCAAAAAGGCTCACAAACAAGGCTAATATATCATGCAAAACAAGCCCTAAAAGAGAGATTGAACAAACAGGGCAGTAAAAGGCCTCAAACAGCAAAGATCCCTCAAAAAAGTTGAAGAGGGGCTCAAAATAAGACTATTTTCAGTTTATGGAAAATCTCGAATATGTTCACAAGTAAGGCTAAATATATGATGCAAAAATAGCCCCAAAAGAGAGATAAAGAGAAAGGGGCAGTAGATGGCCTTAAACATTGAAGAGCCCTTCAACAAAGTTGAAGAAGGGCTCAAAATAAGATACTTTACAGTTTGACTCGAAGCCCAAAAATGCTCACAAGTAAGGCTAATATATCATGCAAGAATAGCCCTAAAAGAGAGATAAAGGGAAAGGGGTAGCAGATGATCTCAAACAGAGGAAAGTCCTTGATCAAACATGAAGATGAACTCAAAATAAGACTATTTTCAGTTCAGATCGAAGCCCAAAAATGCTAGCAAAAGGGACTAAGAGATGAAGCAAAATAGGGCTAGAAAAGGGGAAAAGAGGACTTACCCTTGTAGCACAGCAATGCAGCAGCTTTTGGTCCAAGAAGATGAGCTCCTAACCTCTGAAAATCATCCTCAAGGTGTTGGGATGGAGGATGGAGGTGGTGGGCTATGAGTTGGTGTGTAAATGGTGCAAGAACAAGGGTGTTTTGAGGCTTGGATGAGGGAGATATGGAGGTTTGTATGCAAAGGCTCCAGCTGGTTTTCTAACCCTTAGAAATGGAGGTGGGGTGCTGGTTATATAGAGGGAGAGGAGTGAAAGAAAAGGGAGGAAAAACAATTCAAATTTCCCCCCCAAAAGACAGACCCTCGGGCAGAGGATTTGGTGCAAAACAGCTGGCACAGCTGGAATGCACCAGGAGAGAGAAACATGGTCGGCCAGGTGCAAAAGGTTCAGGTGGCCGGCCGGCCACCTCCCCTGGCCGGCCGACCAGGTGCAAAAGGTTCAAGCAAAATTACTGGCCGGCCACCCCAAAAAGGTGGCCTCCCAGGTGAGTGCAACACAGCTATGTGGAGAAAAACCAGAAAATGTAACCCAGGAGAGAGAAAAATCAACTTTTTAGAGGGGTTCAAAAGGGTCAAGGACAATTGCTGGACAGCCTACCCATATTGGTGACCTCCTAGGTGTGTACAACACAATGGTGTGGTGGAAAGTCAGAAAAAGTGGCCCGGGAATGGGAAAAATCAGCTTTCTAGTGAAGAAAACGGGCGATGAAGAGCGATGAAGGAATAAAGCTGATTTTTCAGAACAATTGCTGGCCTCCCACCCTTCTACAACCTTTCTAACAATGAAAATAAGGTCTCCGCCAAAAATGAACCCAAACCGATGCAAAACGAAGGTTCGGGGGCCAAAACGCGTGGTCCGGGGCCCCGAAAACTGACTATTAAGCACCGGAGGTGGCGTATGATCACGAAGGTGATCTCTCGGGCCACAGTGTCCCTCAAAAGGGAGGAAACAAGGTATGTGCCAAAAACCGGAGCAAACAGAGGTAGTTAAGCGGTCCCGAACCGAGGCACACGACCGATGGCTCCGAAAACCGGAAATCGGGCTCCAAACGGGAAAAATGGCCTATGACCACGAAACGTAGCCTACGGCCACTAAGAGATGATCTACGAGACCTCTCCCTCCCTTCATGAAGAGAAAACAGAGAAAACAGGGCCTGGTTCGCAAACCGAGGCAAGGCACGAAAGAGTCCGGAAGTCCGGAGGTAAGGCTCGCAGCCGAGACTCTGAAACCTCTGAACGATCACAATATGCAACATCACCGAGCGCTCAATTGGTGACGTCTGAGTCTTAAGGTCGGTCAAAAATGGGGTGTCTACAGTTGCCCTTCTTTGACAGAACTCGAAAGTCATAAGTGACGGGAGTGAATGTCAAAGCTCAGAGACGACCCATTTTTGACAAGGCCGAAGACTCAGACAAACAGGCGAGATAAACAAAGATGTGCCCGCAGGCGTGCCCGCAGGCAGGGGGCAAAATGCAACTGATAATGCAAGAAGCCGGATGTAACTCAATGATCATGCGAAGCAACAAGCTGTAATGAAGCAAATATTCACAATAGATGCAACAGTTTTAAGCAAGGATGCAAAGCAATACTACATTTCATGTAGTTGAAGAATGCGGAGAATCATTGAATTCTCGCCACGTCTCACACGGAGAAGATACAATACCTGTGCGGCACGTCTGGTCGCACCAGCCTCAAATGAACTGTACATACAATATCGTGCCTGCAAAAGGAAGAAACTCAACAAGCACAACATAGTTAGCAACATATGTTCAGTGTGATATCGGATGTAGGCAAACGCGGTGTTGATGGGTGAGTGCACCGCAATGCGAGAAGCGACGCGCGTGACAACGCAAGTTAAGCACAAGGGTATGACAATAATCGTGAAACGTGCAAAACAGTGCAAGTGGTGTGCATGAGAATGCAAGTGACGTGCATAACAATGCAGGATAAGTGTAAACTCGAATGCACATTTTGAAACGAAACAACGAGCAAAGCAATGCAAGTTTCGCCGAAGGTGGCTCAATCGCGACCTCCGGTTTACCTCCCGGAGGGGTCACAACATATTCAAAAAGGATACACCTTGCTTTTGACGAGTAACGATGAGACACGCATCGAAAGTTGGAGTTGAAGTTCCTGCGGAGGGATTTCGCGACGAAAAGTGCACTTTCCTTGTACTTTCTCGGGTGCCGGGGACTCCAATCATCACCAAAATTTGCAGGGTCCTTGGAGACCACCTTGGGAATGCTGCCGGCCATGTTTGGTCCAAGGGGGAGGCCGCCGGCCAGGTTTGAGGGAGAGGGGTGGCCGGCCTGCCAGAAAAGGTGGCCGGCCGGCCACCTAGCCCAAATCCGGGACAGTTTGGTCTTTTTGCTCTCATTTCTTTAAATGTGCTTATCCAAAGCACTTTTCCTCACAACTCCAACTCCGAAATTGTCTCCTCTACCTTCCCAAACCATTTTCTTCCTCAGATCTGCGCTCTATACGCGTTTTCCAACGCCCCACGCCAAGTTGTTTCGCGAAAACATTCAGTTCTCTTCACTTTGAACCGATTAAATTTTGATTTCGGAGCTTCTTTTCTCATTTCCGCCACTTGAGGTGAGTTTGTCTCAATATTTGGAAGATTTTCTCGGGAGTTGACTTTTGTTGACTTTTTCCAAGAGTTGACTTTTGTTGACTTTTTCCAATTTTGGCTCATTTTGCTCGTTTTTGCTCCTTTTTGCAGATTTTTCGAAATGGCTGGTCATTTCCCTCATGGTGGAGGTCCTCCGGGTGCCAGAGATGATCCCGATATTATGGCTCTGCCTCCGAGGGTCCGACCATTCATACCCGAGAGGTACGTCCCTCCGACACATATTCTCCCGCAGGCTGTTTTCTATCATTTTACTGATTTCGACGAGCGAGCACCCGTGGATCTGCTCTTGCGAGAGCCGGAGTCCCATCTCTCCCATCAGGCACGAGAGGTATTTACTTCACTTTTACATTTTCTACAATGTATCCTGCATTTTCCGTGCATTTCGTGCTTTTGCTATGTTTATCTGCTTATTCGAGTACACAGCTGTAGACATCCCCGAACGCCCCGGGAGGTGTTAAGTCCCGTTCTGTTTATATTGGGGTCACTACAGTTCAAGGACTCAAATGTCACGGTTCTTAATCTTGAACCAAAGAGTCCAAATCCGGCAAATCGTTTTGAAAACAGATTTTTTGAAAGAAGTGCCAAACATGGACTGCTTCGCCAGATACAGAGTCGCCACCTAAATATTTTTAAAATGGGAAATTTAGGAAACCCTGACTCGGTGCCAAAGGCCACGTGTCCGTCATCACCAAAGTTGGCTCGGGAACTTGGGTACGATTGGGGAAGGTCACATCGTGAGCACCCCCGCTCGCCCGGTCAAAGACCGGCCTCTACTAACCATGATATCTTATTTTGAAAACTTTGTATGCTCTTATTCCGATTATTAGCCTAGGTTACTATGTGATGCTCACAGCAAACAAGTATAGACTGGGCCGCCTGAATTGGAACAAAACATTTCATGTTTGTTTGTTTGAAAATGGTTTGATGGTGCTACCCGCAGGTAGGCTAAGACGTGGATTTGCCACCCTCAGGTGGGCTTAGAAAACATGATTTTGCCACTATCTAGTGGGCTTAAAACAAACATTCGATGAATTGTCCCAATTCAAATAACTCAACCTCCACCCACAGGCATTCAAGGCAGTTATATCACATAAGCACATAGCCTCATGGTAAGCATGCTATCATGGCAACACTCACACGCATGCAAGGATGCTAAAGCATAAGTACTTACCGAGTACTCCAAGCCAAAAACGAAAGCTGATTAGAAATCATGCATGATCCTAATTTATACAGAAATGCCTAATGCAGCGCATGCAATAATGCAACTATAGCAGGCTCGGCTATTCTAAACATGGTATATGGAATGCTACAACTATCACGTATTCAATTTGGAATTGAAATGCAAATGCAGTTTGTATGATGCGCCGAGCCCGGTGCGTGCAAAACAGATGAATGATGCAAACGTGCTGTCATACTGTATGCTAATTGAAATATGCCCTATATCTAACCATCGTAAGCAGGTAAATAAAAGGGAGAAAGACGTGGGGTTGGAAGACATACATCACACTCACCCACACTTATTACAATTATGCCCTCGCGCAGAGGGTCCGAATAAATATACAGTCCGAATGAAAGAATAATACAGATTAACTAATTAATGGACAAGTTAATTATGAAAAAAAGTAAAACTGGCATGCAAGCCAAGGACTGCCTTGCTTCTGATGGATGATGTATGCCGGGCTTCCTTCTCGCGGAAATCCATTGGGATGCCCAATTTAGCCTCTGTTTGCGATATTTCTCGAAATGCGCGCCATACTCCGAAAAGTTGCTGATTCCTTATTTTGCTGCAACAGAGAGCAGGAAAGGGGCATAGCAATGTATTTCACAAATATATGCATGCCTCGATCCTCGTGCCACCAATCACGCATATCGATGCATGATGGTCGAGGGATCAGTTTGCACAACTCAATATAGGATGAATGCAGATGAATGCTACGACAAAACCTAACTCCATCATGGGTAATTCGGAGTGTCGGTGACCGGGGAATTGAGACCCGTTCCGTCACTTGGAGTACGAAACGCGCCTCGTTTCCCGTGCCCGGGCTAACTCCTATCCCGAACACGATGCAATATGCATGATATGCATGAAATGTAGTTAATATGCAATCCTAGCATGCACAATGCTATGAAAATGAGATGTCTCGAAATGCGTGCCCACGGGCACGCAAACCGAGGTGATAGCATAAAAACATGAGATGACATGAAAAATGATATATAATGAGAAAAAATGAGATACCTCGAAATGCGTAACCACGGGCACGCAAACCGAGGCGGTGACATACAGGCATGAAATGGCAAATGCAATGCAATTGGACTTACACTAACATGAGTGGACCTCAGCCACACTCACATAAGAGGCCGTCGGATAAAAAAGAAGTGCCTCGAAATGCGTGCACACGGGCACGCAAATCGAGGCAATGGCATAGAAGCATGAAAATGGCAAATTGGGCTTACACTAATATGAGAGGACCTCAGCCGCACTCACATAAGATGCCGAGGGACAAAAATGAAGTGCCTCGAAATGCGTACCCATGGGCACGCAAACCGAGGCATGGCCCGAAGGCATGAAATGGCAAATTGGGCTTACACTAACATGAGAGGGCCTCAGCCGCACTCACATAAGATGCCGGTAGATGAAAATGAAGCGCCTTGAAATGCGTGCACACGGGCACGCAAACCGAGGCATGGCCCGAAGGCATGAAAATGATATATAAATGAGACATGGCAAATGATACAAGGAAAATGCAAATTTCAGCAGCCAAAATGATACAAAACAGCCCCCGAATTATAGTAAAATTACACCCAATGCCCGAAATGTTATGCTATGCACCCGAAATGACTTATAGCTATGCCAAATATGCAGAATATGGACATGACATGCAAAACAGTAGCAAGGCAGCCCCTAAACTAGCATTTTTTTAGTACAAAGCAAGGCCAAACAGCAGCCACAAGCATGGTAAAAATGGCATGCAAAAATGGGGAAAAAGAGGGGAATTACAAAGCAAGTAGTATATACAATGCTCAAACCAGAAAAATCAGTTCTACAAAATTAAAGAGGGACCAAAAATATGCACATTTACAATAGATGAGATCCTCCAATTCAGTGTGTAGAGATGCTTAACATAGCATGCAAGAGTGAGCCAATAAAGGGCTGCAACATGAGGTACCATAAGCAATGACCTAACAACTTTGAACCCTTAATAAAACATGAAGAGTGGGTCATTTCAAGACACTTTCTAAGCCTGAAGGCTCAAATCAGCAACTAAGCAAGCCTAACAAAGCATGCAATTTTACGGAAAATAAGGGGGTACAACATGAAGTACCAAAAGCATGCATCAAACAACTTTAGACCCTTAACAAAACTTGACAAGAAGGCCAAAATAAGGATATTTTCAGTACTGATGATGGCTCAAAACAGGAGCTAAGTAAGCTCAAAAAGGCATTCAAGATGGGGCCAAAGAGAGGTATAAAGAGAGGTACAACATGGAGGCCTCAAACCAATTTGATCCCTTCTACAATGTTGTAGAAGGACCTAAAATAAACTCAATTTCAGTTAATGGCATGCTCAAAATCAAATCATAAACAGGCCAAAGAAATCATGCAATTTTACGGTAATTTGAAGTAATTACAAAGCAAGTGCATGATAGAGAGGACAAACAGGGTTGAGCCCTTCTTCAATGTTGAAGAGGGGCTCAAAATGAGCCCACTCACAGTTTATCTCATGCTCGAAATCGGATCACTCATAAGCCAAATATTCAATGCAAAATAAAGGTATACAAGATGCTATTGAAGCAAGTGCACCATAGAGGGCTCAAACAGGGTTGAGCCCTTAAACAAAGATGAAAATGAGCTCAAAAGAGGACCACTTTCAGTAGGGGTCGGAGCTCAACACAATAAGCAAATAGGCTTAAGATTTGAAGCAAAAATGAGCTCAAAAGAGGGTGAAGTGTACTTACCCTTGAAGATCAAGACTTTGGTTGCTCTTTGCTTGATGAAAGTTGCTTCTAAGCTTCTCAAGAACCCCTCCTTGCTGCTGGAATGGAGTTGGTGATGGTGATGCTAGGTGTTGATGAACAAATGGTGCCAAGACTTGGATGTTTGAAGCTTTTTTGGAAGAGAGGAATAGAGGAGATGTATATGCAAGGCTCAAAGGATTTTTTCTAACCTTCAACCAGCTGGTGGCTGCTGGTTTATATGGCCAAGAAAAGGGGTGAAAAAGGAGGGCAAAAAGGTGGGAAAAATATCTAGATATTTTGCTCTAAATATCTTTCAAAATATCTAGATATTTTGCTCTAAATAAAAAGTGGCGTTCGGCCACGAAGTGGGCATCTGAGGCCCCAGTGTTCCTCAAAATGACAAAACAGAGGTACCTGCCAAAAATCGGAGAAAACCGATGCGAAACGAATGCTCGGGGGCCAAACCGCGAGGTTCGGGGCCCGAAAACCGGCTATAAGCACCGAAAGTGGCATACGGCCACGAAGTGGGCGTCAGGGGCCCCAGTGTTCCTCAGTATGATAAAACAGAGGCACTTGCCAAATTTGAACAGAAACCGGTGCGAAATGAATGCTCGGGGGCCAAAACCGCGCGGTTCGGGGTCCCGAAAATGGGCCGTGAGCACCGAAAGTGGCGTTCGGCCACGAAGTGGGCATCTGAGACCCCAGGGTTTCTCGGTATGACAAAACAGAGGTACCTGCCAAGAACCGGAGGAATCGGAGACGGTTGGGCGGTCCCGAACCGAGGCACACGGCCTGACGGTCCCGAAAACCGGGAACCGGGCTCCGAAATGGGCAAAATGGCCTACGGCCACGAAATGTAGCTCACGGCCACCGGGAGATAGTCTACGGGACCACTCCCTCCCCTTAGGAAAGAAAACAGAGAAAACCGAGTCTGGTTCGCAAATCGAGACAAGGCACGAAGAAGGTTCGGAAGTCCGGAGGCAGGGCGCACGACCGCGACTCTGAGACTTCTGAACGAGCACAGCATGCAACATCACCAAGCGCTCAATCGGTGACGTCTGAGTCTTAAGGTCGGTCAAAAATGGGGTGTCTACAGTTGCCCCTCTTTGACAGAACTCGGAAGTCACAAGTGACGGGAGTGAATGTCAAAGCCCAGAGACGACCCATTTTTGACAAGGCCGAAGACTGAGACAATCATACAAGATGAACAGATAAATGTGTGCCCGCAGGCGTGCCCGCAGGCAGGGGGCAAAATGCAAATGATATGCAGGGAGATTTTGATAATTGGACTTACACGCTACGCGAAGCCGGTTTGAAGATTGGACTTATACGCTACGCGAAGCCGGTTTGAAAATTGGTCTTACACGCTACGCGAAGCCGGTTATCATTCATGATCATGCAAAGAGAGCTGTAATGAAGCAAGTATTCACGATAGATGCAACAGAGAGTACAATAGATGGAAAATGGTGACATACTTCAACCACGCTGGACTCGTGAGTGGAGGAAGAACAAAGAAAATCAATCAGAAGCGCGT
This sequence comes from Camellia japonica, assembly GCA_030407325.1. Classification (NCBI taxonomy): domain Eukaryota; kingdom Viridiplantae; phylum Streptophyta; class Magnoliopsida; order Ericales; family Theaceae; genus Camellia; species Camellia japonica. The sequence continues at coordinate 110,487,089 of JAPPVO010000029.1, read as the reverse complement.
TCCACGCAACCTAAGATAAATTCCAAGCATGCTGAAAATCGCGTGAGGAAGGGGACACTCAAAACACGCTGAAAGTCGTGAGAGGAGGTCCGAAAACAACCGCCCAGGTGCGTACACAACGCAACCCGAGATAAATTCCAAACACGCTGAAATCGCGTAAGGAAGGGGACACTCAAAACACGCTGAAAGTCGTGAGAGGAGGTCCGAAAACAACCGCCCAGGTGCGTACACAACGCAACCCGAGATAAATTCCAAACACGCTGAAACCGCATAAGGAAAGAAACACTCTAACCACGCTGAAATCGTGAGAAGAGGAACGGGACACTCAAACCACGCTGAAATCGTGAGAGGAGATCAAGACAACAACCGCCCAGGTGCGTACACAACGCAACCTGAGATAAATTCCAAACACGCTGAAATCGCGTAAGGAAAGGGACACTCAAACCACGCTGAAATCGTGAGAAGAGGTCCAAAAACAACCGCCCAGGTGCGTACAGAACGCAACCCGAGATAAATTCCAAACACGCTGAAATCGCGTAAGGAAAGGGACACTCAAACCACGCTGAAATCGTGAGAAGAGATCAAGACAACAACCGCCCAGGTGCGTACACAACGCAACCTGAGATAAATTCCAAACACGCTGAAATCGCGTAAGGAAAGGACACTCAAACCACGCTGAAATCGTGAGAGGAGGTCCAAAAACAACCGCCCAGGTGCGTACACAACGCAACCCGAGATAAATTCCAAACACGCTGAAATCGCGTAAGGAAAGGGACACTCAAACCACGCTGAAATCGTGAGAGGAGGTCCAAAAACAACCGCCCAGGTGCGTACACAACGCAACCGAGATAAATTCCAAACACGCTGAAATCGCGTAAGGAAAGGGACAATCAAACCACGCTGAAATCGTGAGAGGAGGTCCAAAAACAACCGCCCAGGTGCGTACACAACGCAACCCGAGATAAATTCCAAACACGCTGAAATCGCGTAAGGAAAGGGACAATCAAACCACGCTGAAATCGTGAGAAGAGATCAAGACAACAACCGCCCAGGTGCGTACACAACGCAACCTGAGATAAATTCCAAACACGCTGAAATCGCGTAAGGAAAGGGACACTCAAACCACGCTGAAATCGTGAGAGGAGGTCTAAAAACAACCGCCCAGGTGCGTACACAACGCAACCCGAGATAAATTCCAAACACGCTGAAATCGCGTAAGGAAAGGGACACTCAAACCACGCTGAAATCATGAGAGGAGGTCCAAAAACAACCACCCAGGTGCGTACACAACGCAACCCGAGATAAATTCCAAACACGCTGAAATCGCGTAAGGAAAGGGACAATCAAACCACGCTGAAATCGTGAGAAGAGATCAAGACAACAACCGCCCAGGTGCGTACACAACGCAACCTGAGATAAATTCCAAACACGCTGAAATCGTGTAAGGAAAGGGACACTCAAACCACGCTGAAATCGTGAGAGGAGGTCTAAAAACAACCGCCCAGGTACGTACACAACGCAACCCGAGATAAATTCCAAACACGCTGAAATCGCGTAAGGAAAGGGACACTCAAACCACGCTGAAATCGTGAGAGGAGGTCCAAAAACAACCGCCCAGGTGCGTACACAACGCAACCCGAGATAAATTCCAAACACGCTGAAATCGCGTAAGGAAAGGGACACTCAAACCACGCTGAAATCGTGAGAAGAGATCAAGACAACAACCGCCCAGGTGCGTACACAACGCAACCTGAGATAAATTCCACACGCGCTGAAATCGCGTAAGGAAAGGGACACTCAAACCACGCTGAAATCGTGAGAGGAGGTCCAAAAACAACAGCCCAGGTGCGTACACAACGCAACCCGAGATAAAGGTTTTAACCGGGGAGAATAACAATGGTGTAACCAACAGGCGTATCTCAACGTATTTCATACGGAGAGAGGGAAGGTTTTAACCGGGTAACAAGTGGTGTGAGTGTGTGTGATTGATACACAAAGTAGGCAAAGCGAGTGTGTGATAGATACACTATTTGAGCAAAGTGTAATTGATATACAAAGGGTGAAGTGAGCAAAGTGTGATGGATACACAAAAGACAAGCACAAAGTGTGATAGATGCACTAAGTGAAAATGTGTGTGATAGATACACAAAATGGATGAAGTGTGATTGATACACTAAAGCAAATGAAGTGTGTTAGATACACTGAGTGAGGCAAATAAAGTGTAATTGATACGCTAAGTGAATGGAGTGTGATTGATACGCTAAGTGAATGGAGTGTGATTGATACACAAAGTGAATGATCTCAAACGGAACTTCTTTGAATGAACCGTACATACAATATCGTGCATGACTGAGAAAGAAACTTGATAGATACAATGCATTACAATGCATGATGCTTACGGAAAGCAATAAATGGACAAAGCGGCGCTTTAGAAAGCACCTCATGAGGTGAGTGGCGGTGAACCGCTCTACTCTGATGGGGATCTCCCCTCGTGCTCTTCGAACACTTACCTTTAACTCGCAGTACAAAGGCTCTGGAATGCTAACAAGTAACAACATCTGCATGTAGGAGCCACGGCTGCCGCTTGTCTTCCTGATCATACTCACAACTTTCCCTATTCTCCAACGGGGTGACAGACTAGGTTGGTTCAGTATCCAGAATTGAGGTGCACACATGCTATCTCAACCTATGGGGCTTCCATACAGATTTCAAGCCGAGGGCGCGCCTCTGGGTATTTAAACCAGACTTTAGTCTCGGAAATCCCGAACCTTTGCGTTCTAGGCCACGGCCATTCGAACTCTAATTTCCACCGTCGCAGTTGGTCTCCTAGGAACTCATCGCAAACACGGCCAAGATGCCTCTGGCAGGGAATGGTACTCAAGGAGAGCACTCCTGATCGCCATTCTGGCTTGAAGTAGACTTGATTTTGAGCTTGAGGTAGAGGCACACTCATACGTCGGAACATTGGCAAGACCTGAAGAGGTACACACGGGATGCAATCTCGGAACTTACTGAAGTTGGAGCAAACTCAGATGCCCGACATTTTCCTCTTTTGCTTTGCAGCCCGAAACTCATAGCTTCAGATAGGTCCTGGTTTTACTGTTCTTACATGACCTGGGTTGAGCCCTGCGGTTTTATGAAAGAACAAATTCTATTTTGCACAAATGTGGAGAACGACACGGCACTCGGAGCACAAAACGATTTTATTTTTGAAATTGAGAGATGATTTTTTCGACCAGGTATTGAGCCTACGACTGAACACAGCAAAACGACTCAACAAGGAAATAAAAGGCACACAACCTAGACACATCAAGTAACACTCGAAACGACTCAAAACAAGAAACGAGATAAAACAAAAAGACACGACACCCAGACGTGCACAGGAAGCCTGTTTCCTTGGGTAGTGTTTCCCACCCTTTCTCATTTGTGGTTCTCACATCACTCGGCCCTCAAGCTCTGTTTTTCTGAAAAAACCCTTTTCTCACTTTTGCTCTCGTCGCACATCTCTCTATTCTTCAATCTCTCATTTTTCATCCCTCCCCTGGGTGGTTGATGGATAAACAGCAAGTTGTGGGCTCGTGCCCCTAGCATTCTGGTAGATTCTTCTTCTTCTGCACACAGCTAGTGAATTCCTCCCACAGAGGGGTTGCGCTACAACTGGGTGTGTAGCAAATCTGCAGCTAGCATCGGTTGATGATGCTTTGCTGGGGAGTTTGGACGTGATAAGATCTGTCCAGATGAGGGAGTGGAACACCCTGCCCCATTCTAATTCGTGCTTCGCACCTGGCTTGATACCTCGTTGCTTCGAGGATGTTGAGAGCTTTCAGCCCTTTGCTGTTGACTTCAGTTATGCCCTCTTCTGGCAGGTAGAGTGCCCTTCTTGGCGAGTAGGGTGCCCTTTCTGGCGAGTATGTTGACAATGGGAAAAAGACAGAACACCTGACTCAACTATGCCCCTAGTTCATCATTTTGACCATTTTTTGTTTTTTGCTTTCCACTAAAACAGTTTTGACCAAAATGAGAGTTAAATCAACATGCTTGTTCGATTTTTGATTTAAAATCATGCAAGTTAGGCTATGAGCACTGAAAATTTTCCTTTTTTGGGTCCATGAAAAGGGTCCAGTTTTTAGAAAAATGGGATAATTTTCGAGAGAATTAGTCAACCTCAGTAAAAATTCTCAAAAACTATTTTGCAAACGGCCACCGCTCGACAAGCAAGGAACCAACTCTTTGAGATGCACAACCTCGGACCCATAGCAATGGAAAATTGCCCCTTGTCTGAAGGACACTGCATGGCAGCGGAAAGTTGCCCCTTGTTTGAAATGACACCGCAGTGCATTGAATGGCAACGGAAAGTTGCCCCTTGTTTGAATGGCGCCGCAACACACTGAATGGCAACGAAGAGTTGCCCCTTGTTTGAATGGTACTGCAGCGCATTGTAGTCAGTCCTCAGAGCGAAGATTGCAACCGTACTCTCGGATACAGAGAAGACAAGGATGGTCAAAAACCATTACATGGACACAATTGAATTTGAATTGTTTTACGGCTGAACTTCAGAATGAAGTTGCCTACGTATTCCAAAGATGGGAATCAAGCCTCACGTAGTTCGGGGTTAAGGTACACTCGGATATTAACCTCTCCTTTTTATGCTCTAACTTTTGTCAAGGCGCCTGTTGCAGGTTTTCGACCTTGCGAGCTTTGTTTTTCTTTTCTTTTTCATTCTTTTCTTCTTTTTTTCTTTTCTTCTTTTTTGTTTTTTTTCTTCTTTGTATTTTTTCTCTTTCTTCTTTTCTTTGTATTTTTTCTCTTTTTTCTTTTTCATTCTTTTCTTTGCTCTAACTTTTGCCTGGGTCGCCCTTCCGGGTTTTCGACCCAGCGAGCCTCTCAAAGGGTAAAAGTGTAGCTTGGTCCATGCCAAATGGTTGTAGGGTTTTGAAGTCATCCGTATCCAGGAGAGTGGCTGTTGATTTGCAGAAGGATCCATCTTCGGCTCTTCGAGTACATAGGACATTGTCGCCCCTAGTTCGGGGGGGTACTTCTGTTCTAGCTTTGTGAGCTTCTTCTGATGACATCTGATCCTCTTGATCTGACTTTGGTGCCTCTTGCTCGAGGGCTGCTTCAAATCTGGCCACACAGGCCTCATGTTGTAGTTGACCGTTGAACCTTCTGAATTCAAGTTCAAGGTTTGGAAGCAAAGGGGTTGAGTCTCGAGGCCGAGAGCGATCCTAAGCTGCACAATCTCAAGAACGATTCCACACATGTCTTCGCAGGACCGCGCAAAACATTTTTTGAAATTTTTTAAGAAAACGACAAATCGCTCGCGCTGAAGACAATGTAGGACCAACCTGGATCAAAGCTAGGGTCCTTCTCAGTACTCACACTAACAAGCATGATTTCATTCATTAAGGGCTTAGCACGCCTCTCTTTCTCTCAATTGATCAAAATTTTGCAAAACCCGAGGAATTCCTTCCTCTTCGTTTTCACCGCAGTGTTAAAAAAAGTTTTGAAAAACTCAGGTCATTACAATGACTTCAAGGCACAAGAGAGCAGGTGGAATGCACTGTCATTTTATTCAAATCCCGGCACACAACTAGCACACGGCAGAAGAAAATGCGAGAGTGTGTGAAAAACACTGCTGTTTCATTCAAAATCTGTTGGCACAACTGGCTCCCTGACAGAAACAGACTCAAAACAAAACGAAAAGACGAACGCAAAACAAAATGGTGACGCCCGAGGTAACACCTCCGGAATCACCCGACTCCTATACAACAGGACTGACTCGATACAACAAGACAGACCCGAAACAAAAGAGACTGACTCAAAACAAAAAGACGGACTCAAAACAAAACAACAAAACTGACCCAATACCCAAGTCAGAAAGCACAAAATTAACAGCACTTGTATATTGCTCAAAACAGTGCATGCCATCCACCAGAGCTGGAGTAAAATCGAGCGCCACGCGCAGCTGGTTCATCCCCCTAATCACATCGCATTATCCCCCAAGTTCACCGATCCAGTGCCAATGGACTTTGCAGAGCTTGGCGGGAGGACAACTCCGTTGTCAAACAGATCCTGTACTTCATGGCGAAGACGGAAGCAGTCGTCGGTAGTATGGCCGGTTTGCTGATGGTACGCGCAGTACTGGGTAGCATCATGTGTAGCCAGAAGAGGGTTCGAGAGAGGCCGAGGCTCAAGGGGTTTGAGATGACCTTGTCCAACAAGGATTTGGAAAGCTTTGGACAAAGGCATGTGGAGAGCGTGGAAGACCCTCTGACCTCGAGGTTGGTACTTCTGGGTTTGTGGATTTTTGCTGGATGCACCAACAGAGAGATTGGCAGGTGCTGGCCTGGTTTGCTGATCTCTTCCTAGTGCAGGATTGTTTCTGATACAACGACCCTTCTCCCAGTTTTCCCTTTGATTTAGACTGCCCCCGACTTGAGTGGCGAAAATGCCGTCCACAGTTTTTGCAACAACTGTGAGCACTTGCTCTTTGTTCAGTCCCTCGGCTTTCAAAGCCTCAACTGCCAACAGAAGATGTTCATGGGGATCCATGTTCGCCCCTATCTTGTTCTTTCCATTCGCCTCCACTTTGCCAAGGGATTGGCATTCTTCAAATGCAGCTTGTCCCAAGCTTAGGGATCCTTTTGACACGAACTCCCCGGTAGGCGACGTGGTTGATGATGGAGCCAAAACTCCAAAGGCTAAATCTGCCACTGTTCTCTGAAGATCTTCAATCATGCTCCCCAGCTCAGAAGTAGTGGGTTCGCGGGTTTGAGATGATTGGGGTTCAAGTGCATTCATCGTGCTTAAGCCCATGCTTTCCGGGATAAACATCTCGGGCTTGAATACATGGGTCGGGGAGTATATACTGGGGTTGTAGGTGAGTAGCAGTGTATGGCTGAGGTTGGGATGTGGATGAGGTACTTGGTCCTTGGGGTTTTGAAATGGAGCTATTGTCCGGTTGTCAATGAGATTCTGGATCTCATGACGAAGGCGGTAGCAATCATTGGTGCCATGGCCGCGCTGCTGATGATATACACAGTATTTGCTGGGGTTATGTCTGGCAGGGAGTGGGTTTGGCAAAGGTTGAGGATTAAGGGGTTTGAGATACCCTCTTTCTATCAGGACTTTGAATGCGCTGGTTAGGCTCATATGGAGGGGGGTGAAAAATCTACCCTGAGCTCGGGCTGGGCTGGCTATTTGTAGGCTGGCCTTGGCAAAAGGGTCGGCTATGGCGACTGTGTTGACTTTAGCAGGTTTGGAAAGGCCCCGCGAACCTTCAGCTGGCAAAAGTGGGTCAAAATTCGACTGGGGTCCCGAAGCTGGGTGCGTGGCAGATGCCCCAGATGGGCATTGTGTTTCAGCACTGGTCTCATTCTGTATTGCAGTTCCCTGATTTAACACTGCTATCATAGCCACATATTCTTCCAAACCTTGTGCCATCACGGGTCTACTGAAGATGTGACTGGTGACTGTCGGATTAGATGAGCCAATGAGCCCAGTATGGCCCTTCTTTGCCTTGCCTCAGCGAAAGAACACCGGTTTCCCTTGAATCGAATCTCTGACCTCACAAAGTCTATTAGCACTAGTCCAATGTACCTGGGGGATAGTGGAGCCTTCTGAAGCTATGGTTCCAGGACTACCTAGCAAAAGAGAAAACGGACAGCATCTCAGCCCAATTTCACCAGAACAGATATGAGCATAACAGGATGACTGTGCCCTCTACTGAATTCTGCCCCCAAAATTCTGCCTCAAAACTGAATCTGATATCCGCAGATAACTGATTCTCAAATGACTGACTGATGCCCGCAGGCCTGATACCCAAAATACTGAATTGGTGCCCGCAGGCCTGATGCTCAAACTCGCAAACTGATACATGCATTCCCTGTAGAGACGCACTCTAACAAGCACATAACAGATAAGTGAGAGCCAAAACACCCCTATGTTGGGGTAGGGTTTCCCTGTCCTATTTTGTCAGGAGCTAGGGTTTCACTACGCACGCAGCGGGCTTCAAACAACCTATAAACGGGTAAGCAACCTGTCCTAGTTTGGAATGGTCACTATGGATCCGAATATGCACTAGGTCGATTGGTCAAAAAGGGTGCCCCGGTAAAACCGGGGTTTGTGTTCCCATGCTGTCAGAGCCTAGAGCCGATCAGCCTTATGGTCATGCCTTGACAAGACAAGCCTCCGGCAAATCGTTCGGGAATGGCATATGGCAAACACGGTGTCCTAGGCGCACCGATGCAAATGCAATGCAAAGAAACATACAAATGTAATCAAAACCAGATATCATGAGTTCGAGTCAAGTTCTCTAAATCCCCAGCAGAGTCCCCAGAAACTGTAGACATCCCCGAACGCCCCGGGAGGTGTTAAGTCCCGTTCTGTTCATATTGGGGTCACTACAGTTCAAGGACTCAAATATCACGGTTCTTAATCTTGAACCAAAGAGTCCAAATCCGGCAAATCGTTTTGAAAACAGATTTTTTGAAAGAAGTGCCAAACATGGACTGCTTCGCCAGATACAGAGTCGCCACCTAAATATTTTTAAAATGGGAAATTTAGGAAACCCTGACTCGGTGCCAAAGGCCACGTGTCCGTCATCACCAAAGTTGGCTCGGGAACTTGGGTACGATTGGGGAAGGTCACATCGTGAGCACCCCCGCTCGCCCGGTCAAAGACCGGCCTCTACTAACCATGATATCTTATTTTGAAAACTTTGTATGCTCTTATTCCGATTATTAGCCTAGGTTACTATGTGATGCTCACAGCAAACAAGTATAGACTGGGCCGCCTGAATTGGAACAAAACATTTCATGTTTGTTTGTTTGAAAATGGTTTGATGGTGCTACCCGCAGGTAGGCTAAGACGTGGATTTGCCACCCTCAGGTGGGCTTAGAAAACATGATTTTGCCACTATCTAGTGGGCTTAAAACAAACATTCGATGAATTGTCCCAATTCAAATAACTCAACCTCCACCCACAGGCATTCAAGGCAGTTATATCACATAAGCACATAGCCTCATGGTAAGCATGCTATCATGGCAACACTCACACGCATGCAAGGATGCTAAAGCATAAGTACTTACCGAGTACTCCAAGCCAAAAACGAAAGCTGATTAGAAATCATGCATGATCCTAATTTATACAGAAATGCCTAATGCAGCGCATGCAATAATGCAACTATAGCAGGCTCGGCTATTCTAAACATGGTATATGGAATGCTACAACTATCACGTATTCAATTTGGAATTGAAATGCAAATGCAGTTTGTATGATGCGCCGAGCCCGGTGCGTGCAAAACAGATGAATGATGCAAACGTGCTGTCATACTGTATGCTAATTGAAATATGCCTATATCTAACCATCGTAAGCAGGTAAATAAAAGGGAGAAAGACGTGGGGTTGGAAGACATACATCACACTCACCCACACTTATTACAATTATGCCCTCGCGCAGAGGGTCCGAATAAATATACAGTCCGAATGAAAGAATAATACAGATTAACTAATTAATGGACAAGTTAATTATGAAAAAAAGTAAAACTGGCATGCAAGCCAAGGACTGCCTTGCTTCTGATGGATGATGTATGCCGGGCTTCCTTCTCGCGGAAATCCATTGGGATGCCCAATTTAGCCTCTGTTTGCGATATTTCTCGAAATGCGCGCCATACTCCGAAAAGTTGCTGATTCCTTATTTTGCTGCAACAGAGAGCAGGAAAGGGGCATAGCAATGTATTTCACAAATATATGCATGCCTCGATCCTCGTGCCACCAATCACGCATATCGATGCATGATGGCCAAGGGATCAGTTTGCACAACTCAATATAGGATGAATGCAGATGAATGCTACGACAAAACCTAACTCCATCATGGGTAATCCGGAGTGTCGGTGACCGGGGAATTGAGACCCGTTCCGTCACTCGGAGTACGAAACGCGCCTCGTTTCCCGTGCCCGGGCTAACTCCTATCCCGAACACGATGCAATATGCATGATATGCATGAAATGTAGTTAATATGCAATCCTAGCATGCACAATGCTATGAAAATGAGATGTCTCGAAATGCGTGCCCACGGGCACGCAAACCGAGGTGATAGCATAAAAACATGAGATGACATGAAAAATGATATATAATGAGAAAAAATGAGATACCTCGAAATGCGTGACCACGGGCACGCAAACCGAGGCGGTGACATACAGGCATGAAATGGCAAATGCAATGCAATTGGACTTACACTAACATGAGTGGACCTCAGCCACACTCACATAAGAGGCCGTCGGATAAAAAAGAAGTGCCTCGAAATGCGTGCACACGGGCACGCAAATCGAGGCAATGGCATAGAAGCATGAAAATGGCAAATTGGGCTTACACTAATATGAGAGGACCTCAGCCGCACTCACATAAGATGCCGAGGGACAAAAATGAAGTGCCTCGAAATGCGTACACATGGGCACGCAAACCGAGGCATGGCCCGAAGGCATGAAATGGCAAATTGGGCTTACACTAACATGAGAGGGCCTCAGCCGCACTCACATAAGATGCCGGTAGATGAAAATGAAGCGCCTCGAAATGCGTGCACACGGGCACGCAAACCGAGGCATGGCCCGAAGGCATGAAAATGATATATAAATGAGACATGGCAAATGATACAAGGAAAATGCAAATTTCAGCAGCCAAAATGATACAAAACAGCCCCCGAATTATAGTAAAATTACACCCGATGCCCGAAATGTTATGCTATGCACCCGAAATGACTTATAGCTATGCCAAATATGCAGAATATGGACATGACATGCAAAACAGTAGCAAGGCAGCCCCTAAACTAGCATTTTTTTAGTACAAAGCAAGGCCAAACAGCAGCCACAAGCATGGTAAAAATGGCATGCAAAAATGGGGAAAAAGAGGGGAATTACAAAGCAAGTAGTATATACAATGCTCAAACCAGAAAAATCAGTTCTACAAAATTAAAGAGGGACCAAAAATATGCACATTTACAATAGATTAGATCCTCCAATTCAGTGTGTAGAGATGCTTAACATAGCATGCAAGAGTGAGCCAATAAAGGGCTGCAACATGAGGTACCATAAGCAATGACCTAACAACTTTGAACCCTTAATAAAACATGAAGAGTGGGTCATTTCAAGACACTTTCTAAGCCTGATGAAGGCTCAAATCAGCAACTAAGCAAGCCTAACAAAGCATGCAATTTTACGGAAAATAAGGGGGTACAACATGAAGTACCAAAAGCATGCATCAAAAAACTTTAGACCCTTAACAAAACTTGACAAGAAGGCCAAAATAAGGATATTTTCAGTACTGATGATGGCTCAAAACAGGAGCTAAGTAAGCTCAAAAAGGCATTCAAGATGGGGCCAAAGAGAGGTATAAAGAGAGGTACAACATGGAGGCCTCAAACCAATTTGATCCCTTCTAAAATGTTGTAGAGGGACCTAAAATAAACTCAATTTCAGTTAATGGCATGCTCAAAATCAGATCATAAACAGGCCAAAGAAATCATGCAATTTTACGGTAATTTGAAGTAATTACAAAGCAAGTGCATGATAGAGAGGACAAACAGGGTTGAGCCCTTCTTCAATGTTGAATAGGGGCTCAAAATGAGCCCACTCACAGTTTATCTCATGCTCGAAATCGGATCACTCATAAGCCAAATATTCAATGCAAAATAAAGGTATACAAGATGCTATTGAAGCAAGTGCACCATAGAGGGCTCAAACAGGGTTGAGCCCTTAAACAAAGATGAAAATGAGCTCAAAAGAGGACCACTTTCAGTAGGGGTCGGAGCTCAACACAATAAGAAAATAGGCTTAAGATTTGAAGCAAAAATGAGCTCAAAAGAGGGTGAAGTGTACTTACCCTTGAAGATCAAGACTTTGGTTGCTCTTTGCTTGATGAAAGTTGCTTCTAAGCTTCTCAAGAACCCCTCCTTGCTGCTGGAATGGAGTTGGTGATGGTGATGCTAGGTGTTGATGAACAAATGGTGCCAAGACTTGGATGTTTGAAGCTTTTTTGGAAGAGAGGAATGGAAGAGATGTATATGCAAGGCTCAAAGGATTTTTTCTAACCTTCAACCAGCTGGTGGCTGCTGGTTTATATGGCCAAGAAAAGGGGTGAAAAAGGAGGGCAAAAAGGTGGGAAAAATATCTAGATATTTTGCTCTAAATATCTTTCAAAATATCTAGATATTTTGCTCTAAATAAAAAGTGGCGTTCGGCCACGAAGTGGGCATCTGAGGCCCCAGTGTTCCTCAAAATGACAAAACAGAGGTACCTGCCAAAAATCGGAGAAAACCGATGCGAAACGAATGCTCGGGGGCCAAACCGCGAGGTTCGGGGCCCGAAAACCGGCTATAAGCACCGAAAGTGGCATACGGCCACGAAGTGGGCGTCAGGGGCCCCAGTGTTCCTCAGTATGATAAAACAGAGGCACTTGCCAAATTTGAACAGAAACCGGTGCGAAATGAATGCTCGGGGGCCAAAACCGCGCGGTTCGGGGTCCCGAAAATGGGCCGTGAGCACCGAAAGTGGCGTTCGGCCACGAAGTGGGCATCTTGAGACCCCAGGGTTTCTCGGTATGACAAAACAGAGGTACCTGCCAAGAACCGGAGGAATCGGAGACGGTTGGGCGGTCCCGAACCGAGGCACACGGCCTGACGGTCCCGAAAACCGGGAACCGGGCTCCGAAATGGGCAAAATGGCCTACGGCCACGAAATGTAGCTCACGGCCACCGGAGATAGTCTACGGGACCACTCCCTCCCCTTAGGAAAGAAAACAGAGAAAACCGAGTCTGGTTCGCAAATCGAGACAAGGCACGAAGAAGGTTCGGAAGTCCGGAGGCAGGGCGCACGACCGCGACTCTGAGACTTCTGAACGAGCACAGCATGCAACATCACCAAGCGCTCAATCGGTGACGTCTGAGTCTTAAGGTCGATCAAAAATGGGGTGTCTACAACAGCTTGTTTAGAATGTTTAGGCTATAACACCGTATTCTATTTGCATCTTGAACACACAGTTCAATTACTTGAATTTCTGAACACGCAGCCCATAAATTGATTGTGAACACACAGCACACACTTGTTGAGAGTAGAACACGCAGCCCAAACTCTGAATTTCTGAACACACAGCCCAAATTGAAGGTGAACACGCAGCACACACTTGGTAGAAGGTTGACTACGCAGCCCAAACACTTGATGTCGAACACACAGCCCGTTGTTGGGGTGAACACACAGCACACACTGATTGAGAGTTGAACACACAGCCCAAGCACTTGAATTCTGAACACACGGCTCATTGTTGGGGTGAACACACAGCACACACTGATTGAGAGTAGAACACGCAGCCCAAACTCTGAATTTCTGAACACACAGCCCAAATTGAAGGTGAACACGCAGCACACACTTGTTGAGAGTAGAACACGCAGCCCAAACACTTGATGTCGAACACACAGCTCGTTGTTGAGGTGAACACACAGCACACACTGATTGAGAGTTGAACACACAGCCCAAGCACTGAGATGAACACACAGTCCATTCTTTGAAACCTGAACACAGCTCAAATACTTGATGTTGAACACACAGCTCGAACTTTGAGATGAACACACAGCCCGTTGATTTTGAAATCTGAACACACAGCTCATTGTTGAGGTGAACACACAGCACACACTGATTGAGAGTTGAACACGCAGCCCAAACACTAGATGTCGAACACACAGCTCGTTGTTGAGGTGAACACACAGCACACACTTTGTAGAAGGTTGAACACGCAGCCCAAACACTTGAATTCTGAACACACGGCTCATACTTTGAATTTTCTGAACACACAGCCCAGATTCTGTATCTGATTTGATTTTGCACACAGCTCATACATTTCGTTTGCACGCAGCTTATTCATTTCATTTGCGCCCAGCTTATACATTTCATTCTGAAATTGAATACATATGTTCATCCTGAATGCAGGTGACTTCTCGTACTGCGCGGGGATATGGCTCCATCGCGGCGAGAGAGTGGTATGCAGAGCTCCCGGAGGCTGTCCGGGATTTGGTTGACGTGGCAGGGTTTGGGCCCTTTTGCACTGAGATATCTCGCTGTCCTGCTAGTAGGACGCTGATGGGTGCCTTGGTAGAGAGATGGTGGGACACCACCAACTCCTTCCATTTCTCTACTACCGGGGACATGACTATGACCCCGTTTGACTTTGCTGTATTGACAGGCCTTGATGCGGGAGGCTGGGCGATCCCATATGACGAGGACATGGGCCAGTGGGAGGCCGCCTGGATCTACTTACTGGGAGCTCGCCCACCAGTTGATAGATCTTCGGGTAGAGTCCGATATACTTGGTTTTCTTCACATTTCAGGAGGGTGGAGATGGAGCCTGAGACTCCTAAGGAGGTAGCACAGTACACTCGCGGATTTCTGATGTTCCTCTTCGGGACCACTCTGTTCGCCGATAGGGGGAACACTGTCGGGCTCTACCTGTTGAGCGCTCTAGTGGACCTATCACAGGTCAGCTGATATGATTGGGGTGGCGCTAGCCTGGCCACTCTCTATTGCTATATGAGCGCGACCTCCCGCGGACGGGGGAACATGGTTGGCGGCTACTGGAGGGCCTGGGAGGTACTTTCTGTCATCTTGATTTACATTTCTGCTATTATTATTTGTACATTGCACACACGGCGCACTGTACACTCTGTACCTTGCACTTTGCTCTCAGCATTTTGTATTTACATCCTGCACTCAGCATTCTGTATTCTGATGGCTACTGCTTTGTTTTTCACAGCTATGGATCTACGCGTACTTCCCGACGCTAGCCCCTGAGCTTGAGGTGGAGGTGCCCCTCGTGACCCCTTACTCTCTTGTATTCGAAGGCTAGTACCGGCCGAGACCTCGGGAGTCTTTCCTCTACCTGCGACAGTACTTTGATACAGTACGGTTGTCAGAGGTATTTCAGAACTCTCAGTTCTTCATGTTTCCAATCTTTGATTTATCTTGCACATTCACAATTTCTGATCAGCTTATGCATTGGTTATCCATAGATCACATGGCAGCCCTGGGCGCCTTTAGGCAGAGACCTCTGATTTCAGTTTGCCGGAGCATAGGGAGCCTCTCGGAATAGGATCCTGTTCGAGGGACCAGTTGGTAGGGCCTGGTTTTTGGGGGATCGCTTCTTGCGCCAGGTATAGGGCTACCCTGCTCAGGACATTCCTTCACCACCTCCAGACGATATGCGGACCGCTGATAGGCTCCTTCCCCAGGATGTCGTCAGTGCTATGCAAGGTACTGAGGCATTACTACATTTGGAGCAGGGGAGGTACGTGACCTACCGTTACACATACTTGATGCCTCCACTGACGGGAGTCCGTACCCCGACGAGGAGGTCTGCTGGTATGCTCTCATCGAGCTGGGCTCGGACTGCAGATGTCTCTTCCACCAGCAGGGCTGGCACATCTAGAGGCGGGGATGGATTGGTTCCCCCGATTCCTCCGACTCATCATCATCCGGGATGGCCAGCTATGCCGACTGAGTTGATGGGATGGCGATATGGGACTTCCTACCCGATTCCGATAGAGCCTCCTATGCCTGACCACCGATATGTCAGTGACCCTGACTCACCACCGGTATGTTCCACTGTTTTCCGTTTATCACTCAAATACTTTGGTGTTTGTTTATTCATTGATGACTTGAGCTTGTATCTGCAGCCACCCAGGGAGTACATGGATGAGGTGCTCGGGATGGTAGCCTTACTTGAGGGCATGGTCCTGCGGAGAGAGGCGCAGTTGTCCATCATGGGTGTCCAGGTACTCTTTAGTTTTCTTGCGTTTATCACACTTCTGATGACATGCTGATCTTGAACATCTTACTGCATTGATAGGTTGCCTGTGTAGAGCACATCTGACACACACCACATTCATGTACCATATCTGCATACATCCACTCTGTGTAGTTTGCTTGCATCTGTATCTGATATACATGTTTTAGCTGATGTACTCAAATTGCACTCTTTATTTTCAGATGCCTCCGGTGTATATTGAGCCACAGAACAGGCCATCTAGGCCTTCCTCAGGAGCCGGGCCATTTGGGCCTTCTCGAGGAGCTGGACCATCTAGGCCTTCTCGAGGAGTCAGGGGAGGGGAGTCGTCTCGCAGACGCAGAGCGCACATTATACAGGAGGAGGCCAGTGAGGAGGAGGAAGAGGCTGCAGATCGTCAGTTAGAGACATCTGCTGACAGGAAGGAGGGTTCTGACCCTGGTTCCGGGAGTGGAGGTGAGGCCGAGGGGGGTTCCGAGGATGGCAGCTCCGACTCAGACGATGATGATGGTGATGATGGCGCAGAGGCTGTTCCGCAGAAGAGGACGAAGAGGGCCTCTTATTCTTGCTCTTGAGAGCATAGATGCATCCGTTTCCTGCTTTATTTTCCTTTTTACTAGTAGTTGTAGCACATTGTACATTGTTAGACAGTTTTATTTTCTGTAAAACTTGTACCCTTGTTGTAAAATGTTGTAACAAAGGAAACATGATGGAATGAAACAGCTTTTGAAAAAGTGTTGTATTTTGTATTCTTTAGCATCGTATCACATCATTTTGCACAAAAATGAGATTGAATGGGAATGTGCATTGTGTATTTGCCAAGGCAGGTAGTGAACCGACACAACAAACTAACAACCTAACTTACTAAGAAATAACAAAACCTTAGTGAGTTTACAACTCGGTAAGCAAAACACAATAATGTTAATAAACAAAGAGTAACGACTCAAAGCACGAAACTTGATGACTTGGTAAACAAGACTCGATGAACAAAACAACTCGACAAACACAAACAACAACTCGATAAGCAAAAACAACAACTCGATAAGCAAGACTTAACAACAACTCTATAAACAAAGTGTATTTCGGACGATCTGGGTGACGGAACGCATCCGAAACAGAGGGAAATGGAGGCCCTCGATACTCCCGATGCATGGAAATGCTAGGAACTTTCTTCTAGAGGGTAGAACAGGACCAAAGACACTTTGTAGCATGGCCGGCCACCTTTGGGGGCTGGCCGACCAGCTTTTTGCATTGGAGAGGAGAGGGGTGGCCGGCCTACCAGAAAAGGTGGCCGGCCGGCCACCTAGCTCAACAGCCACCAGTTTTTCGACACGTGTCCCCCGAACAGTGTCTTATCCTCTTTAAAAGTCCTAGTCTCGTGGTTGATTCATTTCATCTCAGTTTTGCACCAAAATGGAAGCGTTTCTCGTCGAAAATCTCACAGCTTGAATCGCTTCTCTAGATGGCTCGGAAAAGTTGAACTTCCGGGGCTTCGGCTTGAATGCACTATTCACGCTGAGCCGTACTCCGCTGCACCTTCCCTTCCTTCATGCTACGGCGAGGTTTTGGAACCTGGTAACACATGTTTTTAGCTTCGGCGGGCAGGAGGTATGTCCAACTTTCGAGAATTTTCAAGTTTTGATGGAATCTGAACGCCATGAAGAAATTTTGCCTCAGTTTCGCTTCGGTCACGCCCAAGCTTTAGGGCGAATGTGTGGGCTCACCATGCATGACGCTCGGTCTCTGATTTGCAACGGGGAACTGGATATCCTCGGCTTGATTCATCACTTTTCTGAGGCCGGTGACCGCGGCGACCACTATTGGCAAGGTTTCCGACAACATGCCCTCTGCTTGTACATGCTGTCTCACTTTCTGCTTGCCCCGGGCTTCGGTGGATCTAGTATTCGTCTGATTGAAGTTGCTCAAGGCTTGAAGGAAGGAAAGAGCTGCATTGCCATGATATTGGCCGAGACACTGATGGGCTTGGATGCTTTCTATCGCCAGGAGACGACCAGATTTGCGGGGAGTCTACTACTGCTGCAGGTAATGTTTCCCACCCAATCTCACATATATATTGCTCACGTCACTCAGCCCTCGAGCTCAGTTTTTCTCACAAAACCCTTTTTTTACTTTTCTCTCATCGTACATCTCTCTATTCTTTATTCTCTCATTTTTCAGCCCTCCCCAGGTATGGTTGATGGATAAACTGCAAGTTGTGGACTCTTGCCCGGCCTACTCGGCTCGCGGCTACTTCTTTCGACAGCGCCTAGTCGATGCCCCTGATGAGGGATGGTGGTTTGACTAGATGTGCAATTTGTCCGCAGATCGCATTGCTTGGCGCTGTCCTTGGCTCAACCTCCCAGCAGTGAGCTATAGTATGTCCTGGCAGACCGAGATCCAGTTGATTGGTCTGACTCACTGTGTGTTCTACTTTCCGTTCCGGTTCTAGCGCCAATTCGGTCATGATCAGAGTTGCCCGCCAGAGGGGATAGAGTATCCTGCCGTATTTCTGGTCCGAGGCGCACAGCTTGGCCGGTATGCCACAGCATGGAGGACTAGAGAGCTCCTGGCCCCCGCTCCCACTTTCAGTTGCACTTTGTCTGACGAGTGCTTGGATTGGCTCAATGAAGAGGCACAGATTGGACCCAGCTTGGCATCAGAGGCTTCGACCAGCTCTGGGAGGGGGCACAGGGACACCTGACTTGTCTATGCCCCGGATTTATTTCTTTATTAGTACTTTCAAGTTTTCTTTATGAATGTAATAACAAGCAACTTCAATTGTATGCAAGAGCAGGAGAACTCTGTTTTGAAATCAATGAAATTGAAGGTTGTGGTACTGAAAATTTTCCGCTTTGGTCCAAAAATGGTCTTAGTTGTAAAAAGATTAATTTGAACAAAGTCAAATTTTATTAAAACTTTTCAAAACTATTTTCGGTATGGATCAAAACTGGACACGCCTGAAATTTGTCACTGAGATGCACAACCCTGGATCCTAGCAACTAGAAAGTTGCCCCTAGTCTGAATAGTACCGCGGCATTGCACAGCAACGGAAAGTTGCCCCTAGTCTAAGAAGCATTGCACCGGAGATTACGATGAATGGTGATAGACAAAGATGACTGAGATGATCAAATGGACAAAGTTGATCGGGGAAAAGTTTATGGCTGAACTTCAGGATGAAGTTGCCTACGTATCCCAAAGATGGGAATCAAGCCTTGCGTAGTTCAGGCTCGGGTTCACTCGGGTATTTTCGCTCTCCTTTTACGCTCTAACTTTTGCCAAGGCCACCATTTGCGGGTTTTCAACCTTGTGAGCTCAGTTTTTATAATTTCAAATTTTGTGTGCTCTGAGTTTTGCCTAGGTCGCCCTTTCGGGTTTTCGGCCTAGCGAGCCTCTCAAGGGTAATATTTTTCTCAACTTGTCCATATTGATCGGTTGCGAGAAACTCCAGGCCATCTAGATCCATCAGAACCACAACTCCACCTGACCAGATAGACTTAATGATGTAGGGACCAGTCCAATTGGGTCTGAACTTGCCCTTGGGTCGTGGATGGGAGCTCGGTTATCCTTGAGTACCAAATCTCCTTCCTTTAAATTCCTGGACTTCACTTTCTTGTTGAAAGCCCTGGGCAATTCTACGCTGATAACCTTGAACATGGTACAGTGCTTTCAGTCTTCTCTCATCAAAGAGCATGAGTTCCTCAAACCTGCTCTGCTGCCAATCTGCTTCGGCTATTTGACACTCAGCCAATACTCGCAAAGAATAACGGAACCTCAATTTCAATAGTAGAACGGCCTCCATCCCATAAACTAATGAGTACGGAGTCGCCCCAGTAGAAGTTCTAATTGAAGTCCGGTAGCCCCACAGAGCAAACGCAGCTTATCTGGCCAGTCCCGGTAGGTTTCCACCATCTTCTGCAGTATGTGTTTGATATTCTTGTTGGCGGCCTCAACTGCTCCATTGGTCTGCGGCCGATAGGTGGATGACTTATGGAAAGCCACATTGTATTTTTTCCAACAAATCAATCACTTCCTTCTTGAAGTGGGAACCGTTCTGAAATTATCTCGTTTGGGACTCCGTAGCGATAGATGATGTTGTTTCTGATAAACTTTGCAACATGCGAAGCCTTCAACACCGCATAAGATTGGGCCTCGACCCACTTCGTGAAATAATCTATCGCGACCAGGATGAACTCATGCCCATTCGACCCCTTCGGAGTGACAGCCCCGATCACATCAATTCCCCAGACCGAAAATGGCCATGGCGAAGTCATATTGTACAGCTTCGACGGTGGAATGTTCATGCGATTTGTATGAATTTGACATTTGTGGCATCGCCGAACGAAACTGATACAGTTCTCCTCCATGGTGGACCAGTAGTAACCCTGTTTGAGGATCTTTCGGCCTAGCATTACTCCGTTCATATGCGCACCGCATTCCCCTCCATGGATGGCTTCCATTAGGCGCTTCGATTCTTCAGCATCGACACACAGCTTATGCATTCCCAGATGACCTCTTTTATATAGCTTACCCCCACAGATGATGAACTGAACAGCCATTCTTCTGATTGCCCTTTTATCCTTGGCATTTACCCCTGGCGGGTATGCTAAATTCCAAATGTCGTAATACCAGGGGTTCTCGTCCTGCGCCTCATCTATAGCAGCAATCGACTCGTAGGCTGGTGCAAATTTCTGGTCAATGATGACTGGACGCATCCGGACCCCGCACGGGATGTCTATCATGGAAGATAGAGTTGCTAAAGAATCTGCGAAACCTGTTGTTCTCTCTTAGTAGATGAGCAAAGTTTAGCTTCTCAAACCGAGGAATTAACAAATCCAAGGTCTGGTGATACATCATCATCTTTTCTTCCTTGACTTTCCAGTCTCCTTTTGCTTGAGACACAACAAGGTTCGAGTCTCCGATGACGTCCAACCGTCTTGCCCCTAGTTCCAAGGCTGCTTCTAGACCGCGCAATGCATGCCTCATATTCTGCTTCGTTGTTCGAGACTTTGAACCGGAGTTTTGAAGGCTAGAGGGATCGGGAAATTGTCGGTGCTATCCAGTAACACTCCTATCCCATACCCGTGCTGGTTTGACGCTTCGTCAAAGTACATCGTCCAAAATTCGTCGTCGATATGCAAAATGGCCTCATCTGGGAATAAGTATTCAACTGCTTCACCCCCTTCCTCACTGGATTCGGCTAAGAATTCTGCCACTGCTCTTCTTGACTTGACTTGGTTGCTGTTACATATTTCTGATCGAATTCGGAGAGCAACAGCAACTAACGAGCTAGCCTACCCTAAGTGCTGGTTTCTCGAAAAGATAATTGATGGGATCGAGTTGTGAAACCACATTACGGAGTGAGCTACAGGTAGTGCCGCAGCTTCCTGGTAGCCCATACCAAAGCTAAGCAAGCCTTCTCCAACGGTGTATAGCGAGTCTCATACTCTAGCATCTTCTTGCTCAGATAGTAGATGGCTCTCTCTACTTTGTCCTCTGTTCTTGCGCGAGCATACAGCCCATTGTAGTCTCAGTCACTGAAAGGTACAATATCAACGGTTTCCCGGCTCTGGTGGTGACAACACGGGTGGGTTCTAAAGTATTCCTTGATCTGTTCAAAAGCAGCTTGGCATCGGCCGTCCCATTGGAATTTCTTGCCTTCTTCAGGAGTCCAAAAAGTGGTTCACAAGTCAAGGTTAATTTTGAGATAAACCGTCTTATGAATTGCACTTTACCCAGAAAGCCTCGCACCTCCTTTTCAGTCCTTGGTGGGGGCATTTCTAAGATGGCCTTGATTTTGGAAGGGTCGACTTCGATGCCTCCTTTGTGTAATCAGAAACCCCAGCATTTTTCCCGCACTTAACACCAAATGTACATTTCTGAGGATTCACCCGCAACCGGAATTCCCTGATCCTTTGGAAGAACTTTTGCAAGGCGGTGTAGTGGCCCTCTCTTTCTTTGGACTTGACAATCATGTCGTCTACACGTACACCTCAACCTCTTTGTGGATCATGTCGTGCAATATGTGGTCGCGGTTCGTTAATAAGTAGCTCCAGCGTTCTTCAACCCAAACGGCATCACTCTGTAGCAGTATGTCCCCACGGGGTGGTGAATGCAGTCTTTTCTCGGTCTTCGGGTGCCATCACTATCTGGTTGTACCTGAGAAGCCATCCATGAAAGAAAGCAAAGCATGCCCTGCTGTGAAGTCCACTAACTCATCAATATGCGGTAAGGGAAAGTCATCCTTCGGACTAGCTCTGTTCAAATCCCTGAAATCCACGCACACCCGGATTCTGCCATCATTCTTCAGCACCGGAACAATGTTGGCCAACCAAGTCGGGTATTCGGATACCAGCAGGAAGCCTGCGTCGATTTGTTTGGTGACCTCTTCCTTAATCTTGAGAGCCCAATCCGGGCGGATCCTCATGAGTTTCTGCTTGACGGGTCGGGCCTCGGGATCAAGGGGGATCCGATGCTGTACAATCTCAGGATCGATTCCAGCATGTCTTCGTAGGACCACGCGAAAACATCTTTGAAATCTTTTAATAAAGCGACTAAGCGCTCGCGTTCCTCCGAAGACAACGTGGACCCGATCTGGACCAGCCGCGGGTCCTCCTCAGTACCAATATTCACAGTAGTGATTTCATCAACTAAAGGTTTAACAAATCTTTCCTGCTCTTGTTCAATTAAGCGTTGCAAAACCGGAGGAATTTCGTCCTCGTTGTTTTCATCAAAGTTTTGAAAGTCTGAGTTAATGCAATAAATCAAGGGCACAGAAAAGTACTCAAAAACCACAGTTACTTGATTCTCATTAGGCACATCCAAATCGTCCGATTCCTCGGTTACAACAGACTCAAATGAGAAAGAAAAAGACGACCTGGACAAAACTGTGGCATCCGGGTTATCATCCCCAGGATTACCAGACTCAGACTCAGTCGAGCTGGAACCTGATTCCGACTCACAAGACTCGGTGGAATCAGATTCCGGCTCACTACCTGACCCGGTGCTGCTGGACAAAAACCCCTCTTCATATTGCCAAGTGAGAGAGGGTGCGATAGATGCATCCAAAATAGTTGACGGTAGGCCCACAGTCGTTTCATTCCCGATCATGGAAACCAAGAAGTTATCCCCCAAGCACTTATGGTCGATCGGAGGATCTGAAAGTAGACATGCCAGTGCTACCCCCATTTCAATTTCAGTGCCCTCGGAGTCCACTGCTTACACTGCTCAACCTCAGCTGATGGGTTCTTCTGCTTCGGCAACGTCATCCCCGGATATTTGCAGGTCGAAGAAGATCTCGAAACCTGGCACGCGCTTCTTCTCCGCGTTCAGCCATGGCTCTGGGAAGCCACAAAACGGAAATTCCTCCCCCTCTCGGACGAAGCGTCCGTTTAGGGTACCCTGAATGGGCCTATGCATCAGCTCAAAAGGCTTCCCAGCCTGCTTTGCTCTGGCTCTTCCAGCCATTTCCTTTCCCTTTCGCATCCAATCCTCTTTGGTGGGCAGATAACCCAAGCCAAAGGTATGAGGGTTGTGTGGCACTTCGGCCAATGCTGCGACGCCCTTCCGGCGCTCCTTCCCAATCCCATCCGGGGATGTATTGTAGCTTGTTCATGAGGTATACAGATTGAGCACTGACGTACACTCCCTCATTAACAGCCATGATATTCTGCACAACCCGAGCCTCAGCCAGAGTAAACCCTGATAAGAACACATCCTCCGTGCCGTGCTCGATTTCCAAGACTGGTGTAGACACTTCTGGCGGTGGATGGATTGACGAATTCCCGAAAACAATGGCCACCCCCTTCTCGTGAGGATACTTCAACATCTGATGCAAAGTGGAAGAGACTGCCTTTACGTGGTGTAACCACGGCCGCCCCAAGAGTAGATTAAGGGTTGCAAGAACGTCCAAGACATGGAATTCAATGTTGTGTTGTCCTGGACCAACCTGGGTCTGAATTTTGACAGTCCCCATCACCTCTCTGCTGGTGTTATCATAGGCTCTGATCACTTGAGTAGTCGGCACGAAGTCCGCGGGCTTTAACCCGATTGCATATGCCGTCCTTGACGGGCACACATTAATGGCGGATCCCGTGTCGACAAGAACCACTGGCACCCACTTGCCTCTACATTCCACAGAGATGTAGAGGGGTTTGTTATGATTTGCGCCCTCAGGCGGCAGTTCTTTGTCCGAAAAGGTTAATGTCGGGGAACCTCCTCCTGGAAAGACTAATCCTACCAGTTGCTCCGGCGTGGTTTCTATCGAGAGTTTAGCCTTGTCCATGGCAGATAGGACAACTTGTCTGTGTACTCGTGATGCCATAAGCAGTCCCCAGATGGAGATGTCTGCTTGTATCTTTTTTAACTGTTTGAGCACAGGCTCCTCTTCAAGTTGTTTCTCCTTCTGTCTCTCAGCTTCCTTATCCTTTCCAGATGCCTCTGGCTGGTCTAGGTGCGGGGGCTTGAAATACTGCCCGCTTCTTGTCATGTGATCAACCTCATCGAGATACCAGGTGTCGTCTGGTTGATTGCTCCCCCAATCTTCATCTGTGCGGGCAAGACATAAATCATCATCTTCCCACCACATTCCATTGGCATTCAAAAGGCACCTGTCTGGCTCCGGCATGATTGTACTTCCAGTACTTTCAGCCCATATGCTCGCAGCATCTTCTGTCCTTGTGCCCACAGCACTTTCAATCCCTTCATGGGCTTTGGCTTTCCGGATTCTCTCAGAATCCCAAATCTTTTCTTGTTCCACCTGCGTTAGAACAGTTTGTTGTTCAGCTTTCCCTGCATTCACAATGCTCCTGTTCTGAGCGAAATTCTTCGTACCGGCGCTCTCCGGCAATGTACTCTAAATTTCGGCCCTTCCGGCCACCATTAGTACCCTCGCCCCTGCCGGGCCTTGTTCTGGTCGGAACTCTACAACATCTGGTTGATCATCCAACCATCTGGTAGCCTCTGCCGATTCCTCGTACTCAAACCAGTTGACTGCCGCATCCCCTGATTCTTGGTCATTGAAGAACTGGAGGTTGGCAAAGTCCTCTTCTACAGCCGTCAAATCCTCTGTCCCCTGCTCAACTCTATCCCCCTGGATCATACACAGTTCTGTTCTCTCTGGCAATTCTACACTTGGCTCAGACTGGCCTGCCAATAGAATGTAGTTGCTCGGATCGTAGGCTTCCCCAGCAAAATTCCCAGACTGCTCAAACCCTGACTTAACAGTTCTATCCTCCTCTGCAACCTCCCCTGTACTTTCTTCAACAGCCACCACCACTGGCTCAGGTTGGGTTGTAGAGATGTCCATCATGCACAAAAGGTCAGTGCAATCAGGAAGGAGCACCTCCGGCTTAGGTAGATGGGAAGGAGTGATATAGATGCTAGGATCGTAAGACACGACCCCAGTCTGGATAAAGTTAATTCTTTTGGGTGGTGGAGCTTGGTTGTGTGTAGGGAGTGGGTTGGTTGTGACATTAGGTCTCTCTGGGGGCAAAATCACATTTTTGTCAACGAGATCTTGAATCTCGTGACGCAGTCTGAAACATTGGTCGGTGTCATGACCGTGTTGCTGGTGATATGCACAGTATTTGGCTGGGTTGTGAGTGGGGGGAAGCGGATTTGGCAACGGCCTCGGCTCTAAGGGTTTTAGATGCCCTTTTCTGATTAAGACCCCTAGAGCCTTGGACAGGGGCATGTACAATGGGGTGAAGGTTCTTTGGCCTCTGGGTTGGTATTTAGTGGTCTGTGTATTGCTTCCGGATGCACCGAAGAAGGGTGTGGCTGCCATGGGCCTTGGAAGGGGAGGGAGAATGGTGGCGACCATGCTTACCTCCGAAGTTCTTGCAGTTGCAGCGCCACTCGGGCCTGAATTGTTGTTGCGGTTAAAGGTTCTCCGGGGTTGCTCCCTGTCTTGGTCAATCAGACCCTGTTTCATCGCATCTTCAATTTGTACCCCCATCTCGTGCAGATCCGAAAAGGTGGGGAATGGGAGCACAATCATTTTTTGCATCAGTTTTGGTAGGAGATTGCGCACAATCATCCTGATCTGGTCTTTATCGGTGGGCCTTAAAGTCATCATCGAGGCCTTTGCCCTCCACCGGGTCACGAAATCCGAGAAACTCTCTTTGGGCTCCTGCCTTGTTGTTTCGAGATCACGAGTTGTAATCTCAATTTGGGTGTTGTAAGAGTATTGCGCAACAAAGGCCTCGGCCATTTCATCCCAACTCTGCTTAACATCATCCTCCAACTTCGCATACCAGATAGCGGCCACACCCGACAAGGTCCGGCCGAATAGCGAAAGCTTCTAGGGTCTGGTGAGGCCCATTGGCCGTAATATATCTGAGAATAGCCGGAGGTGGACCATGGGATCACCAGATCTGTCGAAGCGATCGATCTGCGGCATTTTGAATCTATCCGGCAACGTTACGGCCACATCGGTATATCCGTCCTCGATATTCGGGATAGCCTTTACCCCTTGGGATTTTTTGAATAGCTTCTCGAGCTTGCTCAATTTCAGTGCTGTAGGGTCTACTTCGAACTCGAAGGGAGAGTCCGGGTGGTTGATGGGTGTATGTACCTTGGATAATTGGGGTGGAAGCGGGGGCGGAGCCGGCCCTGTTGGGATGTCTGTATCCTCCTGAACGGCATGGACATTTGGCAAAATGTTCTGGGGATTTGGCAGGACATTCTGGGTAGTTGGTGTCTGCTCGGGTATTGGGACCCCTGGTGGGGGAGGAGCTGGGTGTGAGGCTGATGCTCCGGCTTGCTGTTGTAGCCGAGTAATTAGTTCCGCCTGCTGGGCCATGATTGTGGCCTGCTGTTTAGAGAACTCCGCTTGGCGGACAACGTCCTCTTGCATCTGCTTCATGCTCTCTTGGAGCTGGCGCATCATTTCTTCCATTCTGGCCATGTTCTGCTGATCCTGTTGACTGACTGGTATGTGTATCTCTATGGCAGAAACCGAGACCTCAGCCCGACTGTTCACTGCTAGGGTAGACCACTGCTCTGGTAACCTTTGCTCAGACACACTGCACTTTCTCGGCCTTCTTCTGACAACCGGGGGTAGAGAATGGAACACTGGCTGTCCGTCAACCAGATTCTCAGATCGATTGAGCCGATGATCTCTTGTCCAAAGTGCTTGGGGAATATCTGCTGGGTCGGAAGCAATTGTGCTAAAACTGCCCTAGCAAAAAGATAAATAAAGCAATAAGGAAATAAATAACTGGATAAACGAACAGCATAACAGCTTAAAATAAATACACAACACACAACTGGGCATAATAACACACGGTCGATAAGCTGAATACACACTGTCCTCAAACACTGATCACTATCCCTGAATCACTGTCCCCCAAGACTGAATCTGATACCCGCAGATAACTGATTCTCAAACACTGACTGATGCCCGCAGGCCTGATGCCCAAACTCATAAACTGATACATGCATTTCCCTGTAGAGACGCACTCTAACAGCACATAACAGATAAGTGAGAGCCAAAACACCCCTATGTTGGGGT
Organism: Camellia japonica; assembly: GCA_030407325.1. NCBI lineage: Eukaryota > Viridiplantae > Streptophyta > Magnoliopsida > Ericales > Theaceae > Camellia > Camellia japonica. The sequence goes on along the minus strand of JAPPVO010000029.1, from coordinate 110,459,753 downwards.
AGGGTTTCCCTGTCCTATTTTGTCAGGAACTAGGGTTTCACTACGCACGCAGCAGTTTCAAACAACCTATATCGGGTAAGCAACCTGTCCTAGTTTGGAATGGTCACTACGGATTCCGAATATGCACTAGGTCGAATAGTCAAAAGGGTGCCCCGGTAAAACCGGGGTTTGTGTTCCCATACTGGCAGAGCCCCTAACCGGTAAGCCTTATGGCACGCAGCCTCTGGCAAACCGCTCAGGAATAACAGATGGCAAACACGGTGTCCTAGGCGAACCAATGTACATGTAATGCAAAGAAACATATAAGTGTAGTCAAAACCAGATATCATGAGTTCGAGTCAAGTTCTCTAAATCCCCAGCAGAGTCGCCAGAAACTGTAGACGTCCCCGAACGCCCCGGGAGGATGAGTCCCGTTCTGTTCATTTTGGGCTCACTACAGTTCAGGACTCAAATGTCACGGTTCTTAATCTGAACCAAAGAGTCTAAATCCGGCAAATCGTTTTGAGAAAACAGATTTTTTGAAAGAAGTGCCAAACATGGACTGCTTTGCCAGATACAGAGTCGCCACCTAAATATTTTATTTTTGGGGAAATTTAGGAAACCCTGACTCGTTTGCCTAAGGCCACGTGTCCATCATCACCAAAGTTGCCTCGGCTCGGGAACTTGGGTACGATTGGGGAAGGTCACTTCGTGAGCACCCCCGCTCGCCCGATCAAAGATCGGCCTCTACTAACCATGATATCGAGTTTTGAAAACCTTATGCATTCTTATTCCGGTTATTAGTCTAGATTTACTATGTGATGCGCACAGCATACAAGTATAGACTGGGTCGCCTGAATTGGAACAAAACATTTCATGTTTAATTTTGAAAGATGGTTTGCTACTCGCAAGTAGGCTCAAAATGCGGATTTTGCCACCCTCGGGTGGGCTTAGAAAAGATGGTTTCGCCACTATCTAGTGGGCTTCAGACTCTCAGTCAATGCATTGTTCCAATCCAAATAACCCAACCTTCACCCACAGGCATTCAGGCAGTTATATCACATAAGCATATAGCCTCATGGTAAGCATGCTATCATGGCAGTCACTCACACACATGCAGGGATGCTAAAGCATAAAAACTTACCGAGTACTCCAAGCCAAAACAGAAACTATGTTAGAAATCCATGCATGATCCTAACTATACAGAAATGCCTAATGCAACACATGCAGGAATGCAACTAAGATAGGCTCAGCTATTCTAAACGTGGCATATGGAATGCTACAGCTAACAAGTATTCAACTTGGAATTGAAATACAATGCAGTGAGTTATGATGCGCCGAGCCCGGTGCATGCAAACCAGATGAATGAATGCAAACATGCTATCATACTGTATGCTAATTGAAACATGCCCTATTCTAACCATCATAAGCTGGTAAATAAAAGGGAGAAAGACGTGGGGTTGGAAGACATACATCACACGCACGCACACTTATTACAATTGTGCCCTCACTCGGAGGGTCCGAATAAATAATATACAGTCCCAAATAAATAACTACAGTCCGAATAAATACAAAATCCTAATTAATTAACAAATTAAACTAGGAAAGCAGTAAATTAGCATGCAAGCTAGGGACTGCCTCAACTCTGCTCCGGATGATGAATGATGCATGTTCGGGTTGCCTTGCGTGGAAATCCATTGCGATGCCCCAATTAGCCTCTGTTTACAATTAAGCCCGGAATATTGTGCAAAGCTCCAAAAGACTGTCGGTTTCTGATTTGCTGCAACAGAGAGCAAGAAAGGGGCATGGCAAAGTATTTTCACATATGTATGCATACCTCGATCCTCGTGTCACCAACCGCGCATCTCGATACATGATGGCCGAGGAGTCGAATTGCACGACTCAATGTGAAATGAATGCACATATAAATACAACGAGACCGAGACTCCATCATGGTTAATCCGGAGTGTCGGTGACCGGGAATTGAGACACGTTCCGTCACTCGGAGTACGAAACATCCCTCGTTTCTTGTGTTTGGGCTAACTCATATCCCAAACACAATGCAATATGTATGACATGCATGAAGGCAATCCTAACATACAACCTAGCATACACAATGCTATGAATGGCATACACAATGCACGATGTAACATGGCATACACGATGCTCTAACATACAACCTAGCATACGCAATGCAAAGGACTAAGATGACATACACAATGCATGACGGACTTACACCAACATGAGTGGACCTCAGCCACACTCACATCAGTAGCCATAAGATGAAAATGAGACACTCGAGATGCGTGCACACATGCACGCAAACCGAGGACCGATCCTAAGGCACAAATGCCACTCTAACAAGGCATGGCAAGGCATGAAATATGGCATACAAACATGCAAGTTCCAGCACTGAAATGTGATGCAAAATGATCCCGAAACATGGAAACATGGCACCCGATGCATGAGATGAGCCCCGAAACTCAAAACTAGGCACATGTATTGACTTATAGCTATACAAAGCATGCATTATTTGACTATGAAGCACAAAGATAGAGCCAAGGCAGTCCCAAAACATGAACATTTCTAGTTCAAAGCATGACCAAAAGATGCTAGCATGATGGACTAAAATAGCATGCAATTTTGACTAGCAAACATGGTTTACATAGCATGTGCATGAAGCGTATGAGAACTCATCAAACCAGCAAAAATCAGTGAACAAAATATGCCAAAATATACCCAAATAATCACTGAAATGCAACCAACATGCGCAAAAATGATGAGCTCCTTTAGAGGGCCATGCAAGGAGTTATTAAGCACATACAAGATGGACACTTAGCATGGCACAATTAACTCTGGAAATCAAATATGATAGCCCTAAAACTCATCAAATTGGCCCTGAAATCAGTCAACAAAGCATGCAAGATAGGGCCTCTTTGGAAGGTCCAAAAGACCACCAAACAAGACAAGGAGAGAGGGGGGCACCCCCCTCTGATTTTGGCCTTCAAGAAAACACCTAAGCCACTGAAAATCCACTGGATTTCAGTGTCTAAGAGGCCAAGCCATGGCCAATGCAAGAGCTCTAATGCATAGCCCTAATCATGGAGAGATGAAGCATGCATAGGGGGAAGATGGCCCCAAAAAGAAAATAGACCTTAATCAAACATGAATATTATGTCAAAACAAGACTTTTTTCAGTTTAGGTCAAGGTCCAAAAAGGCTCACAAACAAGGCTAATATATCATGCAAAACAAGCCCTAAAAGAGAGATTGAACAAACAGGGCAGTAAAAGGCCTCAAACAGCAAAGAGCCCTTCAACAAAGTTGAATAAGGGCTCAAAATAAGACTATTTTCAGTTTATGAAAAATCTCGAATATGTTCACAAGTAAGGCTAAAATATGATGCAAAAATAGCCCTAAAAGAGAGATAAAGGGAAAGGGGTAGTAGATGGCCTCAAACAGTGAAGAGCCCTTCAACAAAGTTGAATAGGGACTCAAAATAAGATACTTTAGAGTTTGACTCGAGGCCCAAAAATGCTCACAAGTAAGGCTAATATATCATGCAAGAATAGCCCTAAAAGAGAGATAAAGGGAAAGGGGCAGCAGATGGCCTCAAACAAAGGAAAGTCCTTGATCAAACATGAATATGAGCTCAAAATAAGACTATTTTCAGTTCAGGTTGAAACCCAAAAATGCTAGCAAAAGGGAGTAAGAGATGAAGCAAAATAGGGCTAGAAAAGGGGAAAAGAGGACTTACCCTTGTAGTACAGCAATACAGCAGCTTTTGGTCCAAGAAGATGAGCTCCTAACCTCTGAAAATCAGCCTCAAGGTGTTGGGATGGAGGATGGAGGTGGTGGGCTATGAGTTGGTGTGTAAATGGTGCAAGAACAAGGGTGTTTTGAGGTTTGGATGAGGGAGATATGGAGGTTTGTATGCAAAGGCTCCAGCTGGTTTTCTAACCCTTAGAAATGGAGGTGGGGTGCTGGTTATATAGAGGGAGAGGAGTGAAAGAAAAGGGGGGAAAAACAATTCAAATTTCCCCCCCAAAAGACAGACCCTCGGGCAGAAGATCTGGTGCAAAACAGCTGGCACAGCTGGAATGCACTAGGAGAGAGAAACATGGCCGGCCAGGTGCAAAAGGTTCAGGTGGCCGGCCGGCCACCTCCCCTGGCCGGCCGACCAGGTGCAAAAGGTTCAAGCAAAATTACTGGCCGGCCACCCCAAAAAGGTGGCCTCCCAGGTGAGTGCAACACAGCTATGTGGAGAAGAACCAGAAAATGTAACCCAGGAGAGAGAAAAATCAACTTTTTAGAGGGGTTGAAAAGGGTCAAGGACAATTGCTGGCCGGCCTACCCATATTGGTGGCCTCCCAGGTGTGTACAACACAATGGTGTGGTGGAAAGTCAGAAAAAGTGGACCGGGAATGGGAAAAATCAGCTTTCTAGTGAAGAAAACGGGCGATGAAGAGCGATGAAGGAATAAAGCTGATTTTTTAGAACAATTGCTGGCCTCCCACCCTTCTACAACCTTCCTAACAATGAAAATAAGGTCTCCGCCAAAAATGAACCCAAACCAATGCAAAACGAAGGTGCGGGGGCCAAAACGCGCGGCCCGGGGCCCCGAAAACTGACTATTAAGCACCGGAGGTGGCGTATGATCACGAAAGTGATCTCTCAGGCCACAGTGTCCCTCAAAAGGGAGGAAAAAAGGTATGTACCAAAAACCGGAGCAAATGGAGGTAGTTAAGCGGTCCTGAACCGAGGCACGCAGCCAACGGCTCCGAAAATCGGAAACCGGGCTCCAAACGGGAAAAATGGCCTATGACCACGAAACGTAGCCTACGGCCACTAAGAGATGATCTACGAGACCTCTTCCTCCCTTCGGGAAGAGAAAACAGGGCCTGGTTCGCAAACCGAGGCAAGGCACGAAAGAGTCCGGAAGTTCGGAAGCAAGGCTTGCAGCCGAGACTCTGAAACCTCTGAATGAGCACAATATGCAACATCACTGAGCGCTCAATTGGTGACATCTGAGTCTTAAGGTCGGTCAAAAATGGGGTGTCTACACTCAGACGTCATCATTTGAGCGCTCGATGATTGCGCATGTTTGTGCTCGTTTTGAGTTTCTAGAGCCTTCGGCCGAGCGCCTTGTCTCGGGACCTCTTAACTTTCTCCTCTTGGCCTAGTTTTTGGACCATGCCTTGTTGCCTTTGCCTAGAAGGAGATAGAGGCCTGTAGGCCACTTTTTGTGGCCGTACACCATATTTCCCTCTCGTAGGCCACCTTTTGTGCCCGTAGACTAGTTTTCAGGGTTTCTGGCTAAGTGCCTCGCTTTGCGGACTCTCGTCTTACTTCCTTTTTGGTTTTTTTTTTGAATCAAACCTTGTTATCCTTTTCCTGGAGGGTGGAACATGGGTGTAGACTAGTTTCTCTCTCTGAAGACCACTTTTTGTCCCTGTAGACCACTTTTAGTGGTCGGCCAGCTAGAGTAGGTGGTCTGTGGACCATCTAAGGTGGTCGGCAGCCTGCCACCACCCTCTACTCTCTGTGCAGACCTTTCATCTCCCTTGCCGACCAGTTTTAGTTCCTACAGACCACTTTTTCTGGTCGGTTGACCAGTTGAGGTGGTCAGTCGACCACTTCAACTGGTCGGGAGCTTTCCTGCACTTTCTGCAGATATTTTCTTGCCAGCTGTGCCAGCTGTTGGTGTCATGACCCGAACCTGCCCCCGTGGGTTAAGGACACAACCGGCCAGTAATCATGAGACTACCTACGGCCTCAGACCGAAGCAAACGTATTTTAACAGAGTTGATGGGGGCCAAACGGAAGCAAATTTAAAACTTTGTCCATAGAGCTGTGCTTAAGTGCACACCACAACATTCCAAACATTTATATGTTAATAACTCACATCAGAATATGTATTAGCACAAAACAATGTACATATAGGATCATATAGATTTAAGTCAGTCAAACCCAAGACTTATATACAAAAATGGTCCGATGTTTTCGCCAACAAAACAAAACTATAAACAGAGGACAAAAGGGCGAAGACAGTCTCGTGCGTGAGACGTTTGGGCTGACTCCTCAAAACTCTGATTGTTTCTCACAATTTCACCGGGGCTGGTTTTGGACATCCCTTGGCTCACCAACATGTACATGAATGAGCGTGAGCGAATGCCCAGTGAATAATATCAATTAAAGAAGATACATAAGTAATCATTGAAACAGTTACGGCAGACGGCCTTTGGCCCAATCGTCTATTTCAATCGGCCTTCGGCCCAATCGTCTATTTCAATCAGCCTTCGGCCCAATCCTTTATGTCAATCGGCCTTCGGCATTCATGTCAATCGGCCTTCGGCCCAATCATTCATGTCATTCGACCTTCGGCCCACATTTATATCAATCGGCCTTCGGCCCACATTTATATCAATCGGCCTTTGGCTCAATCATTTATGTCAATCGGCCTTCAGCCCAATCATTTATGTCAATTGGCCTTTGGCCAAATCATTCATGTCATTCGGCCTTCGGCCCACATTTATATCAATCGGCCTTCGGCCCACATTTATATCAATCGGCCTTTGGCCCAATCATTTATGTCAATCGGCCTTCGGCCCAATCATTTATGTCAATCGGCCTTTGGCCCAATCATTTATGTTAATCGTTGTCCACCATTCAAATTAATGAACTTTCAAAAATTACATAAGCAATTGGACAACAACATGTTTCAGATATCTTGAGATATTACTCACAGTGATCGGCTTGTGGATTTGCCCTGGAGCTCGACCCTACACATTCCATGAACACAAAAGGGTCACTAACAATTCAATCCGTTCTAAATTCACATTTTCCTCTTTAGGCTTTATTCTTATCTCTTTAACTCATTTACAATGTTTAACACATGCCTCAGAGTGCTTGCAAGTGAAAGAGAACAGAAAACGAAACACAGAATGCGAAAACAAAATTTCAAAAAACAGGGTCCCCGCTCGAGCGTGGACTCTCCCGCTTGAGTGGACCCTTAAGGCCTGCAAAAGTATTAGTTGCATGAAAAATAAGCTCGAGCGTGAAATAGGGCGCTCGAGCAGAAGGCCTGTCTACAAAACTCCCCGCTCGAGCGTGAAATACCCCGCTCGAGCGAACACCAAGTCTGCAAAAAGTACTGGGAGCATGTAATTTATGCTAGAGCGGGAAAATTCTGGAAAATCCAAAATGTGTTCTTGAGCTCCCTCTCAACGTTCAAACCAACATTTCTCGCATTTTATGGCTCCAACCTCACATATTCTTGTACTAACATGGTATAAACACTAAAACACATCATCATGGAGCTCAATTTCATGAATCAAACACATGCATGCCCCAAATCGACACCAAACTCAATTCCAATATACACATTCATGCATTCAAAGCTCTTATCTTCATAAATTGTACATGCATGTGATGTATTGCTCCCATTTTCAATTTAGATGATACAATTGGTGATTATACATGAGCTTTATCCAAAATCCTACATGGATCATATATTTTAAACTCAAACATGCAATTTCAAGCAATTACATACATGCATGCACACATGGGTCTTTAATACAACAAAATCAAACTAATTCATGTTCTTGACCCTCATTCAAACTTGAATTCACAAGATGATAACTAAAAACACATGAATTACTCACCAAGGAGTTTTAATCTTCACAATCTATGGCAAATTCTTGAGTTATCTTCAAGACTTTCAAAGTTCAAGAGCAAAACTTGCACAATTCTTCTCTCTCTCTCTCTCTCTCTCTCTCTCTCTCTCTATAGCCGGCCTTCACATCCTCTCCATGCCTATCTCAGATTTTTGAGCTCAAAAAGGAGCAAAGAGAGTGTACATGGCCATATAAAAAGTCCCATTAATGCTTATTTAATAATATTAAATAGTTGGGCACTAATTCACCAATTTAATCAACTTAATTTGATCCAAATCAATTTTCAATTAAATTTCACCGTAGGCTCTAAAAATTATGCCAATCACAATGGCGCAATCAATTTCGGGTTCTGAGGCCTTCAATTTAAATTCCAAAGTAGATAATCAAACAGATATTCCTACGATGAACAGATAGAAATTCAAAACCACATATTTTCACATAATGGCCCACAAAATCATATCAAAACACATAATCACATTCGTATTAAGGACCAATTAGCATACTACAAAACAGGGGTATCACAGTTGGGCACAAAAAGTATCCTCCATACACGTGTATGGAGGGATTGCACCAAGCTTCTAGCTTGTTCAAAAAGCTTGAAGGTTGGAATTCTATATAAGGGAGCCTCCTTCTCTTGTCTCAGGCTGAGAATTTTGCATTAGGGCTATACATATCCCTCTATCTCTATACTTCTTCTTTTCTCTCTATATTTGTGCTTAAAAGTGCCATTTCTTCACACTTTTGCACACAAACATCTAGTGAAACACCTTTGCTTTGGAGCTGAGGCACCTTGAAGCTGGTTTTGGGGCGTTTGGATTGCTTTTGGTCCAAAAAAAGTTGCTGGAGTTGCTGCTTTGTCCTTGTTCTTCAAGGGTAAGAAACTAGCCCCTTAAAGCTTTGTTTTTGATTACGTCTTTGGCCCTATTTTCATGATGTTTTAGGCCTAACTTTAAACTGCAAAAAGCTTTATTTTTAAGTGTTTAAGATGTTGGTTTGAGGCCTCTTTGGTGTTGGGGGTAGTCTATCCCCTTTTGTGCCTTATTTTGCTTTGTTTTGTGCCACCTCTTTAGGCTTTTGAGATCACCTTTGTTTGGCCTCTTCACCACTGAATTCCAAAGGAATTTCAGTGATGGAAAGTGTGTTTTGAGGCCCTAAATGGGTGGGGGTTGTCCCCCCTCCTCTTCTCTTGTGTGTTTGTGTTGATAGCTCACCAAGTTAGCATGTTTTTCTACCTCTTTGAGGCACCATCTTAGCATGTCTTAGGCCTTATTTTAGCATGGCATAACACTGTTTTGGGTTGGTTTGGTTATCTCTTGCATGCTCCTTGCACTTGTAGTGCAATTCCACTCACTAGCCTAACATGCTTCATGCTTTGGACCATCATTCTAGCATGTTTTTGGCTCCACTCAAACAAGCTTTTACTTATGTTTTGCCATGTTTAAGCTCTGTTTTAAGTTGTTTTGGTCATGCATGCCTTGCTTTGTATAGCCATAGTGCAATCCTGCTCACTAGCTTTGAGTTTTCAAGTCACTAGCATACATTGCTTGGGCTATTTGCATGATTTAGCATCATTTGATATGTGATTTCAGTGTATGTAGTATGGTCATACTCTTCCATGCTTCACTCTTTCAATACTTTTGGAGGGTTGTGCCTTATGCCTTAAACATGTGCCTTATGCCTTAAACATGAGCCAATATGTATGCCATCTCGCCTAAGCTTTTGGGCTGCCATATCAATGTGTTTTTGGTGTTATTTTGCCATGATACAACTCAGTTTTTGGTTGGTTAGAGTATCCCTTATTTGCTTTTTACACTTGTAGTGTAATCATGCTCATTGGCCTAGTGTAGTTGGTGTTTTGGCCCTTCATGCTAGCTTGTCTTGGCTATACTCCATACATGTTTTAGCATTATTTTGACATGCTTTAGGACTATTTTAGGTGTTCTTGGCCTTTTGGGGCTTGCTTTGTATAGCTATAGTGCAAGTGCCTATACTAGCTTTAAGTTTTGAGTCTTCTAGCATGCTTCATTTGTGACATGTGCATGATTTGGCATCATTTAACATGTTATTTCAAAGCATATAGTATTGTCATGTTCTCACTTCCTTCACTCTTTGAATGCTTTTAAGAGTTATGCCTTTGTGCCTTGCTTATGGACCAATGCGTATGCATGCTTGTCTAGGCTTTTGAGCTCCCATCCCAGCATGTTTTGGTCTTTGTTTTGACCTAATTGAGCTCTGTCTATGTTTGGTTCAATCATTTGTGCCATGTATTGCATGCCTCTTGTGTAGTCCCCTTTAGTAGCCTTATGCCTTAGGCCTTCTAGCATGCTATACTTGTGTTGTTTGGATGATTTGGCATCATTTCACACGTGATTTCAGTGCATATAGTGTAGCTACACTCTCACATTTGTCACTTCTTAATCATGTTTGAGAGTTGTGCTCTTATGCTTAGTTGATGAGCCATTGCATGAGCACCACCATCTTGCCTTTCATGCCATCATTTCAGAGCATTTTGGCCTTTGTTTTGGCATGCATGAAGTCAGTTTGGGGTTAGTTTGGTCCATTGAGCATTGCATTACATAGCCTTTGTGTTGTATCCTTCATTAGCTTTCATGCTTAAGGACTCTAACTTGACATGCTCATGTTGTTTGCATGTTGTTTGGAATGTTGTTGCATTGCATTGTGTTTGGACTGAAAGTTAATCCAAACACAAGAAACGAGGGACGTTTCATACTTGTAGTGATGAAACGTGCCTCATTTCTCAGTCGTCGACCCTCTTGATCAAGCATGATAGAGGCGGAGGCTCTTATGTGTTATTTGTGCATTCATTGACATTGAATTGTGCAAACTCAGCTTCTCGGCCATCGTGCATTGCGATGCTCGATTGGTGGCCCAAGAGTCGAGTACCGCACTCCTTTGAACTTGAGAAATGATAGGGAGGGTGGTTGTGCACACATATCTTGCAAATACACTACTATGCCCCTTCTTGTTCTCTGTTGCAGCAAAACTGGAGTGTGGCAGAATTTCTGGTCGGCAGACCAGTAAAAGGAGCTGGTCGACCACTTTTTTTGGTCTACAGCAAACTTTTCTGGTCTACAGCTGGTCTACACCACCTTTTCTGGTCAGCAGCCCTCCTGGAGGTCTCCATGTTGGAGTAGAAGCTATCTGGAGGTTCGTGCAGTGTTCTGAGATCAAATGCAAACAGAGACAAGTCTGGGCATCGCAATGGATTTCTGAGCGAAGCCGACCGAGCATGCATCATTCCTTATTCCGAGGCAGGGCTATGGCAGCCTAACTTAGATGCTTTTCATACTTAGTTGCTTTTGTAACTTAATTGAATTGATTAATTAGTTAAAGTGATGTAATAATTAGTTGTAGCTAGTTATTCAATTTAGTTGTGTAATAATTAGTCTAATTAGATTATTAGATTAGTTAAGTAGCTTAGCTTAGTGTAGCTAGTTAGCTTATTATTCGGACCCTCCGTCGAGAGGGTACAATGTTGTAATAAGGGTGCGTGCGTGTGTGCATGTCTTCCAACCCCCATTTCTTTCTCCCTTTTACTTATCCGCTTTCAGTGGTTAGATTATGACATATTTCAATTAGCATACTTATGCTTGCGTGCGTGCATCCATTCATCTGTCTTGCATGCACCTGGCTCGGTGCATCATACAAACTGCATTGTATTTCAATACCAATTTGAATACATGTTATCTAGTTGCATTAACATGACGTCTTAGAATAGCCGAGCCTATCATAGTTGCATTTTGCATGTGTTGCATTAGGCATCTTAACATGGCTAGGATCATGCATTGATTACTAACTAGCTTTTTTTTTTTGCTCGGAGTATACTGTAAGTGTTTATGCTTTAGCATCCTTGCACGTGTGTAAGTGACTGCCATGATAGCATGCTTGCCATGAGGCTATGTGCTTATGTGTTTAACTGCATGAATGCCTGTGGGTGAAGCTGTAACAACCCTCACTACTGCTTACCGATTAATTACTGTTTACCGCTAAACTGAGACTGATTATGAGAAGTAATTGAACTGATTAAGATACTGGACTGACTGACTGAGATCTGAAACTGAATCGATTGACTGTATCTGTTTAATTGCATGTTTATCTGTTGCCTGTTTGATTATCTGTTCATGTCTTTATGTTTGAACTGCAAATTGAAGGCCTTATCGGCGGCCGAATCCGAAATTGACTGATGTTCTGTGTTAGTTAGAATTTATGTAATTTTATGGTGTAATTATATGAAAATTGATTTGGTATGATTAAATTAGATTAAAATGTGCTAAATCGCATTAAGTGGACTTAATTGCCAAAATGCCACTTAGTGGCCCACTACATGGAACATTTGAGACTTGCCTTCATTTCATTTCACACATTTCATCAGCTTCTTTTCTTGTTCCCACCGAATTAGAGAGAGAGAGAGAGAGAGAGAGAGTAGGAGACTAGAGTGAATTCATCTTGTAATGCTTGGAAATTGAGAGGATTGGAAGAGTTCTTGATCAATTGAGCCTCCTTACCTTTAATTCAAGACTTAAGGTAGAAATTCATCTTCCTCATTGTGTCTTTGAGTTGATTCTAGCATACTTCATGCCAATTTGAAGAATTGAGTCATGGATTGGTCCAATAGTGTTGAATTAGAGCTTAATTGTTGCATGCATGTATTTATATTGAAGTTTTGTGGTCGTAGCTCATAATTTCTCACATGCATGTTCAAAATATTGTTATAGTTCATGTTGTCATCATGTTTTGCAAGATTTGAGCTCATTTGAGCAAGCTTTGAAGCTCTAAATTGGTTTAAATTCATGCATGTTTGCATGTTCTTCATGTTCATGAAATTGGTTCGAAATTGAGTTTGAATTAAACACCCTTGGGCTTTGATTTCACAAATTAAGCTTTGAATTATGTTATTCTATGTGTTTACAAATGTTTTCCAGAAATTTGGCCCAAGAGGATCGAATTTAGTGCATTTAAACTTGATTTTGAGCTTGGGACTCAAGTCTGGAATTTCCAGATTTTGGTCGTCCGCTCGAGCGGGAAAATCGAGCTCCCAGCATCTTGCACTGTGCATCAGTCCGCTCGAGCATAGGATTGGGCGCTCGAGCGGAGGACTGGGTGACACGCTCGAGCGGGCGTCGAGCGTGAATTTCACCTATCCAGTACTTTTTGGTCCACTCGAGCGGGAAAGTTTACGCTCGAGCAGGGACCTTTATTGCATGTCCACTCGAGCGGGGAAACCTGCGCTCGAGCGGGACTCTGTTTTTCTGAAATTTTGAAAATGTTTTCTAAGTACATCTTTGCATCCTCATCCCATCCTAGGCATTCTTAGGCCTAGTTTAAGACATTTTAATGAGGATATAGATGTAGAACACACCGAGGCATATTAGGGATTAGGTTATTATCTTTCCCAACTGTGTAGCTTAGTGTGTGTTCATTCTGTACTGTTTAGGGTTGGCATTTCGAGGAGACGCTCTAGCCTACTGTAGCCCAGAACTCTGTGAGTAATAATTGAGTAAAGATATGTTCAAAATGATTATCTTCTGAACAACTGAACTGTACTATTTTCTGAACTGTTTACCGTTTACCGTTTACCGAATGAATGTATGTCCTATATTCTGAACTGTACTGTGGCATCCTTAGCACCTACTATTTACTGTTACTGTTACAGAGATCTCTGTCGGTTCCCTCGTTGGAACCACTACTGTTTACTGATTGATGGCCATCACTTACTGTTCGGTCTTTTAAGACCTACTGTTTACTGTTATGCTAATGGATGTACCACATATGACTGTTTACTGTACTGAACAACTGATATATTGATTTAATGAACTGTTTTCATTACTGTAAGGACATTCATTCTAAACCCCTTTACGCTTTGTGTTATTCACTGGGCTTTAGCTCACTACTCATATATATATGTAGGTGTACAAGCACCGGACCAATGCTAGAAGCGTCGGGGTAAACTCCAGTTTTGTCAAGCCAACCAATGTGCCTCACTGCGAGGTTCCGAGCCTGCCAACCTATGGCTTAGGGGTGTTTTTATTTCCCCGTCTGTCTCTGTACTGTTTTGTAATACTGTATACACTAACAACACCATACTGTACTGTTTAGTGGGGATTAAGTCCCTGTACTGAATGATTGTAAATATTGTGCATAACTGTTCTGTACTGAAGGTTTATATGTATGAAAAGTCTTTTGCATACAGACTGTCACAGCTCATTGGACATTGTTTTATTACTGTATTGGCTTCCGCCATGCCCCTGTACTCTGTTTTACTGTATTACTGTTAAGCAGGCCTTCGGTAATCTCGGATTACTGGCCGGTTACGGTGCTAAACCCATAGGGGCGGGTTTAGGTCGTGACAGAAGCCTTGATTCCCTGGATTGGAACAACTCGATGATTGTGAGTTTTAAGCCCACTTGAAGTGGCAAAATCATGTTTTTCTAAGCCCACTTGAGGGTGGCAAATCCACGTCTTAGCCTACTTGCGAGTAACACTTTCAAACCATTTTCAAAAACAAACATGAGTTGTTTTGTTCCAATCCGCGTGATTGAGTCTATACTTGTATGCTGTGCGCATCACATAGTAAGGTTAGGTTAATAACCGAAATAAGAATGCATGTGTTTTCAAAAACAACATATCTTGTTTAGTAGAGGCCGATCTTTGATCGGGCTAGCGGGGGTGCTCATTTCAGGACCTTCCCCTCTCGTATCCAAGTTCCCGAGCCGAGGCAACTTTGGTGATGACGGACGCGTAGCCTTAGGCACGAGTCAGGGTTTCCTAAATTTCCCAAAACAAACTATTTAGGTGGCGACTCTGAAATCTGGCAAAGCAGTCCATGTTTGGCACTTTTTGATTCAAAATTGATTTTTCAAAACCAATTGCCAGATTTGGACTCTTTGGTGATTTATCAGTCTTACATTGCACTTTGTGAGATTAGATTCAGAACCGTGACAGGAGTTCGAACTGTAGTAGCTAGAACTACAATTCGCGCCCTCGTGCGCGAAGCGGAGTTCGGGGCGGTCTACACAAGTATATGGAAAGAATCACTAAGCCTTACACTCTTAAAATTTCCAACAAGCCTTGGTCTGTTGCTCCAAACTTCAGTGAAATGATTTGAAAAGTGAGTCCACATTGCATGTTTAACTTGACTTCGCTCCTCCAAAACCACATCCCCCACTTTGATGGAGTTGAGAGTGTTCCTAGTTTGTCTGTTGCTGGCCATAACATGGAAGAATCTAGTGTTCCTGTCGCCCTTCAGATTCCAATCTAACCTTGATTTTTGGAGCCATTCCCATTCTAGCTTCCTACTCAACAGCCACATGTCATTTCTTTTTTCTCTCTGCAGCTTCAATTCAACCTCCTCCAATGGTCTAGATTCAGCTATCAAGTCAATATTATGAAGTTCAGTTTTAATAGCTTGTAGTTTGAATGCAACATTACCATAAACCTCTCTACTCCATGTTTTTAATATCAACTTGAGAGTATGCAATTTCCTCTGCAGAATGAAACCAGATGACCCAGAAAAATGAGATTCCTGCCATGTTTGTTCCACTAGAAGAGCAAGATACGAGTGCAGCAGCCAAGCATTTAAGAACTTGAAAGGCTTGGGTCCCCAATCTCTAGCATCCTCCATTAGCACAATTGGACAATGATCAGATACAATTCTAGGAAGGCCCCAAAGTTTGAACTTATATCTCTCCAGCCATTCAGGGCTTAAAAGAAACCTATCAATATGACTCCATTTATTCCCATCAAAGGCATTGCACCAGGTGTATTTTCTGCCTAACATTTGCAAGTCCACCACCTCACATGTATCTATGAATTCATTGAAATCTTTCATGCCCCTATCCCATATTGATATACCTACTCTTTCCCCTGAGTTTCTGATCTCGTTAAAATCACCACCAAGGCACCACGGCTTGGGAAATGAATCCTTCAGATTTAACAGAATTTGCCAGAGTTTCCTTCTCCTAATGACATCATTAGGAGCATAAATATTGACAATTACACAATCGAATGAGTTGTAGAGCTTACCTGAAAGGAGAATAAAGTTTCTATTGCCGCAACACTCTGAGAGTTGGAAAACCTCAGGGTCCTAGAGGCAGAGTAAACCACCTGCCATTCCTTCAGCATCCACAGCCATAGATTCCATCCTATCCTTAGGCCAAAGACTTTTCATCTCAAAGCTGGTAATGCCTGACTTTTTTGTCTCTTGAAACAAAGCTATGTCAATTTTCCTTTGTAGCAATAGATTCTTGATCTTTCTCCTCTTAACAGGACTTCCTACCCCTCTAATGTTCCAACTTAGTGTCTTCATAGAAACATTGTATGACACTAACCTCACCCATTTGGAACTAATCATTCCACAATACCCTTCCATTTCCCCAACCTCTCCTTATTCTTTTCCTCCATGTGCACTAATTTCCTGATAACCTCAGATTCTTGCCCCATGAATTCAAGCCCGAAACTTTTCCCCATCTGCACTGTTGCTTGGGCCTCTTGAAGAAAATCCATTCCAGAAAGGGGTTGTTTATTAACTGGAGATGTGGATCTTGGCCGAAAGCCTTTAATGTTTCCTTTGTTTGTGGAAGATCCCTTCTGACCAAGCCTTCTAGCAAAACCAGTGAATCTACCAGCTAACAGAGGTTGTTTAACTCCTACTTGTCTGCTTTCTTTCCTCTTGCTTCTCTTGAAACGATTAAGAATAGAGTCTGAAATAGATGGGCTGATAGTGTCACTACCCACATTTGGTGGCCCACCCCCTGGCAATAGATGCACTGATTACTTGGCTGCCTACAGGTGAAATCACTACAGGAAAAATGGGTTTAGACGGCGTTTTTTTAACAACGTTTTTTTAAATGCCACTTTTATTAATATTTAATGACACTTTATAAAAATGTCGCATATTCCTTTAATAAAACGACATCGTTTTGGAATAGAAGGCGTTTAAAAATACCTCCAAGTACGTTGTGCCTCACGCACCTATTTTGAATCTGAGAATGCTTGTTAAAGCTTTGTAAACCCTTATTTTGAATCTTCACGCCTTCACAATCCTCACACCTCTCTCTTGCTCACCCTCAATTACTTCTAACACCCTTGAGAGTGATTTTCAATTCAGAGCAATATTTTTTTTAGATTCACCTTTGAGATTCATACAGACTCATCAAAGCGATTTGCTTATTTGTGTTGTGTTGTGTGTGTGTGTGTGTGTGTAAATGTTTGGTTTCTTCATTCCCCCCCCCCCCCCCCCCCCAAAAAAAAAAAAAAACTATGTCACTGTTTAGCTTACCTAAAATCATAAGGTTCTTTTGTTACCTTTTCCCCTTCTTCTTTTTAGTGATCTCTTCCTTTTTATTTTTTCTCTTTAAAATTAAAATTAAGGGTTAAAAGAATACATTTAGTTTATTTCAGTGTAAATGAGCATATAGTCAAATTGTCTGCTATATGGGGCTGTATTTATTTTCTTTTTCATTAAAATTAAGACTACTGCAAAATGTTTCTTGTGCTTTAGATTCTAGCATAACTGAGCACTTATGTTTGTAGCCACAACACTACAAAAACAAGTTCTGTGCAATACTAGTAGACCCAAATTTCTGTTTGATCCCAGATTTGACACCCCAAAGTAGACAAAAATGAAATGGAATGAAGCATGCACTTGATTTTAGTGTGCCCTCATTTTCAGTATTTCATGTTTTGCGATGTTTGATAGTTAAGCTTGGCCTACTTGTCAAAAATAAACTAAAAAATAGTTAAGCTTGCCATCCAAATTTGGTTATGCTTGTGCCTGATTGGGTTGATAACATATTTTGTTTAGTTTTATGGGCTTATTCACATTTAAATTGACATGCAAGGTTTTGCTCTTATTGTTTTGCTCATTGTTTCTACATTTGTGCCACTGTGTTTCAGGTATCAAGCATACAATTACGAGATGACCTTTTGTCAATGTTAGTTGCTGGGCATGAGACCACTGGTTCAGTGTTGACTTGGACAGCATATCTTTTGAGCAAGGTATTACATATAGTACCTTTTATCTTAATGAGTGTACCTTTATCTTAATGATCTGTGTCTCCATTTTCTGTTGTTTACCATAGTAGATTCTATACTTCTTGAGGATTGGCTTGATGTTGATTCAAGGTCTAATAGTAGTCCGTCAAATGACAAAGAGGAAAGTGGTATTATTTATTTGATTATTTATTATCATTTTGGCCAAACTTGGTTATTTTGATCAATTGTTTATCACATTGTCATAATCATCTAGTTCTATTGTGTATCACTTGTTCAAAAGCTTAACTAGTCATAGACCTTAAAGGGCTCCAAACTGATGACTTTGACATATTCTGACCCACAACAAAGCCTGAAAAATATATCTTACATCAAAAAGATTATTTATCATTTGATATTTATCACACATGATACGTATGTAATGTAACGTTATCTTAATATTGCTATCATAGTACATCACATGGCTCATTTTCAGCTGGCACGTATAAACTTTGAAAAGCTATTTTTTGTGCAAATTACCTGATTTTTTAGTGCATAGAACTGTTGTTTTTATAATTTTGTTAGATTCTTTGTCTATAGTCGTTGAATTTTGTGAACTCTTTGGCTTATGAGTTTGGATTTTGTCTGTTAACTTTGAGATTTTGTATACCGTCTTTTATGCTTCCATCAAAAAATATTTTCATCACTAGAAAAAAACATTTTGTATCAAATATTTAGCAATCCCAAAAACTTTTAAAACCACGTCCAAAAGTGATTTGAGTTACGCTTAATGTACAAATAGTGATAACAAGGAAAAGAAAAAGATTGAAATACAAGACCAACCAACTAGGAAAAAAATGGGGCTTCTTTAAACATTTTTTTTTTTTTTTTGATCGGCAAAAACGAAAAACTTTATTGATGAAAACCAAACAAAGTAAGGAGGATACATCAATAAAGAGGAGCTTGGAGCTAGGCGAAGCTCCAACCTCCTAGTTGGTGAGAAACCAACAGATAAAGTAAAAAACAACAGAACATATCAAGCAAAACAAAACATAAACCAGAAAATCAGTGCAGTCCAAGGGAAAACTCAGCAGATCAGCAACAAAACCCCATTAACAGTATCCCAGTGGGAAGCTCCAAACAGTGTGAGAGACTCCAATCCTCAAACCAACAGCATAACAGATCAACTACCAATGCAGAGTACACCGACCCAAAATAACAGCCCACTGCTAGGCCTAGTAGCAGCATAGATACAGGAATCCTTCAGAGTGTTTATATTGTGGCATACCCCATTTTGATAGATTCAGTACCACAACACTATGCAGCCCAACTGAATTCATAAACAAAACAGCTGAATCAACTCTTCTGCCTACCAAGTTAACCCTTCAACAACATCAACACAATGCAGCCCAACTGAAATCATAATAAACCAGCTTAAACAAAACTCCTCTGCCTACCAAACAAAAAACAGAATCAACCCACAGAGCTTCAGCAAGACAACAATTAACAACTGCAGCCTTCCAAGGCCAATCCAAAACAGATTCAGAGCAACACCACAATGCAGCCCAACTAAATTCATGACAAAACAACTGAAGCAACTCGTCAGCCTACCACCTGAACCCTTCCAATTCTAGGTACGTAGTGTTCAACATATCTAAGCAAGTTGTTTATGGGGCATGGATTGTTGCACATTGCTATGTTCCTATTTCTGGGGTTAATCGATAGGGTGGGTTATTGCGCATGGTTTTGAGTTGGTAAATCTGTAATTATTCATTGTTTCGTGCACATCGGAACATATTACTGTGGATGTCTGACGAAAACCACAATGCTGGATTATTGACCTTATTTTAGATTGTTAGATGTTGGAAATATTCAGCTTTGAATGGCTGACTGCAATATGGTCCTAGATTTTAAGCATAATGTTGTCATCACCAGTATTTGAAAGCCTTTAGGATATGACCCAGAGCATCAATAATACCCATTTAAATGTGACTGAACTTGTTCAAATTTCATTAAGTGGCATAGTGGCGAGGTTTGATCAGAATGGGAGCCCTAGGTATTGACTAAGTGATTAAAAAAATAAAAATCTATATATGCTAATGCTCTCTAATGATTGAATTTATAATCATTCTTACCAATGAATGTCTTCTTGATTCCTCTTTATGTTTTGCAAGCTAAGAGTGTAACAGAATATCTCTTAAAAAATTCCTACGGAAATTATGCATGCAACAGAAAACTTGAATTTTATCTGTTGCTTTATGCAATTTAGTGTTAATTGGAAAACTAATCCATTGTTGTGCAATGTGGCCAATTAGTGTGAAAAGACATACTAGAGTTGCAAGGTGGAGCAATCTCTGGTAAAGCTTGTGCCATTGCATATAAGCCTTTTGAGACTTCAAAATGTATCTTAGAGACTTCAATTCACATGCCAATCATAATCATTTGGATGCCATTTTTACATTGTTTGTAACATCATAATGAAGAGAGTTGAAATTTTTAGTGGAAAAACATACCACCAGCCTTGTGTAGGTCTTTGTTTCAAAGAATTATAAACATGAAATTGTAACATCATGTTGTGACTTATTTTTACAATTTCATGATGTTATAATTTCATGTGAATTTCATGTTTATAAAAATAAGTCACAACATGATGTTACAATTTCATGTTTATAATTCTTTGAAACAAAGACCTACACAAGGCTGGTGGTATGTTTTTCCACTAAAAATTTCAACTCTCTTCATTATGATGTTACAAACAATGTAAAAATGGCATCCAAATGATTATGATTGGCATGTGAATTAAAGTCTCCAAGATGATGTTACAACTTGAGGCAGAATTCACTGAAGAAGAAATCTGGTCATCTGTTATAGATTGTAATGGTAATAAAGCCCCTGGTCCAGATGGCTTCAATCTGATGTTTTTTCAAAAATTCTGGAAGGTGCTTAAGGTGGAGGTGATCAACTTTATGAAAGAATTTCATGTCAATGGCAGATTAGACCCTGGTTTGAACAGTACCTTCATTACTTTGATTCCAAAGCTCGACAAAGCTATCACTTTAAGTGAGTTTAGACCTATAAGCTTAGTTGGTTCTATGTACAAAATTCTTTCTAAAGTTCTTGCATCTAGGCTAAAAAATGTCATGCCCATGATCATTGGTGACACACAGTCTGCCTTTCTGGGTGGTAGGAATATTCTTGATGGTGTGTTAATTGCTAACGAAGTTGTGGATGCTTGGTTTAAATCTAAAAAGTCAGGGCTGCTGCTAAAAATAGATTTTGAAAAGGCATTTGATTCTATCAATTGGAACTTCCTCTTTTCTATGCTAGAAAACTTTGGATTTGGTTCCAAATGGATTTCTTGGATTAAGGAGTGTGTCTCTACTGCAAGGATCTCAATACTTGTGAATGGCTCACCAACCAAGGAGTTTAGCCCCCAGAAACGCCTAGGCAAGGCGATCCCTTATCCCCATTCCTTTTTAATTTGGTTGTAGAAGCACTAAACATTCTTCTTCAGAGAGCTAGGGACTTGAATTTGCTAAAAAGGGTACTTATAGGCAACAACCAAGTACAACTATCCCATCTCCAATTCGTAGATGACTTTCTTCTATTCTGTGAAGCCGAGCTACCAGAAGTTGTGAGCTTAAAAAGGATTCTCAAGTCTTTTGAAGTAGCATCTGGTCTCCAAATCAATTACCACAAAAGTGTGGTTTGTGGGATTGGTGTTCCCGATTCTATTCTGGTTGAGTATGCTTCTTTGTTAAATTGTAAGACCCAAAACTTACCTCTAAAGTATCTAGGTTTGCCATTGGGTGCTAATCCAAGGAGGAAAAGGTTTTGGAAACCAATTATAGATAAGTTCAAATTGCGGCTTGCTGGCTGGAAAAGGAGGCTTCTTTCATTTGCAGGGAGGTTGATCTTGGTGAAAGCAGTGCTATCAAGTCTCACTACAACAAAATTGACTTTTTACGGCTTGCAATGTATGCCGTAAAAACTCTTTCACGGCATGCACACAAATGCTGTTATATGACATGCCGTAGAAAGTTGAGCGTCATTTACGGCATGCAGGTAAAGTTGTAAAAAGTAATAAATTAAACATTAATGACATACTTTGTATGTCGTATATAACTTTTTACGACATTTTTATCATGTCATAAATCATCATACTTTCCATTACATAATTTTGCATGCCGTAGAAGATTATTTTTAATATATTTATGGCATACTTTGTATGCCGTATATATTTTTACGGCATTTTTTGCATGTCATAAATCATCACACTTTTCACGACATAATTTTGTATGCCGTAGAAGGTCATTTTTAATATATTTATGACATACTTTGTATGTCGTATATAATCTTTTACGGCATTTTCTTGCATGTCATAAATCATTACACTTTTTATGACATAATTTTGTATGCCGTAGAAACAATAACCACAATAAAACAATAATCATAATGTAACTATCAACATAATAAAAAAAAAAAAAAAAAAAGGGCAGGCAGGCAGGCAGGCTCAGTTGTCCTAATTCACCAGCTAGAAACATAAAACTTGAATGAGAATTTTCTTGTACAAATCAGTGAAGCCTTGCAGAGCATCTGCTATATAACAAGCATAAAATTATCACCACAAATACCAGATATATTTCAAAAACATGAAATGCCACGGCATAATCATTAAACAAGACATAAGCGACAAACGTTGTAACCGGCTAAGTGTAGCAACAGATTTAGCAACAAAACCATAAAATTTAAAACAAAAATTCCCACAAAAGCTGAATGATCCAAAATTGTGATACACCTAATGCAAAGTGAGTAATCCAAGGCAAATACATATCTAATATCCGCACCAATGATCATTCATCTTCCTGGCTGCGCAACCTGGCCAATTTGTTGGTAACAACAATATATAGTTGTGCTACATGCTCAACAATCTCCTTCATTTTCTGAGTCGACACATTGTGTGCTATTTCAGCATAGTAAGTCCTGAAATTACAACAATCCATAAGATGTGATGAGTGACCAATGTGAGAACTTAACCATACTTTAGGAGGTGAAAGTGTAATTTACTATTTTATATAATCATTTTCACAAAGTGGCTGCTCTGAGAACATTTGCACACACTTCTACATACACTTTAATTAAACACAATTGCAGTAGTAGTGGGAATAAAATAAATAAAACAATGAACAATATATTAGTATTTATGTAACTCATCATGGTGGTTGCTATCTTAACATTCAAAGATGACTAGATAATGCTCAAAGATGACTAGATAATACCATTGCCATACTTAGTTTAAAAATGGCATGCTTCCCCTCTCTTAGTTTATTTGCTGTCCTGCAACTTGTACAATCTCAATCTTCATTAAAATTTTGTTTCACATATATCCTAAAAATTCAGGCATGGCATTCTAATTGATAGAAATGCAATAGAGTAGATAGTACAAGAAATGCGTATGTGAGATCCACAATCATCTTCATATCCTAAATGGTGTCAATTTCGCTATGTTTGAATGATTTTTCTTTTTGTCCATAAGCATTAAGTTTAAGAGTATGAATATATAAACATTAAACAACAATAGAGGGAACCAACAAAGACATTTCCATTTTTACCAATATAGTTGATAATACCTTTTAATTCTTTCACACGCTTCACATTGCCTCCCAATCCCGTGGATGCGTTCAGGAGAGATGAGGCTCTCCACATAGGTGCCCCCAGATGTAAAGCTACCTGGAATGCCACAAACCACCATATCCCTTGATGTTTCGTCTTTCGAATTGTACACCACCAATTGCTCTTCATCCCGTGACAACAAAAATTCACCACCTTCCAATAAACACACCAAGTCAATCCTAGTAGAGACGTCTTCACGCTTACAAAAACTAAATTTAGTCCAAGACTCCTTTTTCCCATACTCCTTCATCACCCAAACATCAGTAAAAGCTGGTAAACAAAGAAACCCATACCTGTAGAGATCACAATTTTTCCTTTGATGTTATAATCATTGATAGCACAATGTCCAATGAGTTGGATTGCAAAAATTTCTCCATACCTGTAGAGATCACAATTTTTCCTTTGGTAACCCAAAAAAAAAAAAAAAGACAAATTGTACATGTTGTGCATTTTCCTGCATCAATTTACTCAGTTTCACTATATGAATTTTGCCATTTTTTATTTACTTTATGTCAATTTAGTTTAAGTAATAACATCCCATAAGAAATTGGACATAAATCAAAAGTAAAGTAGTCAATTAAAAAGGAAATGGATAATTATTGTTATTATTATTATTGTGAATTAATTTGATTTACGTTGATTTATTGTGGTATTTTGATGATTTATGTTCATTAGAGGTTAATTTGAACGTCATGTTTCATCTATCTTTTTAGGATTATTTTAGATTGTTTATGGGTCAATTTATAATTTATTAAATAGTGTTGGATTATAATTATATTTTAATCCCAACATTATTTACACCGTGCCTAAATACGCTAGTATACATATATTTCACATAGTTTCATCCACTTTTTCTCTTTCTTTTTTCAAATCCCTTACCAAATTCCCTAACCAAACACGGCGTTAAGGTTTTTCCACTACTTTGAAGATCAAATTTACATACTTGGACTTTCATCTAGACCAAAATTCCTTTTGCAATTCAATACTTCAAAAACTGGGAAAGTTTCTTAACCAAATCGCAGGGGAGTCAGATTCTTAAGATACTTAGTTCTTTACAAAACATAGCCAAAAAAAGAGAACAGTTTCGCACAATCATAAACATAAATTAATACCTCATTTCAACAATTCAATAGAAGCAATAAAAAAACATACAAATTATATTATCTCATGACAACAAACATCAACAACAACAAAAAAATGAAGGAAAAAGTTGCATCAACTGTAAGTTTCTTCTAGAATTTCATCCACGAAGCATATTACCAAATTGAGAAAGATTACCTAATTGATTGAGTCACCATGAAAACCCTAAAAAAGCAAAAAAAAGTACTAGCATACTGAGAGAGAGAGAGAGAGACCTTGAATGTTGTCTAGGCATTGGCTAATTCTAAGTTCAAAAGAAAATATGGATACTAGCACCAACTGAAAGAGCAATATCTGAAAATGATAATCAATAAGGTGTCAAAACAACAAAATATGATATCTTCATTGCTTGATTACTTAATTATATTATTTACATATATATATTTATCTTAATTGTTACTATTTTTGGCAGTTCTTTGGCAAGTCAATTTCTGAAAGCCATCTGAATATAGTGCTTGACATAGAGCTATTTATACTAAAACCCATATGCTATGTTATTAAAGAATTCGACAATTTCCTTCAAACAGTAGGAAGTTGGAAAATCTACAAATGCACTAGATTTGACTTTCATACAAACATCTAATCAGTTTAGATTTTCTAGAATGGCTGAATCACAAAAACTTGTCACACACACCTAAACAGCCTTCTTCCAAAGAGTACGCACATACTAACATATGTACTGGATTAATATCACACAGGTCAGCTGCCTTTATAAATATTCAGTAATAACCTCTTTCATCAAAATAAGCAAATGCAAACAAAACATCAAATATTGCTATGTTAAGAAGAAAGGCAGGCTAATTCTTTTTTCGCTTTTTATTTTCTTTTTTGGTACGTAGAGAGAGCCATTTTTACGTACCTGGACCATTTTACAAAACCAATCTAACCATACATACAATAAAATTGTCAATATGACTCTTCCTACAGAAAAATAATTGGTATGACTTCAAATACCTAGGATTGTAGCGAACGTTGAACACGTTTCTCATAGATATAGCATTGACAACAACACTGATAGTGCCAACATTCAACTTCTGGCTAGAAAGAGCTGGAAGAGTAGAATCAGTTTTGACTTGAGCTGCTCTTCGGATTCCCAATCTCAATTCTCCATCACCACCCCTGCCAAAAATTAAATATAACCACCCAAAACAGGTAGTCAACATCATTTCAAATTTAGGTTTCTTCGGATTCCCAATCTTTGATGAGGTCAAGGAACTTACACAAAAAGCTTTCCATTAGACACCGACATCTGCCTTTTCACTTTGTCTGGTTGCAACTGCAATTGAATATAAAATTTAGCCAAAATCTAATTGAAGAATCAAGAACTATTAAAGGAGCGAAGATGGTAGGAGTGGGAGCATCATGAAACAACACCTCCTTATCAACAGCTAATGCCGAGTAGACAATGTGTGCATTTTCATCAGACTCATAATCTACTTCAAAATCACTGCCAAAAATAATAATAACTGTCAGTCAAAGAAAAAGAAGCAAACGTTGATCTTCAGAAAGAAAATTCCAAAGATTGAAAACCAAACATCATCCCTTATTCCCATATACCCTCCAAATTACCAGTTTATTTATTTATTTTTGTTGATAAATTGACAAGTATTATTAAAGAAAGTGCATCAAACCGATGCTAGAGAATACAACCAATGCACCAAACTCAAAAAAAAAGAATAAAACCAAACTTAGCCCTGAAGTGTATCCAAAAATCAATTAAGGAAAACACATCAGGATCCACTTTACCAGAGACTCAACTATACAAAACCACCAAAAGATGATTTTTCAGACATGACACAAGCGTTGCCACCCCTTGAATATTCATTCTTAAATCATTATTCTTCTTTTTTTTTCCTGAATATCAATAACCTTTCCCAATGTTGTTATGGCCATTGCTTATTATAATGTACAGCTATGGACAGAAGATGTTGATACGTCATAACGCTTTCTCCATACATATAAAAAGGACTCAAATGAAGCACCAATGGACTGATACCCCTAAAACTGAGTAACTACTGACCTGAGTTTAGTACTAGTAGCTTGAGAAGTGGTGAAGGAGTACATTCTATTATGTCTCTAAAGCTTGGTTTCAAATAAAAAACATGAGAAGAAATTGGGTATTTCTGTTATTCATCACATAGCAAACCTTGTGTCAAAGCAATGCTGCTTCTCGTGATGAACAAATAGGTAGAATGCAACTTTATTCATCTTTTACTTCAAGTTTCTGAGTCATATAGTTAATAACATGTAGTTTGGGAAAAGGGGAAATAATGGGAATAATGCGTTTGGAAGCTTTAAGTTCAAAGAGGTTGAAACAAGCTTAAACACTTGTTAATACAACAAATCTAATATCGTTGGGAGGATAAAGAGAATCCAACCTAAATTCGCCTGCAAAAAGTTGTTCAATATAGGGGTTTATTGCTCTAAATTTAAACCATTACAAGTTTAAGTCTAATTTTTTGCAAGAAAATGTCTCGTCTTTTTAAAAAAATTACAACAAGAAATTTAGAAAATAATAAAATCTCTGAAATGAATTTGGCTTAAATTATGGATTGAATTAGCTTCCCAGATAATTGATTAGCGTCATTAGACTTACAAAATTTGTCATTAGATTTACAAAATTTTTAAACCTATATTGTTCTTCAAATAAGGCTGCAAACAATTATCACATATTCAAGAGTTCTGTTGTCTAACCGAAAATCAACAGAAAACACTAAATAATCATGGTTATATTTTTGATTGTGTAAATGTTAGCTTAGGTCTAATTTAATTCTATATCAGGATAAATGTGAGTACCAAATTTCCCAATTTTTGACTGAGAAAATATCACAAATGGCCACCTAAAGCACTATTCTGAAGCAATTTGACTAGCAGTTCATACATAGAAGGAACCAATCAAACCGAACTGAATTCTAAAACCAATTGCTCAAACTCGACGGGAAGAGCTTGAGGGAGAGATAAAGAGAATACGAAACTGAGAGAGAGAGAGAGACGGTGGTGCTCACCTTAGTAGACGATGGTCCTTGCTTCCCTCGCCGGTGCAGATGGTGGAGGCGGTGGAGCTTCGGAATCTCAAAATCGAAATTGCCAATCGCTCTGAGATTGGATCTGAGATGAATCACCAATTGCTTTGAGATCAAATCAAGGCTGAAGAAGGCTGATTCGATTGGTTGAGAGAGATTAGGGTTTAGAGAGGATTGAGAGAGCGAGAGAGATCGAGATCGATCGAGACCAGAGTGAGAAAGTAAGGGGCCTAAATATGTATTTTAAATAATACATATACAACATACATTAATATTTTAAATAGTCTTTTTTTTTACTTTTCAAATTCAAATAATTTATATATACTTAAAAGAAATATTTTATTTTAATTTTAATAATATTTTACTTTTTAATTTTTTTTAAAAAAAAATCACTAAATTCAAAAAAATATAAAATTTAATACATTTCATATATATTATATTTTATTATTTTTTTTACAAATATTTTATTTTTTAGTTGTATTCAGATTAGGCACATCTAAAAAATAAAAAATAAATAAATTCTTAAAAGAAGGAAAAATATCAAATCAAGGTAATTTAAAAAAATAATAATTACAAATTAGTGAGAAGCCATATAAATATTAATCATTAAAATTATAAACGTTTTCATGAATGTGTAATTTTTTTTTTTTGCAAAATCCCACTGGGTGCAATTATCCCTTAAAAGAGACATTAAATTATAAAATAATGTATAAATTATTTTTTATGTTGTCCTCAATTAGGAAAATTTAAGGTGAGAAGTTTGGTTGGAAATTGTTAGCTTTTTTAAATTAAAAAAAAAAATCGGATTGAAATTTTTTTAATAAAAGTTTTCACAACATGCTAATGCATGCCGTGTAAAATTATAATATTTTACAACATGAAATGTATGTCATCTTAAGTACAAATATTTTATGACATATTTTTGTATGCCGTGAAAATATATATTTTTTACGGCATGCTTTTGCATGCCATAAAAAAAAATCGGATTGGTTTTTTTTTTTTTTTTGAAGAAGTTTCACGACATGTTAATGTATGCTGTGTAAAGTTATAATATTTTACAACATGCAATGTATGTCGTCTTAAGTACAAATATTTTACGACATATTTTTGTAAGTCGTAAAAACATACATTTTTTACGGCATACTTTTGCATGCTATAAATATATGAATCAACGACTTACATGGAATGTATGCTGTTATTGACAAAACATTAACGGCTTGCAAAAAAAAAAAAATGCTGTAGAATGTACTATCTACGACATGCATTTAATGTATGTCGTAAACATGATGCCGTGAATAGTTAGTTTTGTTGTAGTGTCTACCCGTGTTTTTCTTATCTCTGTTCAGGTTGCCTGAAGGAATAGCTAAGGAGTTAGATAAAATACAAGCTACTTTCCTATGGGGTGATTCAGATTTAAGGAGGAAAATCCATCTCATGAAATGGACAGAGGTCACAAAAAGCTTAAAACAAGGTGGACTAGGTGTTCGAAGGCTTAGGGATGTGAATGTGTGTTTACTTCTGAAGTGGTGGTGGCGGTTTGCATCTGAACATGATTCATTATGGAAAAGGCTTATTTGCAGCAAGTACAATTTTCAAGGTGGGGCCTGGCTACCTAATCTTAGCTTTAGCACCATCTTCTCTAGAATCTGGGGTGGTATCATAGCTACTGTTGAACATCAGCAGTCTCTTATGGAATTCTTTGTTAGTAATCTCTAGCTCAAAGTAGGGAATGGTTGTAGAATTAGGTTCTGGGTTGATCAATAGTGTGGAGCCTTAAGTCTTAAAGAAGAATTTCCAAGGCTATTCCAACTATCGAATGACAAGGAAGGTTTACTCAAAGAGTTTGTGGATGCCTCCTCTAATAATTGGTTGTTTTCCTTTAGAAGGTCTCTATTCGATTAGGATAAAGAGAAGCTTTTTAGATTAATAGGCATCATTAGCAGTAAAGCCCGAGCAATCTTTTGTATCTGTTCTCTACAATCAGACTAATCTCGCTTATGGTGGTAATGTCAGCTTCTATAGTTTGGTCTGGCTAAATTATCTCCCTCCCAAAGTGTAGTTCTTCGGTTGGCTCGCTTTGAAACGAAAGGTCAAAACTTCTGTGTTCTTGCAACGGATTGGTGTGTTGGATAGGGCTGCATCTACTCTATGTATTTTTTGCAAATCACAGCAGGAAACTATAGATCATGTGCTTCTCCACTGCCCTCTGGTGTGGAGAGTATGGACTGGGTTGCTGCAGTGGTGGGGGACTCTGTGGGTGACTCCAGGCTCTGTACAGGGAGTGCTGCAATGGTGGGCAGGTCATCTCTGTAGGAAAAATGAACAGAGAATTTGGCGAGCATTACCATTAGTCACCCTTTGGTCATTATGAAAGCTCAGAAATGAACATCTATTTCAAGATTCACAACAAGACATACAGGAGTTACACGAGCTTATAATCATAAGGTTAGCTATTTGGCTTAAGGCCTTTTCCAAGGACCTTTCATTCTTCATAAATGATTTCCTCTATAACATCTCGGGCATTAGGAAGTGTATCTGTTGATGGGTGTGATTTTGCTGTACTTAGTTTCTCTGATGGGTGTATCTGTTGATGGGTGTGATTTTGATGGGTCATTATCTATTTTTCTAATGCTTTACTCAGCAGTGGTGTCTATTGGTTTGTTTCCCTCCAGTGGGATTGGTCTGTCGCCAGTGGTGTCTGTTTGGATTACTCAGCAGTGGGTTTGGTCTGTTTGGTTTTCTCAACAGTGGGTTTATGTTCTGTTAACAGTGGAGTTGGACTCAGTTTTGTATCTTTTTTGATTTACTCACCAGTAGGATTCTGTTCTGTTAACAGTGGTGTTGGACTCAGTTCTGTATTTTTTCTGTGTATATCTTGCTCTACCTTGAGGATTTTTTGTTTAGTGAGGTCTGCTGCTGGTTCTGAGGTCTGCTGATGCTTTGTTGAGTTTTCTGAGGACTGTTGTTCCTCATCTTTCTCTGTTTTTCCTCTGTTTTCTTGTTATCTGGTTTGTCTGTTGTTCTTCTTCTCTGTTGGTTTCTCACCAACTAGGAGGTAGGAGCTTCGTTCTAGCTCTTAGCTCCTCTTTATTGATGTATTTTTCATACTCCATATGTTTTCATCAATAAAGCTCTTATTTTGCCGTTCAAAAAAAAAAAAAAAAAAGTTATCAGTGCATAGTTATACTTGCTACAAAGAATGTCTTTCCACATGGCCTTCTCCACACTTCCAAACCTCCACCACCACTTGGCCAATAGACACAAATTGACCTCTCTAATTTTCCTAATTCCAAGCCTTTTTTTTTTCTTCAGATCCTTGGTAACTTCACTCCACTTAACCATATGTAATTTCTTCTTAAGTTTTGAACCCCTTTCCCCTTCCTAAGAAAGAAGCTTGAATTCGATCAAGCTCCTTAGCTACACCTTCAGGTATTGTGAACATGGATAAATTATATACAGGAAGGTTAGATAAAACAATTTTGATTATTGTTAGCTTGCCACCAAAAGACAGATGCCTTCTTTTCCAATTGGCAAGCTTTAGTTTGAACTTTCTGATTATGAGGGCCCAAGTAGACTTAAGTCTAAGACTGGCACCAAGTGGTAATCCTAGAAATGTAATTGGAAGAACACTCTTAGAGCATTTAGCGTAGCAATAAAATGATCAAGTAGGTCATCTTCACACCCACGCCAATTACCACGCTTTTACTATAGTTGATCTTGAGACCAAATGCTACTTCAAAACATCTTAATAACCTCTTGATGCACAAAACCTCATCTCAATTGGTCTCGCAAAATAGAATGGTATCATCCACAAACTGTAGGTAGGATACTTTCACCAAATCCTTCCCAATCTCAACCCCTTTAAGAAATCCCAATCCCCTAGCCCTTGTGAAAAGCATGTTGAGACCTTCCACAACCAAACTGAACAAAAATGGGGAGAGGGGGTGTGAGGCCCTTATAAAAAAAAATTTCCTTAAAAGTCCTTTACTTTGGAATATTGTAATGAAGACCTTTGATTTCCTAAATAATTTCAACTTTAACCCTAGAAGCGAAAACTCGCAAATCCTAATCAATTTCGGTAACTTAGGGATCATTTCTAATACCCTAATACTAATTAAATGACTCCCTAAATATGGATTTACCACTTGAAACCGTAGATTTTTTCGATTTTCATCATGTTCGTCGATTGATAGCCTTTTTTATTTGAAACATGAAATCTAAATCGAATTAGATTCTCTAACTCTAATTTAATTTAATTTAATTTAACTCTACACTTAAATAAATGTTGCAATTTAAAAATTGAAGCCAAAGCCCTCACATTTTTATTAGCCCCAAGTTAGTACTATTATATATATATATTTGTACCCTTTAAACCTATTTAATAAATTGTACACTATATTTTGAAGTTTCCATCAAATTGTGGACACAAAATAATAATAATAATAATAATAAGAAGAAGAAGAAGAAGAAGAAAATCTTCCCAAATCATCATCTTTGGCCGGCCACCCTAGGGAAAGGAAATGCATACATCTTTTCAAACAAAATCCATGAATTCATGGAAAAAAAAGTGTTCTAGTACACCCCAAAACACGGAACCTTGTTTTCACCTCAAGTT
The DNA here is from genome assembly GCA_030407325.1 of Camellia japonica. Classification (NCBI taxonomy): domain Eukaryota; kingdom Viridiplantae; phylum Streptophyta; class Magnoliopsida; order Ericales; family Theaceae; genus Camellia; species Camellia japonica. Next base: position 110,427,658 of record JAPPVO010000029.1, on the reverse strand, counting down.
CCATCCTAACTAAAGCCTAACTACATCATGATCAATTACATAATTAAGGCATCTAATCATCCATTATTCCATTAAGTTCAAACTAAATTCAAAATATCCAATCCATTTCCAACCAATGGGCAAATTGGACTTTTTGCACCAATTTTATTATAAATAAAACCTCTCCCTTGGCATTTTGCACACAAGAACACACACTCAAAAAACACCACACAGTTGAGAGGAAAGAGAGGGCAAGAGAGTGAGTTTGGTGAAGGAAAGGAGAGAAAGAGAAGGCTTTGTTAGCAATTCAACCAAGCCTCAAGTAAGCCACACTCCTCTCTTCTATTTTTCTAAAGAAAATACATTATTTTAGAAGTCCTTAGTATCATTTAAGTCCTAAAAATTTGATGTTCATATGTTCAAGGTTGTTAAGTTGAGCTTTGATCCTTCTTTTACTCATATTTTCTCTTAAAGGGACTTGATGACCCATAAAGGGACGCGTATCATGTAGTGCTAAGGATGCCACGGTTAACTTTCAGAATCTTGGACAATCATTCATTCATTTCCAACATATCATAGCTTTTCAAAGAATCAATCATTTCGTATCATAGTATACTGAAAATACATAACATTGAACATAACTTTACAAAGTTATTACTCACAGATGGCCGCAGAAGCAAATCAGACAGACTGGACATATCAGGAAAATCAGGCAGACAATGGCGCGTGACCTACACAAGCACATAACATATACACATTGAAATACGATATTACTCCTTTGATTAAACTTGTCCTTTCTAGTCTTTATAGTCCAAAGTTCTACTACGTTTATCCTTTCTCATTTAAATAAACCGGGTTCTTATTTCATATATTCTTTCATTACTAAGTCCCTCTTTCCAAATAGATTGATCCTTTACTTGGCTTCTTAAATAATTACCACAAGATCAATGATTCATTCTTTAACTAACTAATCTATGTTGATTAATAGCTTATTAATCTTTATTGAGTCATAAATCATGTCTAGAATGCATTGGAAAGAGATGAGGATAAAAAATATGAACTAAATGCAACTTTTCAAAACATGCTGAAAATGGGTCTCCGCTCGAGCGCCACTTTGGCCGCTCGAGCGGACTGTAAAATTTGAAAAACTACTGAGAGGTCGAATTTCACGCTCGAGCGAGACTTCCCTCGCTCGAGCGGACAACGAAAATTCTGAAATTCCAAAATTGCAATTAAAGTTCAAATTTGGCATTTAAAGCCTCAAAACATGTACCTTAGTATACAAACATGAAGAACCATTTATTAAAGTCATAAATTGCTAAATCATTTATTCAAAATCATTTATTCAAAACCATGCCCCAATTGCCAAATTTAGTTTTAATTCATTTCCTTTTTCTCTTCAAAATATGAGATTGAATTAATCCAAATTTTTCGTAATCTATGATGCATGTATAAAACACTTATCAAAAATTCAACTAATTCTACATTATCAAGCTCAAATTATAATTTGACTTTTTAATTAATATCAAAGCTCAATTCCAAACTCATAAGCTTAAAATATGGATTAAAGTTCTAAAATCTTGAAAATCCACAATGCATGTATGAAATTTCATTTCAAAATTAAGCCAACTCTAGATTGTCAAATTGTAACTCATAATTTATTTCTTGTTTTATCCCAATTTAGATTTAATTAATTTTTCTTCATATCTAACCCAAATTTAATCTCACAAATCTTTTTACACATAAATTAAATCTAAACTTTGAAATTCTAGCATGCATGCAAGGATGGATCTCAAATTTAGTAAAATCAAACTCAAACTAATTAATTTTCAAATTTATTTTCATAATACTCCACATGCATGTAACCCCTTTTAATTCAAATCCATAAACCTTTTAAACATGAGCTAAATTCCCAAAACCTTAAAATTTCATAATGCATGTCTAGTTAAAGTATTAATCTTGTAGATTTTTCCCATGCATGTAACATTTAGGCATAATTTCATGCAAAATCACAACATCAAACCTAAAATAATCAATTTCCATAACCATAAACCTAACTTAATCTCTTCATCTTTATTTTCTAATTTCTTCCCAATTATATGAAATTGAACTCAATCTCATCATTAATTTCAAGTGATATACATGAGTTCTAGAAAATCAAGGTTGAAATTCTTACCCTTAATCTTTAATTTGGTAGATTCTTCTTGATCCTTCATTTTCCTATCTTGAATCTCCTTCAAAACCCATAAGAACAAAGAGGCAAGCTCTCTCTCTCTCTCTCTCTCTCTCTCCTCCGAGCTGTCCTTCCTCTCCTCTCGGCTGTGCACTCTCACTTTCTAATTTGCCTCCAGCAAAAACAAGCTTCACTGATTCCATAAACCTTTTACTTTATTATTTTATTTATCAATCTAGTGGGACACTTGTCAACATAATATAAATCCATGTTTCATTAGCTTAACACACTAACCACACTTTAGTTTAATTTAACATCATTTAGCCTTGATTAATCATAACTAATTATAACTCCCACATTATTTAATCAGTCTAATTTAACTTCCTTTAGGGCCCAATTAATTATATTTAAATCCATTAGTCTGAATCGGATTTTTAATCAAACTTCCAAAAGGCTCCAAATAATAAATCGAACTTATTGCCACCATTAATTTTGGTTCCTTAAATCATTTAGGTCTTCAATTTCTGATCAAACTCCAAGTTTCCGTCAATTAAATTACATATTCGAATAGGACACCCCATAAATAAATTAATCCATAATAATCACAATCCTCAATCTTCATAATTTAATCAACCCAATTAGAACCTAATTAATCAAATCCCAATTTACCAAACTGAATCGAATATTTAATTAAACTCCCAAATGGGTCCATAATTAATATTAAATTGATTCGACTTCTTAACATTTGGACCCTTAATTTTTAATTCCAAAATAAACCTTCAATAAAATCATATACGAGTCAGATTCCACAATTCTCATAAATCCCAAATAAATTATAATACTCGGCAATTAAATCTCAAATCCTTTTAATTAATCAAGTACTAATCATTATACGTGATGGGGTTGTTACAGGTGTAAGGAGGGTTTGGGCAAGGCCCATATTTTACTGTCTCTTTTGAGATCCTCGATTGGCGCTACGTGGTATATAACTGTTAATAGGCATCTGGAGTAAGGTCTGCAAAGCAAAGTTAAAGTTAAACTAAGTTAAAGAGATGTTTCAATGAGAAACAAGACGAAACCAACCACAGTCTGGCTAGTTTGTACGAAAAGCCGAGATAGATAGTACTCTCGGTGCACTAAGGTTAAGCTTTAAGTGTTTTGTTTAAATGAGCTAAACACGATGACCTCGGTCATGGATGTCTAAGTCAGACTTAGGCAAGATTGTGGTAATGCATCCTTAATGTGAACCTAAGGGATACTTAGATTCACATTAGGGAGCAGAAAGCATATATAAGTTAAGTATGACACTTGTAAAAAAATTTCAGAGTATATCACAAGTTGAAGTTAGCCGAGATAAGTTTTTGCAAATTGAAGTTATCCGAGATGGTTGATCCGAGATGACGGATTGTGGTTCTATCTGAGATACATTAGACCGAAATATTAAGTTAAGAAAATATTATACTTAGAAGAATTCATAAGATTATATAAGGCGTAGAAAAGCAACAAGAAGTCAACACTTACAACACTTAGTGAAATAAGAAAGTGGCTAAACTTGCATTCAAAATGAAAAAGAACTTGTTCTATTATGTCAGAAGGCACTTCGGCTTGGCAAGAAAAAGAAAAGTACAAACTGAAAGAAAGGAAAAAAAAATCCTAAGTACTAGGTTCTGGGGCATTGTCCTCGGCTTGCTCCGTCACCTTCCCAACCTCAGTCGCTATCTCTTAGTCAATTTCTTTCAAAGTCTCATCAAGATTCTTCTCAACAGCGGTGACCTCGACGTTCTTAAGGGAAGTGCTCTTGAAGACCTCATTTCCATCATCCTCAGTTAGGTCTAGGACTTGATCATTTAGAGTTGAGGACTTAGTCCCAGCAGCACTAGCAGTGGCATCGGCAGCAGCCTTTTCATCTTGCTCTTCCTCTTCCTCATTCTCAGATTAGATTGGAGAGGGGAGGAAGGGCATGTCCAGTTGACTGATGTCACATAGAGGGGAGTCCTCGGGAACAGATAGCTTCTTTAACACGGTAACCCACCTGAGGTAGTAAGCTTTGTTGCAGGCTAGGTTGACTTGTTTCTTGTACTGATCCTGGATGTCGGCCTACCCCTCTGCGTACGCCTTCTCATTGGTCGCCTTGATCTCGGCCTCGACAGCTCTGTCCTCGGTACCTTTAGTATCAACCTCAGCCTTGTTTTCGGCAGCCTTGATTGCACTTGCTGCATCCATCTGGCTCTTGATCTTAGCCTCAGATTTGTTGAGATAAGAAAGAAAGCCAGCCTCCTCATTTGTTTTCTTGGTGAGGTCTTTCTTCACCAACTCAGCCTTAACTGCATGGGAGCGCACATGCTGGATAGCTTGCAAAAAGATAAGTGAATTAGTAAAAATTTCATGAAGTATAAGAAAAACAAAATTTGAAAAAAGCATGAATAAAGAAACATTACCAGGACAAAGTGTCTCATTATCAAGGTAAAATTCTCATACTGGTTGTAGTCACTAATTTTATCTATGTTAGTGGGCAAGAGTAGGTCCGTTGCAAGCGTGGCCCCGACCTCGACATCTTTGATCGCATTGTGTCTGACCTTTAGTAGTCGATCGCCCACCCTGATCTCGGGGAGCCAAGGGTCCTCATGGAGAATGTCCATTTCATTACTTGGGCCGATAGACCTCAGATTCTTCGCTAAAGGGGCCTTGACGGAGTTACCTGCGGCCAACCTCTTCTCGGTCTCGGCCAATTTGGAGATTGGCATTGTGTTTTCAAGGTCCATCTGTTCATTAGAGGGGACAACTGTGACTTTGGCCTTGGCCTTCTTTACCCTCCTTGGTTTCTGGACAGATTGAGGGGAAGAAGTGGATTGAATGGTTACTATGTCAAGCAGCCCAGTGAGAAGATCCTCAGCTATGACTGGTTTACGACCCATCTTGGTAGAGGTGGTGGCGACAATCACTCTGGTGTCGAGTCTGAATGTAGGAAGTGCAATAGGAGGGTTGACAGGATCGAACGCTGGAGTCTCTACACCTCAGCGCTTTTTGCTACACGTTCTCCTAGCTAGAGTGTTTGGAGATTGGCGATGGCGCTAGCATTGGGCTGGTGGAATGAGTTGTAATGGAGCTGATATTGATAGCTGGTCAACTGGATCAGGGGTGGAAGCTTGGTCTGTGTGGAAGGAAGATGCTACTAGTGAAGTTGTTGCAGATGGTGGAGTTCTACTCCTGGATGGAATGTCGGGCATAGGGGATCGGTATGTTGGGATGTAGTTGAGCAGACTGGGGGCTTGCAGTCCTGAACAGGTAAGTCCAAAGCTAGGTTAGGTCAGGGCTCTAGACGTATGACTTTTGGAAGAATTTGCTCGGTTAAGGAAGCACTGCAGAAAAAAAGTAAAAGGAGAAAAACATTAGAAAATGACTAAGTATGCAAAGCAATGTTAGAAAATATGTTGTTTGGGATGACTAAGTTCTTACCCTCATTCTCTTTAAAAACTCTTCGGCACAAGGGGAAGAAGTGGAGATCATCATCTAGCGCAAACTACCAATTACCCGAGACAATGAGATAATCTTCTCCAACGCCCTTGTTGGAGTCTGGAAGGTCGGCTATCAATTTGTATGCGGTAGACTGGGGTTCAAGATTGTAAGTGTAGCCACTGGTGGATTTAAGGCTACATATGGTATAACAGTATTGGATGTCGGTAAGGGTGATCCTAGCGCTGTGATGCCGGCATAGCTCGGCTATATCGTTGATAACCCTAAAGGTGTTAATGGCCAGTTGCATAAGGTTAAGTCGGTATAAGTGCATCACTTCTTAGAAAAATATGTTGAGGGGGAATCTGATTCCATCATCGATGATCGATACCATGGGAAAAGGCATGTAATTCTCCCCGGGCATAATGAAGTCATTATCACCGGTAAGCCTAAGGTGGACATCGGTGGACATCGACTGAAATGTTAAATTCTTGGTGAAAATATTCTAACTTACTTGGGGAATTGACCCTCCAATTGAACATATCCAAGATCTCGGCTAGAAGAGTTTTATATGGTTTTTAGTATAGAAGTGTTTTCCTAATGATAAAGGGATCTTGGTGACACAGAGGCAAGGATTCTGGAAGCCTAAGAAAGGTTTTGGGATGCAAATTGTTTCGATTTTTCCCAAGTATGTATTGATCTAACAAATCCCAAGCCTAAATCTATGCAAAAACGATTGAAATAAGAAAAAATGGGGAGGCATAATCTGGAAACAGAAAAACAGAGACAAAGAAAATAAATTCAAAATCTAAAATAGAGGGAGAGGGCAAGAACACAATCAAAGCATGAATGAACATACAAATACAAGAAACACTAGGGGTTGGTGATGATTCATGGTGCTACTGTGCAAGAATGAAGAAAAGTGCAAAGCATACAAACATAAAATCATGAAGGCATGAAGAATACTAAGAGGTTAGAGATTGAAATCAGAAAGGAGATGAATCAATGACTTATAGATTGAAGTTGCAAAAATGAACACTGGAATCGCGTTCACCAAAGTCAAATGGAGCATTTGAACGGAGTAGAATGATTGATCGTTCACTGGAGCTAGTGAACACGAGCAGTTGTAGAGAGCTTCACAGGTACAACAATGGAGGTTTTAGAGAGAGAAAGTTTGAAAAGAAGAGAAAAATTAGTAAAGGCAAAAGTGAAGAGACAAAGAGAGAGGGACGAGTTTTGTTGAAAAGAGAAAAGGGCGGGAAAACCCTGATTTAACCGTCTAGGTAGACGTGCCCATACTGACGTTAGACGACATGGGTCAGAGATGAAGCGAGGCATTTGACGCGTAACGAGTACCAAGTTAAGCAATGCTATATGGATGAAACAGTTGGGAAAATTATGTGTGACTACTCGTTCACATTTGGGATCCATGGAATTCTTGAACTAGTGCGTCATGATGTCGGCTAGTAGTATGATCTCAGTTAAGATGTTGGTCTTGGGTAAAAGAACACGTTGGTTCTTGATCCTATAGGTTCCTGGTTCTTGGTCCTTGATCTTTGGTTCTTGACGAATAGACATTTGAGTCCCTCTTTCTTAACGTCAACGAGTCATGATCTCAATCGAAGGAGTATCTCTAGCATGTTGTTTGACCTACATGTTAGAAGATCAGATGATATAGGTTTCATCATCTTAGGTTGTTGAGGTAATATAATCTAGGGGGCAGTTGTGGGGATGTATTTTTGAAGTCGTGCCATGTGGCCAAGATATGACCGAGGTATTCGCCGAGGTGCCACATGGACGAGCTTGATTGCCGAGATGATTACGGCATTGCCAAGATATGGTGTAGTAATACCGAAATCCGAGATATTTGGATAGAGGACAAGAGTCCTAGATAAGTGATGCGCTTAGTTCGGATAAGGATGAGGCCGTTGAGGAGTTCATCCATATCTAATTAAGAGTCTGAAATAAGCATTGTGCTTGAGTCCTATGAAGTGAGACTTTTAGGATACGAGGGCACTATTTGTTATAAAAGTAAGACACCTCCGTGGATTTAAGGTATACTTTAACTTGTGCATTGAGTACTTGTTTGATATCTTTGATAAATAAGTTGACTGACTTGATTATCGGAGTGCCCTTGAGTGGACGAGCCACCATGGTATTCTTGTCTTCTTGTTGGCAGATGTTTGGTTTAATCTATTCTACCGCATGTTTTCCAACTAAGTTCTCTATTTGGTTGTGAGGTCGGAAATCAATACCCACACAAATAAACTCTCAAGTCACACATTAATAATTCTGAATATAATTTCTGAATCTGTAATGTTATTGTATTTGTTTAGTGAGTTTTCATCACATGCACTGCAGAAGAAGAGTCCAAGACTCTATAGGTGGAAAAACAGACCATGCTCATCAACACGTAAAGGAACCCTAGGGTTTAATATGGAAGATTCGAAACCTGGCCTACACTATACTCTATCTCCCCCATCTGTTTTTTTTCCTTCTTGTTTTCTAGTGGGGAAGATGGGTTTCAAGGATTCCTCTCTCTCCTCTCTCTCAAACTCTCACATATTATTTTGAGATTTTGCAACTAAAGATGGAAGCAAGAGCTCATAATTTAAGTTCAATAAACAAAACGAGATAAAAAAGCAAGTGTGGACTTCTTGTATCTCAAAAAGACAGAACCTAATTAATATTGTGTCTTGTTACAGTTATTTAAATTCAATAATAAATTATAGCGATAGTTTTTACATTTCGCTATTTGTAATCTCTACACTTTCAATTAATTAATATTGACCATTAATTATAAATTTTATCTCAATTTAATCTAATTAATAACGCTATTATGGTTTTTGACAAAAAAATGCCAACATTGGTACTCAATTAGACTAATTTAAGACAAAATAAAAAATTTAGAATCAAAATTAAAATAATTAAAATTATATGGACTAACCCTGCCGCGCATGCCAGCGACCACCCCCACCCGCACGCTTGTCACCCCTCTTGCGTGCCAACGCACCCACGCCAGCAGCAGCCAGCGCCCATGCCTGTGCAGCAACAACTCTTGGCCTACTTTTGAGGGTTCAAATAAAGTCTTGATGCAGATCAGATTTTAGTAAAAGTATATTTTTATTTTTGAATTGTTAGTTAATTAAGAATATTGCATTTTTACTTGAATTTTTAAATTATTGGTTAATTAGGAATATTTAATTTAGTATAGAATAGTATAGATTTATTTAGTTTCCCACTTTGATTTTTATTTCTTGTTTATTAGGTTCTTGTTCTCCGAAAAGTAGGTTTATTTATTTATTTTTGAATAGTAAAGAGAAATTTTATTGATAGTTAAAATGCAATTTACAAGAAGTCTGGTAATAATTGTATTATAGCTTGAAAGGTACGTCCCAACGAGTACCTTAGTCATAATGTTTCTCTTAACAAATAATTTGTTAATATTTTATTTGGCTCTCTGTCAAAGTTGTCTACGGTTGACGTTGGGACTCATGTTGGTGATATTGTTTCTCTGATCTTTGAATTCTTTTTTGAAATTCATGTTTGAGAAAGTTAATTTGAAATAAAAGATTGATGCATACTTATCATTTTACCTACAATTTTTTTAATGATTATGTATAATGCTATACATTTTTAAAAATTAACTCAAAAAAAATATATTTATGGATCACATTCATCTAAGTCTGTCTAGCATCGCATTACACTAATTTTAAATCTACATTGTACACTTTCAACATAAAATTTGGAAGTAATTATATTTACACACACTAAATCCTCTCAGTGCACATCTTTTCTCTAGACAAACACTTACTGAATTTGAAATCTTATGGCTTACGCAGTACACATCCTACTCTACCAAAAATACCCTCTTCTTCTTCATCATTCAAATCCTAACCCTAGCCCCCTAATCTTTATTTTCTTCATTCATCGGCGGCCAACCACCACCTTCGCTGTTGAAAATTTGTACTGCCATCCCCACTCATCCTTCTACTATTGTTGACTGCCATTACCAATCCATTTACTCCACAGCGTCTAGTTTCACTATCCACTATTTCTTTATAAACCCTAGGCATCGTGACTCCCATAATTACACCACCCTATCTGTCATGAATATGGGTTCTTTTCGTGAAGAGGTTACGGAGGATGACATCGAATACAAAGTTGGAAAAGATGGCGTAACAGAAAAAGTAGTCGAGATCGCCACAAAAGAAGAGATGGAGGATTACGGCTTAGGAATTAAGGTTTTAAATGAAGAAGATAAGGTTATTTTAATAATTTTATTTTTGGACAAAATTGTAATAAAAAAAAAAAAGATTCATTAAGTGTGTGCACAAAGAGTATATAATGTGTGAAAATAAAGTTACCCAAAATTTGGGATAAATAATTTTTTTTAATACATAAAGATTCCTAATTTGAAATTTTCACCTTGGACCCCGAGGATCTCAAGGTTGGCCTGGCCTTGAGATTTTTGTTTTTTTTCAAACTTTTGGACGGGTTTGGAAATAAATTATAGGTGCATTTCCAAATCAGAGAAAGTTTAGAAAATTCACTTCAAGTATTATTATGTAGCATAGGCCCAGTCCAAACCTGTTAAGACTTGGCTTGGCCCATGTGTACTCCAAATTTCAACACATCAAAATCCTTAATTTTACAGAAATAATCACAAATCAAATTTCCAAATGTTAGAATAATCAAAACTTATCATTTAGTATCCTCAATTCTTATTTGAAAGAGAAAATCAAGAGATTGAAAACAACAACAAAAACAAAAACAAAAAAAAGAAAGCAAAAAGAAAAGAAAAGAAAAGAAAAGAAAAAAAGGAGAAAACTTATGCGTGAAGAATGATAATGATATGGGGTTGCTTTGCATGGCGTTAAAAGTGTTTTCCAAAGCAGTAATAAAACACGGTTAGGAATCCCAAGTTTGTTTAGCGAAGGGAAATCCAATCCAATATCCAAGTTTGTTGGCTAGGTTTTACAATTGCTATTGACAATCGATTACGAGAGAGGAGAAAGGCAACATTAACGGCTACAAAGGACAGATCTAAGAAGAAGAATGACAAGGAAAAGGAGAAAAAACAAAGAAAAGGACTATATGGTTATTCAACAGAAAAAAACCCCTGATTTGTAGAAAAAACCAAAGGGCATGGTCAGACCATCCAGCGAATATACTGTCAGATGAATTAATGGTACGACTTTCTTCTGCCGATCAAATTCGATTTTGCTCTGTTTGCAAGAACTGGTAACAACAACAAATTCCTGCTCATGAGAAACTTCCATGGCTATTGAAATATCGCTGGGAGAAGAAACCCTCTCATACTCCTTATTCTATCCAACCCACCTGAAACCTTATTATGTTGATGAAGTAATTGGACAAGGCATTATTCTGAGTTTCAGTGGTGAGCTTGGTTGTCTGCCCTTTTCATGGAAAAAAGTATTCACAAATCTTACATCATGCTTCTTATTTCCACCTTTCACCAAGCAAATCCTCACTCTTTCTGATTTGGACTATACTTTTAACTGTGATGATCGTGATCATGTTCTTGATGAATTGAAATTCAAACCCAAATATTCACTTTTTCTTAATCAAAGATAAATCGACACAACAATTTAACGTGGAAAAATCACAATTAAAGCGTCTTCAATTGTAATAAAAAAAATCACGGGCAAAAGCAACAAAACAATTCACTAAGAAGACAAAAAGGAATTACATAAGTGTACCCTCAATTACCTAATGAATCTACGCCCGAATTGAACCGATCCCAATGTGCCTCTTCCAACACTGTCTTCACTTCAAAATTGCCTTGCCGAATGTTGAATCCACAACGCTGATATCGAATCCACGACGATGAACTACTTCAGAATCCACCAAAAGCTTTAGGTCCAAGTTCCCCAGAATCCAACAAAGAACAACTCTCTTTTTTGTGAACGAAACAATAAGAACAACCCTTGATGTTTGACAATCTAGCGTTCATTGATCAATTGATCACCTTCTATACACCATGGAAACTCATAAAAAACAACCTCCAACAGAAAACACTTTTTCTTTTCTTTCTCTCTAGGATTCTGGATGACTTAAACCTTAAAACGAGCAAACATCACACTTTATAGTAAACTGGATTGCGAAGACAGCTCGAACGCACATTTAACCGCTCAAGAGGTGTGAGTAAAGGCAGTGCAAAACATATCGGTTGACCGCTCGAGCGGTAAAACTTTTTTCCTAGAAGTTCAAGCAGTCTACAAAAATACTAGATGATTCTTTTCTTCGTTTGAGCGCACATAGTCAGTGAAATGGCAAACATGAAATCCTCAAGATCACAAACTCCTCTACATAGGCATAATTCAGTTAGATTCGCATCTAAACACTCATAACCTCACTGAAATAAAAGAGCGAATAAAATTACAAATGAAAGGAGTTTTATCAAACGGGATTACCAATTATAAAATTCTAACATCTTGATTGTGTTTTCTTTGTTCTTCATGATTACCCTTATTGCAAGAAATTTGCAATCAACACATGTCGACTTGGCAATAAAATTTGGACCACTCGAGTATTAGTTCAGCCCCAAAGTGGAATTGATGATGTGGTGTACAATGGAGGACTTTTCTATTGTGTCATTGGTTGTGGGGCTCTAGTAGCATGTAGTGTTGTTCAACAGGAGTTGAGTTTTGTCACTCCAAACCCTAGAGAAGAGTGGTTTTGGGTGTGCGGCAAGTATCATCACTTGATTAAGTCTGATGGAGGAGAGCTCTTGCTAGTCTACTTCAACACTCACAATATAAAGACATGAGAGAATTATCAATACCGCATATTAAAGTTTTATTGGTCTCAAATGGCCTAGGTTCCTGAAACAAGCTTACCAAATCATGCATTATTTATTGGTCGTATCTCATTTTCTGTTTTGGCCGTTGGGGCAACAATAGGAAACATAGCAAATAGGATTTATTACCATGATAGCAATGACAACACATCGAATTTTTATTCCTTACAGGATGGTAAAACTAACCAAGCTGAGCCTTCTATTTATGGTGTTTTGTGTCTCTATTATGGCAAGCGGGTATGCTCAAATAAATCTTGTCTGATGAAAATCAATAAATTAATACAAAACAGACACTGCAGAAAATTTGGCAATTAGTAGCGTTTAAAAAATGCCGCTATAGGTGTAAAAAAATGCCGGTAATTCTTTTTGTAATGCTTAGTACCAAACGCCGAAGATGCGGCTGTCGCTGTAGCCTTATGGCGCTTAAGAAGCGCCATTATATTACAATCGACGGGAGTTTTAAAAATGCCATCATAAATGTCTTTATATTTTAAAAATCTAACAGTTGGCAGTATAATAACATTTGAAAAACGTCATTATAGATTTTTCTTATTTTTTTTGAAATTTCCAACAGTGGCGTTTTAAAAACACCACTATAGCCTCTCTTTTTTTTTTGGTGGAAATTATGCTAATTCTATGTGATTGAACTAAAAATATACCTATAATAGAGGTAAAAAATAGCAATAATATGGATACAAATTTGATGCTATTTCAAGATATTGACTAAATGTTGGCAAACATTGCATATAACGATTCTGATTTGGACTCGACCCGTTTATTGTTTTGATCCGAATTCCTTGCTTTACCTGGTTGTTTATATCCTTGTTCATCTTATTCCTCGTTGAATTGGGTTATTTGAGTATTGTGCTTGCATTTGAAACAGGTTGGGAGTTCATTTTTCAAAGGAGTCTTTGCCCAAGTTTTGGTCAGTTCGCTCGAGTGGTGCTTCTTGTGCTCGAGCAGTCTTTGAGGACTGTCAATACTTTTGTAGGCCTGCAAAAGTACTGGGAGAGTGTTTTTTTCGCTCGGGAAGTGTTTCTTGTGCTCGAGCAGTGTTTCTTGTACTGGAAATGTGTTTTTCTTGCTTAAGTGGTTTTTCTTGCGCCCGAGCGGTCTTGGCTCGAGTGGTCTTTCTTGCGCTCGAGCGGTTAGCCTTTGTCTGCAAAACTTCTAAGAGTATGTCATTGTGCGCTTGAGCAGTACTTTGTTCGCCGAAGCGGTCTCACTTTTTGTGTATGGTCGCTTGAGCGGTGTTTTGGTCACTCGAGCGGTCTGCGTGTATATCAGTTCTGAAAAGTCACTTTTTGAGTCATTTTCTCATCTCTCTCTCTCTCTCTCTCTCTCTACATTCCAAAAACACATATTCTCTCTCTCTCTCTCTCTCTCTCTCTCTCTCTTTAAAAACCATCTTTAAACCTCAAGCACATTGTCATCCATTGATCTCTCAACCACTGCCCTTTGGGAAAAAGAGTAGAGCACACCGAAAAAGCTTCCATTTGATCGAAACAAAATTCGTTTTCGGCTTCATCGAGTTTCAACCCTTGTTTTTCTTGGTTCTTGTCTTTGAGGTAGGGATTTCTCCACACAATATGGTTTTTAACTTGGTTATTTGTTTTTCTAAAGAAGTCATGGAATTTAGGGATTTTGGAACAAATTTAGGGTTTTGGTTTAAAAATTAAAAGAAGAGTTTTCAAATGGTTTTCTTGGAGATGATTGTGGGAGTGTATTTGTGGTTGAGTTGTGATAAAATGGTAGATTTCATCCTTGGATTTGATTTATAAAGAAAAGGGAATTTTTGCCCTAAATTACGAATATTTGATTTTGTAAAAGGGGAAATGGTAATGATGTTGAGTTTTTATGAAATTGGAATGATGAGGATGATGATGGTGGACTTGAATATGTATTATCGCTCCAATCTTAAAATTTTGGAAAGTTTCTCTTTATTGGAAATTATCTATCTATTTTGGGCTATCGGTGAAGGATAGCTATGATTATTGTAGAAATTGTATGAAAATTAGGATAATTGAAACTAATTTCTCATCCATTTGCATTGAGCATTGATGCATATTTAACACATTGAAAATGTATATTGTTTTGAGAAAAATGGGTGAATACCTTGGTGAATCTGGGTAGCGGGTGTGGTTGTGATATTATTGTCAGCCTGTGTGTCCTTGGTGAAAGTTCAGAAACCTACGCAGTTAAGTGCCGAGCCTTCCAATTAGTACTGGTAAAAATGGCAATTGGTAATGCTTGTATAGCCTATTTGCAGACACATACCTAGAGATTTCAAATGTTGTATCCACTACCATCTTTTCGATTGTAAAGGAAATAATTTCATGAATTGTGATATAATCTGGCATTGCATGGCTTTGGAAAGAGATATAAAATATTTTGACACGAGCATTACATATACATTCACCTTATAACTTTATTAAGATTCATACAATGTGTTAGAGTATATCTACTGGGCTTTGGCTCACACTACTAGAAATATGACTTTTTGCGTCTATTTTTTTGCTATTGATTATTTAACCGTCGCAAAAAAATCACTTTTTACATTAAAAAAATCACAAAATCATTTAACCCAAACGTCTTCTTAACTTTAAAAAAAAAAAAAAAAAAAAAAAATCTAAAACTTGACCTATCTCCCTCTTTCACTCTTATTTCCCAAATTTGTCTCCAACGGTGGTGTACCTCATTTCCTGTTGTTGCCTAATCTCTCTCTCTCTCTCAAAATCTCTCTCTCGCTCGACTCTCTCTCGCTTGAATCTTACTGTCCAAATCTCTCTCGCTCGACTAAATTTGAATCTCGCTTGCATCTCACTCTCACATGATGAAGACTTGAATCTCGCTTGAATCTCACTGTCCAGATTTTGATCAGCTGTTGATGAAGATTTCTATAGATTCATAATCGGTAAGCTACTTTCTATGTATGAATCCAAAACTCTGTCTCTCTCGGTAATCTAGCGTGTTTGTTTCATGCCTAGTTGCTGAATTTCTGTGTTGATTTATTATGAATTTCTGTGTTGATTTTGATCGTTCTTTAATCTGTGTTGTTCATTTATTAGGTGATTTATCTTGTTTTTGCTAATTTAAAGTTATACAGATAGATAAAGACATGATTTCGGTGATTGATCTTGTTTTTACTAATTTGTTGGCTTATTTCTGGTGTTTTACCAAATTCTATGAATGAATATTAATCATAGAATATTAATCAAAAATTGATGAATGAATGTTCTTAAATAACCATGACAGTTAGTGAACTCCAGTTCAAATTTCCTCTCAAAATCTTCCCCAAAACACATCAACACAATCTCCATAATTCTTTGTGATAGCTTTGGGGGCTTTATTACTTTAAGAGAGGTCAATGGTCTGCTTTTTTATAAAACTTGTCTATATATGTGGTGTGGGACTGAAAACAGCTTTGGGGGCTTTATTACTTTGAGAGAGGTCAATGTCCTGCTTTTTTATTTAAAGGAGAAATTGAAGTAGAGAAGAGATTAATGATTATGCACTCCTCAATATGTCTTTATAGAAAGAGTTTTTCTCTTTGAAGAAGAAAAAACACTAGGGACTTTTTTACAGGTTTTGCTTTTCTCTGATGTGCTTTATGATTGCTCTTTTCTTTGTAAGCTTTTTAAAGAAGAAGAAGAATAAGATGAAGATGAACAAGTAGAGTAATACTGGTAGTGGACAAAACAACATGCACAAGAAGTTGTTCATTGTTATCTCTTCTTATTACATATAATACAAAGGTGTTTTTGCAACTTTGCCTTTGCATTTGGCATGTCCCACCCACCCACCCACCCACCCACCATCCATATATTCTTGGTGATGGACAGAACAACATGCACAAGAAGTTGTAACTCATATATTCTTGGTGAATTGAACATGGAGTTACTATCGTCAACCGATGAAAGGAGAAATGATTGGTAGGTTAATTAACAATCAAAATAATTTAGAACTCCTCTTTATGTTGAATATTTTCTCCACATAATCACTTTAGAACTCTTGTCATGGTGTTTTTGTCCATTTTTGTGAATCCTTTTACCCTTTGAACTTCATATTGAAATGTTAATATGCTTTTGCTAACTGTGGTAAAAAAAAATTAAAAAAAAATAAAAAAAAAGAAGAAAAAGAAAAAGAAAGAGTTGTGCATTTACTTATTCCATGTCATACAATGGTATGTGTTAATTTGCTGCTAAAATTATTTAAAAACTTGTAGGCGAATGAGTGAATCAGATCTGTTTTAAATTAGTTATCTTTTGTTAGTTCAAGCTGGAGTGCGGTGTATGCGCGAGATAGCAGCCCATCCCAATCATTAGTAGCCCCTTCATTTATTGATGAGATCACACAACATGTGACATAAGATATTGAGTCTAGGTTCACTACGACGATCAAGAACCTAACGACATGTGTTTTGTTCTTGGAGTCACAAGGTGTGACTGGGAGTATGAGCTTGTGAGAGGTGCCATACATATAAATTGACAAATTTTATGTTTTATCAATTTGTATATATACATATGGAAATTATTAACACATTATACTAACATATTATAGGTGTCAGATGCATCTAGTGGGCAACAAGCTTCAAAACAAAATGAATAGGTATGCATTTTTGTGCTTTTAATGAATTTTTCAGCTTATTATGAATTAGATTAGAAATGATGTTGTGGAATGAAATTTCAAGTTGTCTGTTGATCAGGAAATAATGTGTTAGCACTTGGCATTGGTAAATTGCTTAGACAATTCTAATATCTCCCATTTGATGTTGTTGAATTGAATGGCCTAGATATGGAATATGAATAGATTTGTAGATTTCAGATTTGGATGTTCATGAGTGAGCGAAAGAATAAAGAAACAATCAAACTAAAGTACCTAGGTTAAGCCTTCTGGTCTGGCAGAAGACTGATGTTACATTAAATGGGTTACACAACTTGTACATATATTATCCTTTTATCTTTCATGAGTGAAGTACAGCTTAATTTATTCATACTGCTATTTTGAAAGTATGTATAAGTTAATATACTTATTGTTTCTTTTGATTTCCTAGGTTTTTGATGTATTTGATGAAAGGAAAAATGGTGTCATCGAATTTGATGAATTTGTCCATGCACTCAATGTCTTCCATCCCTATGCTCCCACAGAAGACAAAATAGACTGTAGGGATCAGATGCAATCTTTTTCTTCTTATTATCAAAACAAATATCATGAACTTAACCTCTTGGTGTTACCGTCGTGATGCCCTGCAGTTGCATTTAGGCTTTACGATTTGAGGTAAACTGGGTTTATTGAGCGAGAAGAAGTAAGTATTCTGCACTGTAAACTTAGCAATTGTTGCCACAACTAATGTTAAAACAAAAACATGCTCTGAGAAACATAGACAGTTGATACACTATGTTTGGAGGTTTTCGTACCTTTTTGAACTCATTATTAAGGTGGCTTGCAAGTTGCAAGCTTTTGAATCAAATTGGTGCTACATAAGTTTCTTCATTTTGTAGATCTCTCTCTCTCTCTCTCTCTCTCTCTCTCTCTCTCTCACACACACACACACACACACACGCATTGTAAAAGATGTCACATTACTCTTCCCTTTTGTGCTTATATTTATGGGCATGCATATGAGCATAAATGTTTGACTCTCATACATAAAACATTCATAATAACTAATGGCTGCCTCAATTTATCAGGATCTTGGGGACCTTAAGAACATGAATGATTTGATGGCCAATTCTTTGCTCCATAATTTTTAATATCTTGGGACATAAGGCTTAGTTTGGTTTGATTTATGCTTTAAATTTATTGCTATTGACAAATGTGTGAATGACTAGATGAATATAATTTTTTTTATTGAAATAAGTTTGCATTTGTTATCATGCTTTTGCTAAGGCAATCAATTGGTCATGTTGTTTGTCTGCTGCTTTCTTGTCATTAGTGGGTTGAGGACAGAAGATCAAACCTTCAAAGTTTAGTTAGTCATGTTTCTATGATTTGGGCAATATTTGAAAGGCTTGGAACTTTTCAAATATATATTATATATATATTTCAAAGCCTTGAATTCATTCAATTTAGTGCAAAACAGAATTTAGCCCTTTATCTGGAGGTACATGTGTATGTATGTATTCATTGAGAGACAAAAAGAAAAGAGAAGTGATATCAAAAAAACAGATTGCGAGTTCTATAAGAGTTATAACCTCATCTTTCAGATCATTCCCAAGGGAGAGACCAAAGTGGTGAAAATTACAATAGAGCATAAGAAACGAAATAAGGATGTCCCTAATCCACAGAAATATTTAAACTACTTGATTAATCTCTTTAAAGATGTTGATTCTAAGCTTCTCCAAGCTTAATGCAATGGCTATATATGAATAATGGTTATAGTATGACACTATGTAATAAGAGCTGGAGAGCTCTAGTGTTGATGCTTCCTAGTTTCATGCTTATGACATTACAAAAAATTAAGGTTTTAGAGACTAAAATTTAGGGACAAAGTGTGGTTTGTCTGGATCTAACATTTAGAGATTAAAGAAAATAACACCACTGCTTTCACATTCTCAAACAATGCTAAGTGTGGTTTGTCTTGTACTTGATTTGGTTTTGACTTAGTTTTAATCTTGTAGGGATAATGCCATGTGCCTGTAGAATTATATTAAAACCAAGGCAGGTTTTGCACTGTATATCTCGTTGTTAAATTTGCAATAAGAAATATATAGCATGCTGATGTTTGAAATCTGGATTGTGACATGTTACCTTTTTTCAATCTAATTGCACTATACCCATAGGAGTGATTAAAATTGATAATTTTTATTTTGGCAGTATATAATTTTTATCATTAATGCCTAAAATTTTTGTTGCATAGGTGCAATGTGGTGATGTGGAACGTGAAAAGAAAATTGATGAGAATATTGGCCACTTCATCGACAGAGTGGAGAAACACCCGAGCAAGAAAATTGATGAGAAGATTGACCAGTTCTGGATTGTATTTTTTTTATAAATGAACTTTTCTCAAGTTTTTAGTTGTAATAACTTTCACATATGGGTCAAATTTTGAGACTCAAATGGAATGTTCAATTAAACTACAATGCTATACTGTCTGAATTCTTGTCATTGCTATTCTTAGAGTGATTAACGCTACACTTTTTTCTTTTTTTCTTTTTTGCGACAGTAACAAGATGGTCGCCAAAAATCACGTTAGTGTTTTTCTTTGATTTTTGCGACGGCAAAATTGCGGTCGCCATAAGTAGTTTAGGCGGTCACAAATAATTTGCGACCGTTGCTTTGTCGTCGCAAAAAGTATTTGCCACCCCCACATTCGCGACCCCCATTTGCCGTTGCATGGGCCGTCGCAAAAAGTCTTTTGTGTCTGTTTTTTATTATTTGCGACGGTTTATAGCGGTCACAAAAAGTGTTTTTTTTAGTAGTAGAAAACCATTTTCAGGTGCTGATGATATGTCTCCACCAAGGCCGTAGCTTGGGAGGACTTGGAGCTTAAAGCTTTTTTTGTTATTTTGTAATTATTTTGTACAAGACTAGGGCTTTGTTTGTGTTGAGTTTCAAACTCACTTTTGTTGTAAGAAAGCATCATGTTGAAAAGTTATAGCCAATAGGGTATTACTTTATTTGTTTAACTCTTATTTCGTATTGCTCACTTGTGGCACATGCTATAGATTCAGGGCTAGAACTTATGAATGTATAACTGCATGTGTCATCTTTTGTAAAATCAAATCATATGAATAGAAGGATGTTATAATCAGTAATGTGTTGTTATTTAATATTGTGAGATAGTTTTATTGTTATATTTTTGGAGCATTACATTGCATGATTATTCTAAACCAAAATCAAGCAACAAACTTGTCAAATGACAAATACAACCAATAGATTATCATAAATTTCAATAGAACTTCCACATAAATTTTCATTCAACAAACAAACAACCATAGGAATATCATAACCATCATCATTAGTTCAGAACACCAAACAAACATAGATTATTAAAAAAACATAGACACAAATCACCAAAAACGCCAATCTAAAAAGCAAATTGCAATCCAAATTGTAAATCAATTGAGTCCATTGGTTTCAATTCAAACAAGCAATAAGCCTAGTACTCATCACCCTCATCATCTTCTCCTTTAGCAGACTGAACCCCAACTTCCTCATAGTCCTCCAAAGTAGCCAAGTTCTCCTTAGCCTCAGAGAAACAAATAAAAATTGTATCAATATTCTAGGGAAAAAAAACTAGGGCTAGATAATAAAAATTACATCTAAACACAGAATTAAAAAATATAACAGATCTTGAATTCATAAGTAAATAACATCCACAACATGTTCAACTGGCATGTATTCATATCACCCCCAGCAAAAAAAAAAAAAAAAAAGGTTTTAGAACTCTTACTAGAAAATATAAAGTGGATAAAAATAACATAATTAAGTGACTAACAACAAGAAGAAACAAATTAATAAATAAAAAACCAAGATTACAAATGTCTCTACACAACGATGATTACAAATGTCAATTAGATTATTCCAAAGAAGATATACCTACGCCTTAACCCCCCCCCCCCCCCCCCCTCTTTTAATTCAGATTTTTCTAACTCACTGTCACGATTTTCTTACCTAGCAAAATAGCTTATTTATATTAAGCAATCTAAAACAGGAAAAGCAGATCCACAAGCATATAATTAAGGAAATCCATGAAAATATGCTATGAAATACAATGTTTATATTTATAATTAAACTTTATTTTCACTTTAAGAAGAAAGATAATAAAAATAAGCAAACAGAATTTCAGGATAAGTGAATTACTGGATAATAAGAATATGTTGATTCTTAGGAAAGGAAGTTGGAACACCAAAACTTCACCAATATCCCCATTTCACCTCTTCCAAAACCTGGTGTAGTTCATAGGCATTATGTGATGCATCAGAATTTTGATAAAACAAATGTCAAACATGAATTCTTGAGGTGTTGCAAAACAGAGAGAAGTATAGAATATATAAAAAGTAAAGATTCTTAATAAATTATAAGTTGGAAAAAACATAGGCATACACACACAAAACTCATCGACGCTTGTACAAACAAGACTCCAACTTAGACTATTCATTAAAAAAATGCTCCTATGGCAATCCAATCCTTTGTTCTAACTATCATCACAGAGAACAACATTTAATATAACAAGCAAACTGTAACAACCCTCATACTGTTTACCGATTAATGACTGATTGATTACCGATTACTGCTAAACTGAGATCGAATATGAAAAGTAATTGAACTGACTGAATTACTGAACTGACTGACTGAAAACTGAAACTGATTGATTGAGTATATGTTAGTTAAATTGCATTCTATCTGTCTGACTGTTTGATTATCTGTTCATGTTTTATGTTTAAACTGCAAATTGAAGGCCTTATCGGCGGCCGAACCGGAAATTGATTGATGATTTAGGATCATTAGAATTTATATGATTTTATGGTGTATTTAATTGAAAATTGATTTCGTATGATTAAACTAGATTAAATAATGCAAAACACATAAGTTGCCTTATCTACCAAATTGCCATTGTGAGTGGGCTTTTGTTTATTAAAATATTTGAGCCTTTATACACTTAGGCAACATTTTGCTCAACTCATTCCTTGTGATTGCCGACTAGAGAGAGAGAGAGAGTGAGAGGAAAGGGTGATTTCAATTTGCTTCCTCTTGTTTTGCTTGAAGTTTGAGAAGTTTGGAGGAATTTGTAATCAATTGAGCTCCTAGACCTTTAATTCAAGGCTTAAGGTAGAAATTCATCTTCTTATTCTTGTGTTTAAGTTGGTTCTTGCATGGTTCATACTAAATTGAAGAGTTGAGTTAAGTATTGGTCTTGTAATGTTAAATTATGGCACATATCATGCATGCATGTCTACATTGTTGCATTTTGAGGTTGATCACTTGGAAATCTTGCATGCATGTTCATGTTTACATGTTAAGTCCATGATTTCATCTTGAATTTGGAAGAATGAGCTCATTAGAGCATGTTTTGAAGCTTGAAAGTTGTTTAAAACTCATGCATGTCATGGTTGTAGCATGTTCATGAAATTTGGTTTGAATTTGGATTTAATTAAACACCGTTGGGCTTTGATTTACCAAATTGATCTTTGAAATATGTAATATCATGTGTTTACAAGTGCTTTCCAGGTTTTTAGCCCAAGAGGATCGAAAATTTTGCATTTAAACTTGAGTTTTGAGCTTGGAGCTCAAATCTGGATTTTCCAGATTTTGGTCTTCCGCTCGAGTGGGGAAAATGGCGCTCGAGCGGGAAATTCGAGCTCCCAGTACTTTGCACTGCATTACAGTCCGCTCGAGCGGGTTATTTGGCGCTCGAGCGGGACCTTGTGTCTTGCGCTCGAGCGGCTATCGAGCGCCCAATCGAGCGTGATTTTTGAGTATCCAGTACTTTTTGGTCCGCTCGAGCGGGAAAGTTTACGCTCGAGCGGGGACCTTTATTGCATGTCCGCTCGAGCGGGGAAATCTGGGCTCAAGCGGGACTCTGTCTTTCTGAAAATTCTGAAAATGTTTTCTGAATACATCTTTGCATCCTCATCCCATCCTAGGTATTCTTAGGCCTAGTTTAAGACATCTTAATGAGGATATAGATGTAGAACACACCGAGGCAAATTTAGGGATTAAGTTGTTATCTTTCCCAACTGTGAAACTTAGTGTGTGTTCAATCTGTTAACTGTATAGGGTTGGCATTCCGAGGAGACGCTCTAGTTCACTGTAGCCCAGAACTCTGTGAGTAACAATTGTGTAAAGATATGTTCAAAATGATTATCTTTTGAATACTGAACTGAACTGTTTACTGAACTGATATTGATTACTGAACGAATGTATGTCCTTTATTTCTGAACTGTACTGTGGCATCCTTAGCACCTACTGTTTACTGTTACTGTTACTGTTACAGAGATCTCTGTCAGTTCCATCGTAGAACCACTACTGTTTACTGATTGATGGCCATCATTACTGTTCGGTCTTTAAGACCTACTGCTTACTGTACTGTTATGCTAATGGATGTACCACATATGACTGATTGTACTGAACAACTGAATTACTGATTGAAATGAACTGTTTTCACTACTGTAAGGACATTCATTCTAAACCCCTTTACGCTTTATGTTATTCACTAGGCTTTAGCTCACTGCTCATATATATATATATGTAGGTGTACAGGCACCGGACCAATGCTAGAAGCGTCGGGGTATCTCCAGTTTTGTCAAGCCAACCAATGTGCCTCACTGCGAGGTTCCGAGCCTGCCAAGCTTAGGCTATGGGGTGTTTTAGTTTTCCCCCTCCTGTACTGTTTTGTTTACTATATAGACTGTATAGACTGCACTGTACTGGTTAATAGGGACTTGATCCCTGTTCTGGATGTTTGTAAATGTTTTGTACACTGTTCCGTATAAATGTATGAAAAATCTTTTTGGCATACAGACTGTCACAGCTCATTGGACATTGTTTATTTACTGTATTGGCTTCCGCCAAGCCCCTGTACTCTGTGTTATTGTATTACTGTTAAGTAGGCCTTCGGTAATCTAGGATTACTGGCCGGTTACGGTGCTAAACCCATAGGGGCGGGTTTGGGTCGTGACACAAACAAACAAAACTTCATAAAGCATGAGTGCTCTCTCCAACACTAGAACATGCACAATACCTATTATAAGATCCCAAGAAAAGAAAATGAAAATAGAAGAAAGAAAATAAATCTAGTCTCACAGTAAACTTATTGGAGGGCCGAGAAAACCATCTACAAATTTATTCCAGCACCCATAGCTTGAGTCATATTGTTATTATGATCTAGAATTTAAGAAAAATACCAATTAAATTGCAGCATATACAAATTAACTTACTAAGAAGCATACATTTTGGTAGATGGGTGAACCCATTTTAGTCACTTATTTTTACCCTTCCTCATCTGTGTTGTATTAAAAAAAAAAAAAAAAAAAAAAAATCATTAAAAGTGACAAAACCACCAGCTGTAGTAAAAAAACTAAAAGTAGGAAACCACAATAGAGATGTAAATTAACAATCATAAAAATCTTAATTATTGCAATGCAAGCAACCATAAAAATAACAGAACATAGGCTTATTAGAACAAACAAGTATGAAGTGAAGATGTGACTTAATTTGTTCCAATGCCAGCACACTATAGTAATCATCAGTTATGAAGATTAAGTTCAAGCGACAAAGTCTCAAATAAGTTCCAACTGAGATACTTAAAAGACACTGAAATACAAAAAAAAAAGAAAAAAGAAAAAAAAGACACCAGAATGGTGTGCCAAATTTGATATTCCCTTCGGCAATCATAACTCCAAAACAGAACAAATAAATTACAATGAACAAATTCCATAAAAGAAAACCAAACTATGATGATATTCTCTAACCTTACATAGCGACGCTTCTCTTTGATATTCCTAACAGTCTCAAAGTCAGCAATCCTACTCACCATACCTTCACAAAAGACTTTTGTACTCTAATCAAAACAAAAGAAATTATTGTGAAGAACATGAATGGTAAAAAAAAATACAATATATTTATATAAATAGAACAAAAATCTAGATAGAAACACTATAAAAAGAACACAAATAAAAGCAAAGTGGAAGTCAAAATCTTTACCTGTTTTGTCCCGAACTACAGGATCAATAAAGGTGCCAATCTTGATAGTTCAACCCATTCCCTTTCATCACTAGTCCAATATCCAGATCTGACAATGTGTAATCAACAAGAGTTTTTAAACTTGGAAATAAAAAAATAAAAAATAAATAAAAATTAATTTCTTTAGGTTTAGATCAAGCTTAACAAAAGGAGGTACAACAGATTTGATTAACTAAATTTTTGCTAAATCAAGTGCCGGAAGAAGTGTGATCCCACATTTTATTTATCTTAACAGTGAAATCTAGAGCACAAGATGACCATGCACATAAGAAAACAGTTTATTAATTGAGGAGATATGTTCTTCAGAGTCATTGACTGTTTTTGTGTGGCTAGTAGTTTTAGTTTTAGGCTGAAAATAGATACGATTTGATCTTAGGAGCAACCATTAAATCTCCAAAGTTGATCAAGCAAAATGATAAAAATAGTTTAGTTTTTACCTACATTACCAAAGTTGATTGGCCTAGTTTTATTTCTTTCCATAAGTTGAATGAAGGCATCATCAACCCGCAAGTTTGAAATAAGAAAAAGGGTAACAACTAATTTTATTAACACAACTTCAATAAACTTGAATGGTTGGAAAATCTACATATTGTTGCATACCACGACAAGAATGCTACACTTCTTTTGGTTCGTTGCAGTATGTGTATGTGTGTGTGCACACATGAAGTGACTACGTACATAAATCATGAACGATCATGGAACAGAGCAAATTAAGAAACTAGATCATTATGTTCTTTTCTTAGTGGAGAGGTTAGGTACTCACAAGGGAAAATCAACAATGTCAAAAAATTATTACGACGTTGACATTATGAATAAACTTGTCCATCTGCCCAAACTATGAATTTGCATACTGCTACTGAAAATCTGTCCCCCATGAGCCACATTATATGCTCTGTCCTGGTTACATTAGCCTAAAAAATAAATACAAGTACACATGTAAACTACAATGAGCATTGAATCAGACAATATCAAGAAAGAAATAGTAAATTCTTGGTTAGACTTTTGAATTTCTGCCTAAAAACTGCACACCCATATAACATAATAAATCATGCCAAGAAAAGACAGTAAATTTATAATGCGTCTTACAAGACCAAATACCTTAGTAGCTCACATGGAGTCTCTACCACTAACTTGGATGGATCAAGATTGTTCTAGAATACAACCAAGGTAAGTTACTAAAACTTTTTAGCCAATATAACTATAAGCAAAGTGAAACCAAATACTCATTAAGAACTTAAAGCAACTAGAGAATAAGAAATTGGTTAGTATCGCTGTCAACCAATGAACTTGAAAGAGCACATCCTATCCATTAAGAATGACATTTTCAAATACCAAATGAAATCCAACAAGAAAAAGATTCATATCAAATAGTGTTACAAATATCTAGTTGCACAAGAGTAAAAAGAAGAGCTCACCTCTAGTAAATATGAAAATAAACTATTTTCATATTTTTTTTGGTGCTGTGATTTTCGAGGGCGTTGATATTATGTAAATCAAAATTTTTAATTATACAAAAACTATCAAAATTAACTTTAAATCCATTAGTGTATCATCCCTTGTATCATATATTGAATTCCACCACACCTAAATTCTAAACAAAAGTCAGAGAGATTACTCACTTGTGAGAAGGAACTAATTGATCTGAAAAATGTACCTGATGAAGAGCAAGAGAGATTGATCTAGTGTATGCAATCGATCTGATTTGATCTGAGAATGAAAAAATAGATAATTAATCAGCAAATCTAATTTGAGGATGAAAAAGTATATCTAATAGTTCAAACTGAAACACCGATTAACACTTGTTAATGAAAAACAAAATAAAAATGACTTGCTTGAAACCTTGTTAATCAGCAATTCTAACAAAATGCAAGAGAGATCAAATCAGATCAAATTGAGTTTGGATTTCAATCAAATTAGATCAACTTTCTTGTTCGATTTCGGATCTATGATTTGCAAGAAAGATCGAGTTCAAGTTCAATGAAGAACAGCTAGAGCGAGAGCAGATCTAACAAAATGTAAGAGAGATCAGATCAAATCAAGTTCGGATTTTGATCAAATTAGATCTACTTTGTTATTCGATTTCAGATCTATGATTTGTGAGAGAGATCGAGTTCGAGTTCGAGTTCGAGTTCGATGAAAAACAACTAGAGTGAGAGAGAAGAGCAGTGTATGAGAGAGATTGTGTTATTTTTGGTAATTGGAATGGGGTTAAGTGTCTGTTAAGTTAAACAGACTTGGTTTATTGAGACCATCAACAGGCATCACGCCTTGAAAAGTGCATTGATTATTGAGATATATGACAACGTTTTTTAAAACGTGTTGATACAAGCGCCATCATAGGCAACTTTTCTTGTAGTGAGAGGCTTACCATCACCACATCAAACCTCCATCATTTGCTTTCTAAAAGAAACAAACTGAAGAAAGTATACAAGATCAAATAGAGTTTTGCATTATTCTCTACTACTCTAAAAGAAACCTTAGTGATGGAATAATTGAAAGTTCATTCCCATATAAATAAAATTGAAAATACTTGGTTCAAAAAGGCTATTCATGATTCTACAGATTTTTATTCTAAAGAAACCATAAAAAGATTAGAATAGGAACCAAATTTTGATGCCTTAGAAGCCCAAAAAAAAAAAAAAAAAAATTTTACCTCATTGTTGGAGTTACAGCACTGTATTCAGAATTTTCTATTAGGAATACTTTGTTTCAAGCACATTCTGTAATTTTGTAAAAACTATAAAATGTGGGTTTACAGATTACTGTTATCAAAATATTTGTGTTACATTGCACTTGAATCCTTCATTTTGTGGCTTCCGCTCTTTTTTCTTTTTCTTCTTTTTATGTTTAATATATCACCTAAATATCCTTTAACAATCTTAATTTCATAAGTAGCCTTCAAACTTTCAATCAAATTCCACTCACACTTTTGCCTTCCTCCAACTATCCACACAATAGGAAATAAATACACTAGCTAGGCTTTCCTCACTCAAAATAGTTTCTTGATTGCACAGCCCATTCAAAATAGTTTCTTGATTGCACGGCTTTGTATATTGTTACAAAGTTGGAGATCTAAAATGATGTGTATTTGAATTGTTGGAGCTAGCAATCACTTTTATGCTCAAATCTCTCATCTTTCTCACTCAAATCTTTTATACCATTACTTCATCTGTCAGTAAATCGACTGGAAGGTCCAACCGTGGCCTCAAGTTTTTTTTTTTGATTTTCTTCTTCTTTGATTTGAAATCAAGCTTAGTTCTTTGTTGAATAGCCACGAACTCCTCCTCCTCATTCTTTTATTTGAAATCAAGCACAAATAAAATAAAAGAAGTAAAATTGAAGTTCAAGAATCCACTAGTGGACATGAACAACAATAGTCATGGTATAGCGATACCGGTTTTGACCCGACTCTTGTTTTATTCCAGACTCGGGCTTATAGTTTTTGAATGTTGTTCATTGTCGTTTTTCCCCTTAATATCTCTTAAATTTGGTTATTGGATTGTAGTTATGTGTTTGGAATAGGTTGGTTGCTTGTTTTTTCAATGACACGTTATTGCGGTTTTCTAGCTGTGTTCAGCTCTTTCTCTTTCAAACTGCTCCTAGCACAGTTTCCTGTTCAGTATTTGTGGTCTTCACAACACCCACTTCGAGGATTGGTTTTTCCACACATGTGCCCTCCAGCAGTTTTCCTTTCTTATTAGCCTTCCCGGCCACTGCAACTACCTCTACTTCCTTTCCCTCATGTTTCATCCCAATTTCTTCTTCCTTGTCTGGCTTATCACTTAGCTATCCGGTATTATCGGTTGATCCATTCAGGTCGAACCACCCGATCTGTACATCTTCTTGATCATGCTCGTTGAAGAACTACAGGTTGTCAAGATCTTCTTCAAGATCTACAAGGTCGTCCAACCCTTGGCTCGGGCCATCCTCCCTGACCACATTAATACCTACCGAGGTTGGTAGCACCACTTCAGGCCTGGTTTGAATGGTTGGCACAATATAGCAACTTGGGTCATACACTATTTCAAATAGATCTCCAGGACACTCCGATGACAGATCAATACCTTATCCGAGGTCAAAACCTCATTTACCATAGGTATTGTCACCACATTACGAGGTTCAGGTTGTGGTTTAGATGTGTCCATCACGCACAAGTTTGTGCCCTTAGGAATGAACAACATCAGTAGGTGGGAAGGGGTAATATATACGCTGGGGTCATAAGAGATGGATAGTGTATGGATAAAGTAAAGACTTCAATGTGGGGGAACTTGGTTATGAGAAGGGAGCGGGTTGGTGGTTACATTTGGTTTTTGTGGTGGAGTGATGACCTTGTTGTCAATGAGATCCTGAATCTCATGAAGCAAACAGAAGCACTGGTCAGTGTCATAACCGTGCTATTGGTGAAAAGCACAGTATTTTGCGGGGTTATGCTTGGGTGGAAGAGGGTCAACAAGTGGGCGAGGTTCTAAGGGTTTCAAGTGCCCTTTCTTGATCAGCACCTACATGGCTTTGGATAGGATCATGTATAGTGAATGGAAAACTCTACCTAGGGGTCGGGTCAGGTAGGGTTGGACGGTGTTTGTGGTTCTATGTTGGCGAAGGGGTCAACAGTTTTAGTTGCGGTGACAGCATTTACGTCCGATGGTCTTGTAGCTATGCTACCACTAGCAGCATTAGAACTGCGAACAAATGACCTCTTAGCTGGTTCCTTATCATCAGTAATAATCCCTTATTTCATGGCATCCTCAATTTGAACCCCTATCTCATGAAGTTCTTTGAAGGTAAACAGGGGAAGAACAATCATTTTCTCCAGCAACTTGCCATGCAGATTTTGGACAACCATCCTGATCTGGTCCTTTTCTGAAGGTCAAGTGGTTATCATGGACTCTTTAGCCTTCTATCTTGTTACAAACTTAGAGAAACCTTCATTTGGCTCTTGACTTGTCGCCTCAAGATCACGAGTTGTGACCTCGATTTACGCATTGTAAGAGTACTGAGCAATGAAGGACTCGACTAATTCCTCCCAATTCTACTTTACTAAATCGTCCAACTTGGCACACCAAATAGCAGCTATGCCCGACATAGTGCGACCGAAGAGGGATAGCTTTTACAACTGAGTCAAACCATTGCCCGCAAGATATCTGAAAACAGCCGTAAATGAACCATCGATTCCTCGGAACCATCAAAGCAATCAATGTATGGTATCTTAAACTACTCTGGTAATGTAACCGCAAATTCGGTGTATCCATCCTCTATGTCTAGAATGGAATTGACCCCTTGCGCTTTTTTGAATAGTTTCTCCAATTTGTTGACTTTGAGCGCAGTTGGATTAACCTCAAATTCGAACGGTGCCTCGGTTTGATAAATTGGGGGTTTGGAAGTTTGTGATGGGATGGGTTTTGCTTGGACTGGAAAGACCAGAATATCCTTTGTTTGTGGATCTTGAGCAGTGGCAGTATTAGCAGTGGCGCCGGGGCACTAAAATAGCCGCGGTGGGTACATGTGATGCAGAGGTCGCAGCTGGCTACTACTGTTGTTGCTGTAACCTAGTTATAACCTCGACCTAACAGGCCATATCATGCTGTAGTGTCTCAACTGTTTGTTGCAGTTGGAGTATTTAGTCCTCCATATTTGCCGGGAGATATTGTGCCATTGGAATAGGTGATTGTTCTTGAGCTGGTGTAGACACCTCATTTTTGACCGACCTTAAAACTCAGACATCACCAACTGAGCACTCGGTGATGTTGCATATTGTGGTCATTCTGAGGTCACAGAGTCTCGGCTGAGAGCCTTGCCTCTGGACTTCGGGACTCTTTTGTGCTTTGCCTCGGTTTGCGAACCAGGTCCTGTTTTCTCTGTTTTCTCTTCCCGAAGGGAGGGAGAGGTCTCGAAGACCATCTCTCAGTGGCCGTAGGCTACGTTTCGTGATCATAGGCCATTTTTCCGGTTTGGGGACCAGTTTCTGGTTTTTAGAGCCGTCGGCCGTGCACCTCGGTTCGGGACCGCTTAACTACCTCTGTTTGCTCCGGTTTTTGGCAGGCACCTTGTTTCCTCTCCTTAGAGGGACACTGTGACCTGGGAGACCACCTTCGTGGTCGTACGCCACCTCCGGTGCTTCATAGTCAGTTTTTGGGGCACCCAGCTGCACGTTTTGGCCCCCGAACCCTCGTTTTGCATCCGTCTTTGTTCATTTTTGGTGTGGACCCTATTTTCATTGTTAGGAAGGTGGTACGGGGGTGGGAGACCAGAAATTCTTCTTGGAGACCACCTTTCTCTTCGCCGCCTGATTTTCTTGACAGGTAGGTGGTCTCCCTCACTTTTGAGCCACAATTTCGGGTCTCCCATACCACCATTGTGTTGCATTCATCTGGGAGGCCACCAATCTGGTATGGCCAACCACCTTTTCTTCCTAACCCTTTTGACCCCTTGGTCTCCCTCACTTTTGAGCCACAATTTTGGGTCTCCCATACCACCATTGTGTTGCATTCACCTGGGAGACCACCAATCTAGTATGGCCGACCACCTTTTTTGCTTGAACTTTTTGACCCCTGGTCGGCAGACCAAGGGGAGTGGCCGGTCGACCACCTTAACTGGTCGGCCAGCCATCTGCTTTTTCCTCTCTCTGAGTGTGTTCCAGCTGTGCCAGCTGGAAGGCATTTGGTGCATCCTCCATACACGTGTATGGAGGATGTTTGGCCTAGCTTTGAAGCTTCTTCGAGAAGCTTTAGACCTTCTCCTCTATAAAGCAAGGGCCTCCCCTCCTTGGCCTGGGTTCAGAAAGGTGTTGGAGCATACATGCATATATCTTCCTCTTGTATCTCTATATTGCCTCCAAAACTCCATAGTTCTTGGCCTATCATACACCAACCCTTAGCTTAACCTTCCCACCATCCATCCAAGCACCTTGGAGCTGTTTCTCAGAGGTTGAAGAGTTCTTACCTTGGTCCAGAAGTTGCTGGAGGTCTTCTCTACAAGGGTAAGTCTCTATTTCCCTCTTTGTAGCATTATTTTGCTTCATATCTTAGCTCTATTTTCAAGAATTTTTGGACTTCATCATAAACTAAAAAAAGTATTGTTTTGAGCTCCTCTTCAGGTTTGATTAAGGTCATTTTTCTGTTGGGGGTCATCTACCCCCTTGCATGCTTCATTTCCTTATGTTTTGAGCTATGCATTAGAGCATTAGTGTTGGCCTTGGTTTGGCCTTTTAGCCACTAAAATCCAGTGGATTTTCAGTGGCTAACATGTGTTTTTGAGCCTCAAAATCAGAGAGGGGTGACCCTCTCACCCCTTGTTTTGTTTACTAGCTTTATTGGCCTTACATAAGAGCCCCTATTTGCATGTTTTGAAGCCATGTTTCAGGACATTATTTGTGAGTTTTATGACCTGCTTAAGCTCTTTCCAGAGCCCTTTTGGCCATTTTGAATGTCTATTATGCATGTGTAGAGCAATCCTATTCAAGGCCTTTCAAAGGGGCTTTTACTTGCATGCTTCCTAGCTTCATTTCAGGCCATTTTTGATGAGTTTTAGGGCCCTAATAACCTCTTTCTAGAGGTGGTTTTGCCATTTTGTATGTCTATCTTGCATGTGTAAAACAATCCCTTGCATGGCCATTTTGTATGTCTATTTTGTAGTACAACTCATGGTTCACTAGCTTTCTTTGCGTGTTTTGTTGACCCTTGATTCTAGCACATTTTGACTATGCCTTGAACTGATTTTGTGCATATTTTGGACTGCCCTAGCTCTGTTTTTGGGTCTCGTGGTCGAATGATGCTTGTTTTGCATGCTTGTAGTTCAATATCCATGCTTAGCCTCGGGTTTCGAGGTCCATTGCATGCATATACTGAGGTGTTTCCATGCTTTGGGGTAATTTTGCATCATATTTCAGAGCTTCTGTGAATGCCATATCCTCATGTTTTCTCCTCTTTAAGTGTGCTTGAGAGTTGTGCATGAATGCCTTGTTTTCGGGCCATTGAATGAGCTCCATTTCTTTGCATTCCGAGCCATCATTTTAGGCCATTTCCCCACTGTTTCAGACCTGCCTAGGGTCTGTTTGGGGTTGGCTTTGCCATTTGTGCATTGCTTTGTGTACCTCTAGTGTAACGCACTTCATTAGTTTCGGTATTCGGGCCATCTAGCTTGCATTGTGTGACATATTTTCATGATTCGGGACCATTGTGCATCATGTTTCAGAGCTAGAAATTGCATGCTTGTATGCCATATTTCATCCTTTTCCATGCTTAGTTAGAGTTACATGTTGTGCCTTAGGATCGATCCATTGCATTCGTGCATGTTTGCATGTTTTTCGGTTGTCTCATTTTCATCATATGGCCACTGATGTGAGTGTGGCTGAGGTCCACTCATATTGGTGTAAGTCCATCTTGCATTGTGTATTCCATTTTAGTCCATAGCATTGCGTATGCTAGGTTGCATGTTAGTGCGTTGTGCATGCCATGTTGTGTCACGTACATTGTGTATGCCATTTTAGTCCATAGCATTGCGTATGCTAAGTTGCACGTTAGTCGTATTGTGTATGCCATCTCATTGCATTGTGTTTGGGATAGGAGTTCGCCCAAACACGGGAAACGAGGGACGTTTCGTACCCGAAGTGACGGAACGTGCCTCAATTCTCGGTCGCCGACACTCCGGATCACCCATGATGGAGTCTAGGCCTTGTTGTGTTGTCATGTGCATTCATTTCACATTGAGTCGTGCAATTCGACTCCTCGGCCATCATGCATCGAGATGCGTGATTGGTGGCACGAGGATTGAGGTGTGCATACATATGTGAAAATACTTTGCCATGCCCCTTTCTTGCTCTCTGTTGTAGCAAACCAGAAATCAGCAGCCTTCTAGAGCTTTGCACAGCATTCCGAGATTAATTGCAAACAGAGGCAAATCGGGGCATCACAAGGAATTTCCCGGCAAAGCGACCCGAGCATGCATGCATCTTTCATCATTTGGAACAAGAGCTGAGGTAGTCCATTCTATAGCTTGCATGCTAGTTTATTCGTTTTCCTAGTTCATTTGTTAATTAATTAGGGTTTTGTAATATTTAATTATTTATTCGGACTGTAATTATTTATTCGGACTGTATTATTTATTCGGACCCTCTGAGCGAGGGCATAATTGTAATAAGTGTGCGTGTGTGTGATGTATGTCTTCCAACCCCACGTCTTTCTCCCTTTTATTTACCAGCTTATGATGGTTAGTTTTAGGGCATGTTTCAATTAGCATACTTATGTTCGCATGTTTGCATCTATTCATCTGTCTTGCATGCACTGGGCTCGGCGCATCATACTAACTGCATTGTATTTCAATTCCGAGTTGAATACTTGTTAGTTGTAGCATTTCACATGCCATCTTTAGAATAGCCGAGCCTATTGTAGTTGCATTCCTGCATGTGTTGCATTAGGCATTTCTGTATAGTTAGGATCATACATTGATTTCTAACATAACTTTTGTTTTGGCTTGGAGTACTCGGTAAGTGTTTATGCTTTAGCATCCTTGCATGCATGTGAGTGACTGCCATGATAGCATGCTTACCATGAGGCTAACTGCTTATGTGATATACCTGCCTAAATGCCTGTGGGTGAAGGTTGGATTATCTGAATTGGAACAATTCATTGATTGCAAGTTTTAAGCCCACTAGATAGTGGCAAATCACTATGTTTTCTAATCCCACTTGAGGATGGCAAAATTCGCATTTTAGCCTACTTGTGAGTAGCAAACCGCTTTCAAAAACAAACATGAAATGTTTTGTTCCAACTCAGGTGATTCAGTCTATACTTGTATGTTGCACGCATCATGTAGTAAATCTAGGCTAATAACCGGAATCAGAGCACATAATGTTTTCAAAACTCGATATCACGGTTAGTAGAGGCCGATCTTTGATCGGACGAGCGGGGGTGCTCACGAAGTGACCTTCCCCAATCGCACCCAAGTTCCCGAGCCGAGGCAACTTTGGTGATGACGGACACGTGGCCTTAGGCAACGATTCAGGGTTTCCTAAATTCCCCCATAATAAATATTTAGGTGGCGACTCTGTATTTGGCAAAGCAGTCCATGTTTGGCACTTCTTTCAAAAAATCTATTTTCAAAAACGATTTGCCGGATTTGGACTCTTTGATGATTCGTCGGTCTTGCATTGCACTCTGCGAGATTAGATACAGGACCGTGACATTGAGTCCTGAACTGTAGTGAGCCCAAATGAACAAAACGGGATCTCCTCCCGGGACGTTCGGGGACGTCTACAGTTTCTGGCAACTCTACTGGGGAGTTAGAGAACTTGACTCAAACTCATGATATCTGGTTTTGACTACACTTATGTGTTTCTTTGCATTGCATTTGCATTGGTGCGCCTAGGACACCATGTTTACCGTATGCTATTCCTGAACGGTTTGCCAGAGGCTCGCTTCGAGAAGCGTGCCATAAGGCTAACCAGTTGCGGGCTCTGCCACGACGGGAACACAAACCCCGATTTTTACTGGGGCACCTTTTTTTTGACCATTCGACCTAGTGCATATTCGGAATCCATAGTGACCATTCCAAGCTAGGACAGGTTGCTTACCCGATTATAGGTTGTTGGAAACCGCTGCGTGCGTAGTGAAACCCTAGCTCCTGACAAAATAGGACAGGGAAACCTTACCCCAACATAGGGGTGTTTTGGCTCTTATTTGTTTGCTATGTGCTTTTAGAGTGTGTCTCTACAGGAATGCATATATCAGTTTACAAGTTTGGGTATCAGGCCTACGGGCACCAGTTCAGTATTTTGGGAATCAGTTATCTGCGGGTATCAGATTCAGCTTCGGGGACAGTGATTTGGGGACAATGATCAATACTTGAGAACAGTGTATTTCAGCTTATCAACTGTGTGTTGTGATGCCCAACTGTGTGTTGTGTGTTTTTTTTTTTAAGCCGTTATGTTGTCCGTTTGTCTGGTTGTTTATTTCCTTATTATTGCTTTATTTATCTTTTTGCTAGGTAGTTTAGCACAATTGCTTCAGACCAAGCAGATATTCCCCAAGCACTCTGGACAAGAGGTCGCCGACTCAATCGATCTGAGGATCTGGTTGACGGACAACCAGTGTTCCATTCTCTACCCCTGGTTGTCAGACGGAGGTCAAGAAGACGCAGTGTATCTGAGCAGAGGTTGCCAGAGTAGTGGTTTACCCCATCAGTGGATAGTCGGGCTGAGGTCTCAATTGTTGCCATAGAGATAGACCTACTATTAGTTCAGATAGATCAGGGCAGTATGGCGGGAACAACAGGAGTTGAGGAAATGATGCGTCAGATGCAGGAGACCATGAGAGCCATGCAGCAGGACGCTGTTCGTCGAGATGAATTTGCCAAACAACAGGCCGAGATCATGGCCCAACAGGCAGAGTTAATTGCCAGGCTGCAACAACAAACCGGAGCATCTGCTTCACACCAAGCTCCTCCCCCACCAGGAATTCCAGCGCCCGGGGAGGCACCAAATGTCCAGGAAGATACGGATATCCCGACAGGGCCGGCTCTGCCCCCGATTCTACCTTAACTATCCAAGGCACCTACACCTGTCAATCAACCGGACTCTCCCTTTGAGTTCGAGGTGGACCATACGGCGTTAAAGTTGAGCAAGCTTGAGAAGTTGTTTAAGAAATCCCAGGGGGTAAAGTCCATCCCAGACATTGAGGACGGATATACTGACGTGGCTGTGACGCTGCCAGATAGGTTCAAAATGCCACAAATCGGCCGCTTTGACGGATCTGGGGATCCCATGGTGCATCTCCGGTTGTTCTCAGATATACTACGGCCAATGGGCCTCCCCAGACTGCAGAAGCTTTCACTATTCGGCCGGACCTTGTCGGGTGTGGTCGCTATCTGGTATGCAAAATTAAAAGATGATGTTAAGCAGAACTGGGATGAGATGGTCGAGGCTTTCATTGCACAGTACTCCTATAACACTCAAATCGAGATTACAACCCGTGATCTTGAGACAACAAGGCAGGAGCCTAAGGAGAGCTTTTCGGATTTTGTAGCCCGGTGGAGGGCCAAGGCCTCAATGATGACCCTAAGGCCCACTGATAAAGATCAAATTCGGATGATTGTGCGCAATCTCCAACCCAAACTGATGCAGAAAATGATCGTGCTCCCCTTCCCTACCTTTTCAGATTTGCACGAGATGGGGGTACAAATTGAGGATGCTATGAAACAAGGTCTGATTGACCAAGACAGAGAGCAACCCAGGAGAACCTTCAACCGCAACAACAATACGGGCACCAGCAATGCCGCAAATGCTAGAGCTTCAGAAGTAAGCATGGTCACCACCATTCCCCCTCCAAGACCCATGGTAGCTACACCTTTCTTCAGCGCGTCCGGAAGCAACACACAAACCACCAAATACCAACCTCAAGGCCAGAGAACCTTCACCCCATTATAAATGCCCCTGTCCAAGGCTCTAGGGGTATTAATCAGGAAAGGGCACTTAAAGCCCCTGGAGCCGAGGCCATTGCCAAATCCACTCCCTCCCTCTCATAACCCAGCAAAATACTACGCATATCACCAACAACATGGTCACGACACTGACCAATGTTTTAGATTGCGTCATGAGATTCAAGATCTCGTTGACAAGCAGGTGATTGTGCTCCCAGAGAAACCCAATGTCACAACAAACCCTCTCCCACCGCACAACCAAGCTCCACCCCCCAAACGTATCAACTTCATCCAGACTAGGGTCGTGTCTTACGATCCTAGCATATATATCACCCCATCCCACCTACCCAAGCCGGAGGTGCTCCTTCCTGACTGCACTGACTTGTGCATGTTGGACATCTCCAGAACCCAACCCGAACCAATGGTGGTGACTGTTGAAGACAAAACAAGGGAGATTTCAGGGGAGAATGGGATTGCTAAGTCAGAATTTGAGGAATCTGGGAGTTTTGCTGAGGAGGTATACAGTCCGAGTGACTACATTCTATCAGTAGGCTAGGTTGGGCCAAATGTGGAATTGCCGGCAGGGGTAGAGCTTTGTGTGATACGGGGGGATGAATCTGGTCAGAGGATAGATGACTTGGCAGCTGTGGAAGGGGACTTTGCTAACCTCTACTTTTTCAATGAACAAGATCTAGTGGGCATGGTAGTCAACTGGTCAGATTTTGAGGAGTCAGCAGAGGTCACTGGGTGGCTTGATGACCTACCAGATGTTGTCGACGAAACTTAGTTGGAACGGGGCCCGGCAGGGGCAAGAACATCAGTTGTGGCCAGAAGGGCCGGAAATCAGAATGCATCGCCGGAGAGCACCGGTGCTAAGAATTTCGCTCAGGACTTGGGCATTGTAAATGCGGGAAGTGTTGAATAGCCAGCTGTACTGACGCAGTTGGAACAAGAAAGGTTCAGGGATTTTGAGAGAATCAGGAAAGCTAAAGCCCCTGAGGGGACTGAAAGTGCTGTGTGCACGAGGATAGAGAATGCTGCGAGCATGTGGACGGAAAGTACTGCGAGTACAATTGTACCGGAGCCGGACAAGTGTCTGTTGGCTGCCGACGGAATGTGGTGGGAAGACGATGATCTATATCTTGCCCACACGGATGAGGATTGGGGGAGCAACCAGCCAGACGATACCTGGTACATCGGCGAAGTCGATCATATGACTAGAAGCGGGCGGTATTTCAAGCCCCCACATCTAGATCAGCTAGAGGCGTCTGGGAAAGATAAGGAGGCGGAGAAACAGAAAAAGAAGCAACTCGAAGAAGAGGCTGTACTGAAGCAGTTGAAAAAGATACAGGCAGACATCTCCATCTGGGGACTGCTTATGGCATCGCGAGTGCATCGACAAGCTGTCTTATCGGCCATGGACAAGGCCAAGCTCTCAATAGACACCACGCCTGAACAGCTGGTGGGCTTAGTTTTTCCGGGAGGGGCTACCCCGATGTTGACTTTCTCCGACAAAGAATTGCCACCTGAGGGTGCGAACCATAACAAGCCACTCTACATCTCTGTGGAGTGCAGAAACAAATGGATACCCGTGGTGCTTGTCGACACAGGGTCCGCCATCAATGTGTGCCCGGCAAGGACTGCATATGCAATCGGTTTAAAGACCGCGGGCTTTGCGCCGACAGCCCAGGTGATTCGGGCATATGATAACACAAGTAGAGAAGTAATAGGGACAGTGAAAATTCAGACCAAGGTTGGGCCGGGACAGCATGAGGTAGACTTTCACATCTTAGAAGTTCCTACGACCTTTAATTTACTTTTGAGGCGGCCGTGGTTGCACCAAGTAAAGGCAGTTTCGTCCACCTTGCATCAGATGGTGAAATACCCCCATGGGAAGGGAGTAGCCATCGTTTTTGGAAATTCGTCGATCCATCCACCGCCAGAAGTATCTACGCCAGTTTGGAAATTGAGCACGGTATGGAGGATGTGTTCATGTCGGGTTTTACCCTGGCTGAGGCCCGGGTCGTGCAGAACATCTTAGCTATTAATGAGGGGGTATGTTAGCGCACAATCAGTATACCTCATGAACAAGCTTCAACACATCCCGGGATGGGATTGGGAAACGCGGCCAGAAGGGCGTTGCAGCGTTGGCCGAAGTGCCACACAACCCACACACCTTTGGCTTGGGTTATTTGCCCACCAAAGAGGATTGGATAAGGAAAGGTAAGGAGATGGCTGGGAGAGCCAGAGCAAAGAGGGTTGGGAAGCCTTTTGAGTTGATGCACCGACCCATCCAGGGTACCCTAAACGGACGCTTCGTCCGGGAGGGAGAGGACTTTTCATTTTGTGGCTTCCTAGAGCCGTGGATAAACGAAGAGAAGCGCCGTGTGCCAGGGTTTGAGATTTTCTTTGACCTACAGTTATCCGGGGATGACGTTGCCGAAGAGCAGATAGACCCATTAGCTGAGTCTGAGCAGAGCAAGAAAGTGGAGTCTGAGGACGCCGAAAGTGAAATGGGGGTAGCGCTGGCATGTCTACTTTCAGATCCTCCGATCGAACAGAAGTACTTGGGGGATAACTTCTCGGTATGCGTGATCGGGAATGAAACGACTGCGAGCCTACCAGCAAACATTTTGGATGCATCTATCTCACCCTCTCTCATTTGGCAATATGAAGAGGGATTCTTGTCAAGCAGCACCGGGTCAGGTAGTGAGCCGGAATCTGATTCCTCCGAATCTGTTGAGTCGGAATTAGGTTCCAGCTTGACTGAGTCTGAGTTCGGTATTTCAGGGGGTGATAACCCGAATACCACAGTCCTGTCCAGGTCGTCTTTTTCTTTCTCTTTTGAGTCTGTTGTAACCGAAGAATCGGACGATTTGGATATGCTTAATGAGAATGATGTGGCTGTGGTTTCTGAGTACTTTTCTGTGCCCTTGATTTATTGCATTAACTCAGACTTTCAAAATTTTGATGAAAACGACGAGAAAGAAATTCCACCGATTTTGCAACGCTTAATTGAACAAGAGCAGGAAAGATTTGTTATACCCTTAATGGATGAAATCACTACCGTGAATATTGGTACTGAGGAGGACATGCGGCTGGTCCAGATCGGGTCCACGTTCTCTTCGGAGGAACGCAAGCACTTAGTCGCTTTATTAAAAGATTTCAAAGATGTTTTCGCGTGGTCCTACAAAGACATGCCTGGGATCGATCCTGAGATCGTACAGCACCGGATCCCTCTTGACCCCGAGGCCCGACCCGTTAAACAGAAACTCAGAAGGATCCGCCCGGACTGGGCCCTCAAGATCAAAGAAGAGGTCACCAAGCAAATTGACGCAGGGTTTCTGCTGGTATCCGAATACCCGACTTGGTTGGCCAACATTGTTCCAGTGCCGAAGAAGGATGGCAGGATCCGGGTATGTGTGGATTTCAGGGATTTGAACAAAGCCAGTCCGAAGGATGACTTTCCCTTGCCGTATATTGATGAGTTAGTGGACTTCACAGCGGGACATGCTTTGCTTTCATTCATGGATGGCTTCTTAGGCTATAATCAGATAATTATGGCACCTGAAGACCGGAAGAAGACTGCTTTCACCACCCCGTGGGGGACATACTGCTACAGAGTGATGCCATTTGGGTTGAAGAACACTGGAGCTACATATCAACGGGCCGCGACCACGATATTACATGACATGATCCACAAAGAGGTTGAGGTGTACGTGGACGACATGATTGTCAAGTCCAAAGAAAGA
Organism: Camellia japonica; assembly: GCA_030407325.1. Classification (NCBI taxonomy): domain Eukaryota; kingdom Viridiplantae; phylum Streptophyta; class Magnoliopsida; order Ericales; family Theaceae; genus Camellia; species Camellia japonica. The sequence goes on along the minus strand of JAPPVO010000029.1, from coordinate 110,386,380 downwards.
GAGGGCCACTACACCGCCTTGCAAAAATTCTTCCAAAGGATCAGAGAATTTCGGTTGCGGCTGAATCCTCAGAAGTGTACGTTTGGTGTTACAGCAAGAAAAATGCTGGGGTTTCTGATTACAAAGAGAGGTATCGAAGTCGACCCTTCCAAAATCAAGGCCATCTTAGAAATGCCACCACCAAGGACTGAAAATGAGGTGCGAGGCTTTCTGGGTAGAGTGCAATTCATAAGACGGTTTATCTCAAAATTAACCTTGACTTGTGAACCACTTTTTGGTCTCCTGAAGAAAGGAAAGAAATTCCAATGGGATGGCCAATGCCAAGCTGCTTTTGAACAGATCAAGGAATACTTACAGAACCCGCCCGTGTTGTCACCGCCAGAGCCGGGGAGACCGTTGATTTTGTATCTTTCAGTAACTGAGACTACAATGGGCTGCATGTTCGCGCAAGAATCAGAGGACAAAGTGGAGAGAGCTATCTACTACCTGAGCAAGAAGATGCTGGAGTATGAGACTCGTTACACACCGTTAGAAAAGGCTTGCTTAGCCTTGGTATGGGCTACCAGGAAGCTGCGGCACTACCTGTTAGCTCACTCTGTAATGTTGGTTTCGAGATTAGATCCCATCAAATATCTCTTCGAGAAACCGGCACTTACGGGTAAGCTAGCTCGTTGGTTGCTGTTGCTTTCCGAATTTGATCTGAAATATGTGACGCGCAAGTCAGTCAAGGGAAGAGCAGTAGCAGAATTCTTAGCCGATCATCCAGTGGAAGGAGGTGAAGCAGTTGAGTACTTATTCCCAGATGAGGCCATTTTGCATATCGACGACGATTTTTGGACGATGTACTTTGACGGAGCGTCAAACTAGTACGGGTATGGGATAGGAGTGTTGCTGATAGCACCCGACAACTCCCGTATCCCTCTAGCCTTCAAACTCCGGTTCAAAGTCTCGAACAACGAAGCAGAATATGAGGCATGCATTGTCGGTCTAGAAGCAGCCCTGGAATTAGGAGCAAAACGGTTGGACGTCATCGGGGACTCAAACCTTGTTGTATCTCAAGCGAAAGGAGATTGGAAAGTGAAAGAAGAAAAGATGATTATGTATCACCAGACCTTGGACTTGTTAATTCCTCGGTTTGAGAAGTTAAACTTTGCTCATCTGTTAAGAGAGAACAACAGGTTCGTAGATTCACTAGCAACTCTATCTTCCATGATAGACATCCCGTTTGGAGTCCGGATGTGTCCGGTCATTATCGACCAAAAATTTGTGCCGGCTTATGAGTCGATTGCCGCTATAGATGAGGTTCAAGATGAGAACCCCTGGTATTACGATATTTGGAATTTCTTGGAGAATGAAGCATATCTGCCAAGGGTAAATGCCAAGGATAAAAGGGCAATCAGAAGAATGGTCGTTCAGTTCATCATCTGCGGAGGTAAATTGTATAAGAGAGGTCATCTGGGAATGCATAAGCTGTGCGTTGAAGCTGAAGAATCAAAACGCCTGATGGAGGCCATCCATGGAGGGGAATGCAGTGCGCATATGAACGGGGTAATGTTAGCGCGGAAGATCCTCAGACAAGGTTATTATTGGTCCACCATGGAGGAGGATTGTATCGGCTTTGTTCGGCGATGCCACAAATGTCAGATCCATGCAAACCGCATGAACATTCCGCCGTCGAAGCTGTACAATATGACTTCGCCATGGCCTTTTTCAGTTTGGGGAATCGATGTGATCGGGGCTATCACTCCAAAGGGGTCTAATGGGCATGAGTTCATTCTGGTCGCGATAGACTATTTCACAAAGTGGTTTGAGGCCCAATCCTATGCGGTGTTGAAGGCTTCACATGTTGCGAAGTTTATCAGGAACAACATCATCTGTCGCTATGGGGTCTCGAACGAAATCATTTCAGATAACGGTTCCCACTTCAAGAAGGAAGTGATTGACTTGTTGGAAAAATACAATGTGGCTTTTCATAAGTCATCCACCTATCGGCCGCAGACCAATGGAGCGGTCGAGGCCGCCAACAAGAATATCAAACACATATTGCAGAAGATGGTGGAAACCTACCGGGATTGGCCAGATAAGTTGCCATTTGCTCTGTGGGGCTACCGGACTTCGATTAGAATGTCTACTGGGGCGACTCCGTATTCATTAGTTTATGGGATGGAGGCCGTTCTACCTATCGAGATTGAAGTTCCGTCTTTGAGAGTGCTGGTTGAGTGTTAGATAGCCGTAGCAGATTGGCAGCAGAGCAGATTTGAAGAACTCATGCTCTTTGACGAGCGCAGACTGAAAGCACTATACCATGTTCAAGGTTATCAGCGCAGAATTGCCAGGGCTTTCAACAAGAAAGTTAAGTCCAGGAATCTGAAAGAAGGAGATTTGGTGCTCAAGGACAACCGAGCTCCCATCCACGACCCAAGGGGCAAGTTCAGACCCAATTGGACTGGTCCTTACATCATTAAGTCTATCTGGTCAGGTGGAGCTGTCGTTCTGATAAACCTAGATGGCCTAGAGTTCTCACAGTCGATCAATATGGACAAGTTGAAGAAATATTACCCCTAAGAGGCTCGCTAGGCCGAAAACCTGAAAGGGCGACCTAGGCAAAAGTTAGAGCACAAAAAATTTGAAATTATAATAACTGAGCTCGCAAGGTTGAAAACCCGCAAAGGGCGGCCTTGGCAAAAGTTAGAGCGTAAAAGGAGAGTGAAAATACTCGAGTGAACCCGAGCCTGAACTACGTAAGGCTTGATTCCCATCTTTGGGATACGTAGGCAACTTCATCCTGAAGTTCAACCATAAACCTTTCCCCGATCAACTTTGTCCATTTGATCATCTCGGCCATCTTTGTCTATTCAGCATTCAAGAGTTCGGTTATGATCTCCGGTGCAGTGCTTTTCAGACTAGGGGCAACTTTCCATTGCTGTGCAGTGCCGCGGTACTATTCAAACTAGGGGCAACTTTCCAGTTGCTAGGGTCCGAGGTTGTGCATCTCAGTGACAGATCTCAGGCGTGTCCAGTTCTGATCCATATCGAAAATGGTTTTGAAAAGTTTTAATAAAAGTTGACTTCGTTCAAAATTAATCTTTTTACAACTTAGACCATTTTTGGACTAAAGCGAAAAATTTTCAGTACCCACAACCTTCAATTTCATTGATTTCAATACAGAGTTCTCCTGCTCTTGCATAAATTGAAGTTGCTTTTGGTTACATTCATGAAGAAAACTTGAAAGTACTAATAAGGCAATAAATCCAGGGCATAGATAAGTCAGGTGTTCCTGCGCCCCCTCCCAGAGCTGGTCGAACCCTCTGATGCCAAAGTGGGCCCTTCCTGTGCCTCTTCATTGAGCCAATCCAAGCACTCGTCAGACAAAGTGCAACTGAAAGTGGGAGCGGGGGCCAGGAGCTCTCTAGTCCTCCATGCTGTGGCATACCGGGCAAGCTATGCACCTCGAGCTGGGAATGCAGCAGGGTACTCTATCCCCTCTGGCGAGCAAGTCTGATCATGTCCGAACTGGCGCCGGAACTGGAACAGAAAATAGAAGACACAATGTGTCATGCCAATCAATTGAATCCTAGGTTGACGGGTCATATTGTAACTCATTGCCGGCAGATTGAGCCAAGGGCAACGCCAAGCAATGCGGTCCGCGGACAAACTGCACATCCAGTTGTACCACCACCCCTCATCCAGGGCATCGACCAGTCATTGTCGAAAAAAGTAGCCGCGGGCTGAGTATGCCGGGCAAGACTCCACAATCTGTAACTTGTCCATCAACCACACCTGGGGAGGGATGAAAAATGAGAGAATAAAGAATAGAGAGATGTACGATGAAAGAAAAGTAAGAAAAGGGTTTTGTGAGAAAAATCGAGCCTGAGGGCCGAGTGATGTGAGCAATACATATGTGAGATTGGGTAGGAAACATTACCTGCAATAGTAGTGGGCCCCTCGCAAGCCTAGCCGTCTCCCGGCGATGGAAAGCATCCAAGCCCATCAATGTCTCTGCCAATGTCATGGCAATGCAGCTCTTGCCCTCCTTCAAACCTTGGGCAACCTCGATCAACCGGACACTAAATCCATCGGAGCCTGGGGCAAGCAAGAAATGAGATAGCAAGCATAAGCAAAGCGCGTGTCGCCGATATCCCTACCAATGATGGTCACCGCGGTTACCAGCATCAGAAAACCAGCAAACCAAGCTTGGGATGTCCAGCTCCCCGTCGTGAATCAATGATCGAGCATCATGCAAAGTGAGGCCGCACATTCGTCCTAAGGCTTGGACAAGACCGAATCGGAGTTGAGGCAAGATCTCTACATTACGCTCGGACTCCATCAAAGCTTGGAAATCCTCGAAAGTAGGACACATCTCTTGCCCACTAAAGCTAAAGACGTGTGTTACTGGATTCCAAAACCTTGCCGCGGCATGGAGGAAAGGAAGATGCAGCGGAGTACAACCCAGCATGAATAGTGCATTCAAGTCGAAGCCCCGGAAGTTCAACTTTTCCGAGCCATCTAGAGAAGCAATCCAAGCTGTGAGATTTTGGATGAGGAATGCCTCCATTTTGATGCAAAACTGAGATGAAATGAAAGAACCACGAAGCTGGGACTTTTATAGAGGATAAGGCACTGTTCGGGGGACACGAGTCAACAATTTGGTGGTTGCCAAGCCAGGTGGTCGGCCGACCACCTTTTCTGGTAGGCTGACCACCCCTTTGGTCTCTAATGGAAATAGCTGGTCGGCCAGCTCCCTCTGATGGTCGGCCATGGAGAGAAGTGTGGCTTTGGTCTTGTCCTAGTCTCTAGAAGAAAGTTCCTAGCATTTCCATGCATTGGGGGTGTTGAAGGTGCAAGTTTTCCTCTGTTTCGGATGCGTTCCATCACCCCGATCGTCCAAGATACGTCTGTTTATCGAGTTGTTGTTGAGTTTTGATTATCAAGTTGTTGTTGAGTTTTCTTTATCGAGTTGTTGTTGAGTTTTGCTTATTGAGTCGAGTTGTTAAGTTTTTCTTATTGAGTCGAGTTGTTAAGTTTATCGAGTTGTTAAGTTTTATCGAGTTGTCAAGTTTGCCCGTTGAATTGTTGCTTGTTTATCAAACATTTCTGGGATTTGCTTATCGAGTTGTAAACTTGCTAAGGTTTTGTTGTTTCTTAGTAAGTTGAGTTGTTTAGTTTGTTGCGTCGGTTCACTACCTGACTTGGCAATTTTCAATGCTCATTTTCATTCAATCTCATTTTTGTGCAAAATGATGTGATGCGATGCTGAGAACATAAAATACAACACTTTTTGAACAAAAGCTGTTTCATTCCATCATGCTTCCCTTTGTTACAACATTTTACAATAACGGTACAAGTTTTACATAAAATAAAACTGCCTAATAATGTACAATGTGCTACAACTACTAGTAAAAAAGGCAAATAAAGCAGGAACATCTACATCAGTGCTCTCAAGTACAAGAATAAAAGGCCCTCTTCGTCCTCTTTGGCTGAGAAGTCCCTACACCATCTCCACCAGCACCACTATCTGAATTGGAGCTGCTGTCCTCGAAATCCTCCTCGGCATCACCTCCACCCTCAGAACCGGACTCAGAGTCATCCTCTCTGCTTGCAGATGTCTCTGACTGAGGATGCGCAGACTCCTCCTCCTCGCTGGACTCCCCCTCTATGACAGGTGCTCTGTGCCTGCCTCGTCTGCGAGACGAGTCCCCTCTCCCAGCTCCCCGAGAAGGCCTAGATGGCCCAGCCTGTGGCCCAGTATGTAGCGGAGGCATCTGAAAAGAAAGAGCGCAATTTGAATACATTAGCCAGAGTATGTATATCAGATGCAAGAAAACTACATAAAGTGGGTGTATGCAGATACAGTACATGAATGTGGTGTGTGTCAGATGTGCTCTACACATACAGTCAATCAATGCAGTGAAATGTTCAAGATCAGCATGTCATCGGAAGTATGATAAATGCAAGAAAACTAAAGAGTACCGAGACACCGACAATGGACAACTGCGTCTCTCTCCGCAGGACCATGCCCTCGAGTGAGGCCACCAACCCGAGCAACCCCTCAGTATACTCCGTGGTAGGCTGCAGATGCAAGTGCAAGTCATCAGTAAATGAATAAATGTCCAAATATCTGAGTGATAAATCAAAACTGTAAAGCATACCGGTGGCGAGTCAGGGTCTCTGACGTATGGGTGACCAGGCATAGGAGGCTTTATCAGAATCAGGTAGGAAGTCCCGTATCGCCATCCTGTCAACTCAGTCGGAATATCTGGCCATCCGGCATGATGATAAGTCGGGGGAATCGGGAGGACCAGTCCAGCCCCACCTCTCAATGCACCGGCCCTGCTAGTCGAAGGAACACCTGCAGCCCGAGCCCAACTTGATGATGGCATGTCAGCAGACCTCCTCCTAGGAGTACGGATACCTGTCAATGGAGGCATCAAGTATGTATGATGGTAAGTCGCCTACTCCCCCTCCTCCAAATGTAGAAATACGTTGGTACCTAACATGGCGCTATCGATATCCTGGGGAGTGAGCTTCTCAGTGGATTGCATATCGTCCGGAGGTGCTACGGGGACACTCTGCTCGGGGAAGCCCATAGTCTGGCGCATGAAGCGATCCCCCAGAAACCAGGCCCTACCAGCTGGCCCCTCAAATAGGATCCTATACCGAGAAGCGGCCCATCCTCCAGCAAACTGAAATCGGGTATCTCCACCCAAGGGCGCCCAGGGCTGCCATGTGATCTGCGGATAACCAATGCATAACCCGATTAGAAATCGTAAATGTGCAAGATGAATCAAAGATGAAAACATGAAGAACTGAGAGTTCTGAATTACCTCGGTCGCCCGCACTGTGTCAAAAAACTGCCGTAGGTAGGGCAGAGTCTCCTGAGCTCTCGACCGGTACTGGCCCTCAAATACGAGCGAGTAGGGAATCATGAAAGGCACCGCCACCTCAAGCTCCGGGGCTAGCGTTAGGAAGTACGCAAAAACCCATAGCTATGGAAAACAGGGCAATAGCCATCAGAATACAGAATGCTGAGTGTAGAATGTGAATACAGAATGTACAGAGAATGCAGAATGCTGAGAGCAGAATGCAAAGTGCAGAATGTAAAGTGTGCCGAGTGTGCAATGTACAGATAATGAAAAGCAGAAATGTAAATCAAGAGGGCAGAAAGTACCTCCCAGGCTTTCCAATAGCTGCCAACTATGTTCCCCCGTCCGCGGGAGGTCGCACTCATGTAGCAGTAGAGGGTAGCCAAGCCGGCGCCACCCCAGTCATACTGGCTGACCTGTGATAGGTCTACCAGAGCACTCAGCAGATAAAGTCCAACGGTGTTCCCCCTATCGGAAAACAGAGTGGTCCCGAAGAGGAACATCAAAAACCCTCGAGTGTACTGCGCTATCTCCTCAGGAGTCTCGGGCACCCTCTCTCTGAAATGTGTGGAAAACCAAGTGTACCGGACTCGGCCCGAAGATCTGTCAACCGGTGGGCGAGCTCCCAACAGATAAATCCAGGCAGCCTCCCACTCGCCCATGTCCTCGTCGTAGGGGATCGGCCAGCCTCCTATGTCAAGGCCCGTCAGCACGGCAAAATCGAATGGGGTCATAGTCATGTCCCCGGTGGCTGAGAAATGGAAGGAGTTGGTGGTATCCCACCATCTCTCTATAAGGGCGCCCATCAGGGTCCTGCTCGTTGGATAACGTGATATCCCCTTGCAGAAGAGTCCGAACCCCGCTTGGTCAACCAGACCGCGAACGGCCTCTGGGAGCTCCGCGTACCACTCCCTGGCGATGATCGATCCATATCCTCGTGTAGTACGGGAAGATACCTGCATTCAGAATGAACACATGTATTCAATTTCAAAATCAAGTATATGAGCTGTGTGCAAATTAAATCAGGTATAATGCCATGAGCTGCGTGTTCAACATCAAGTATATGGGCTGCGTGTTCAACATAAGGTGTGTGAGCTGCGTGTTCAAAATTAAGGTATATGGGCTGCGTGTTCAACTCTCAACCAGTGTGTGCTGTGTGTTCACCTCAAAATTTGGGCTGCGTGTTCAGAAAGTCAAGTGATTGAGCTGTGTGTTCAGGCTTCAAAAACAGTGGGTTGTGTGTTCATCATCAAAGTGTGAGCTGTGTTTTCAACATCAAAGTTTGAGCTGTGTGTTCAGATTTCAAAAACAGTGGGCTGTGTGTTCAACCTCAAAGTGCGAACTGTGTGTTCAACATCAAGTGTTTGAGTTGTGTGTTCAGACTTCAAAAACAGTGGGCTATGTGTTCATCTCAAAGTTCGGGCTGCGTGTTCAACTTTCAAAAAATAGTGGGCTGCGTGTTCATAATCAACAAGTTTGGGCCATATGTTCAGATTTCAGAAATAGTGTGTGTGCTGTGTGTTCACAATCACAAGTTTGGGCTGTGTGTTCAGATTTCAGAAATAGTGTGTGCCGCGTGTTCACAATCAAAATATGGGCTGCGTGTTCAGAAATTCAAAGTTTGGGCTGCGTGTTCAACTCTCAACAAGTGTGCGCTGCGTGTTCACAATCAAATATAGGTTGCGGGTTCAGAAATTCAAGTGATTGAGCTGTGTGTTCAAGATGCAAACAGAATACTGTGTTATAGACTAAGTATTCAGAACAAGCTGTGTGCTAGAATAAGTAGAAGTATGGTGTGCAAGTGTGTTAAGAACGAGCAGAGAAGCATGCATAACGAAAGCATGAAATGCACGGAAAATGCAGAATACATTGCAGAAAATGTAAAAGTGAAGTACGTATCTCTCGTGCCTGATAAGAGAGGTGGGACTCTGGCTCCCGCAGTAATAGATCTACAGGTGCTCGCTCATCAAAGTCGGTGAAGTGGTAGAAAACGGCCCGAGAAAGGATGTGCGCTGGAGGGTCATACCTCTCGGGAATAAATGGCCGAATCCTTGGAGGTAAAGACATAATGTCTGGCTCACCCCCGGCACCTAGAGGACCTCCGCCCTGAGGAAAATTACCTGCCATCTCAAGAAATCTGCAAAAAGGAGCAAAAATGAGCAAAATGAGCCAAAATTGGAAAAAGTCAACAAAAGTCAACTCTCGGGAAATGAAAAAGTCAACAAAAGTCAACTCCCGAGAAAATGTTCCAAATATTGAGACAAACTTACCTCAAGTGGTGAAAATGGAGAAAGAAGCTCCGAAATCAAATTTTAATCGGTCCAAAGTGAAGAAAACTGAAAGATTTCGTGAAACAACTTTGCGTGGGGCGTTGGAAAACGCGTATAAAGAGCAGATCTGAGAGAGAGAAAATGGTCTGGAGGGAGGAGGAGGAGAGCTAATTTCGGACTTGAAGTTGTGAGGAACAGTGAGTTGGATATGTGTATTTAAAGAAACAAGTGCAAAAAGTCAAAACTGCCCCTGTTTCTGGCTAGGTGGTCGGCCGACCACCTTTTCTGGTAGGCCGACCACCCCCTTCACCAAACCTGGTCGATGGCCTCCTTACCTGGTCGGTGACTCTCTTGAGTGGTCTCCCATGCCTCTTTGAGCTCCCTGCAAATTTTGGTGGTGATCAGAGTCCCCGGCTCTCGAGAAAGTACAAGGAAAGTGCACTTTTCGGCGCGAAATCCCTCCGCGGGAACTTCAACTCCAACTTTCGATGCGTGTTTCATCGTCACTCGCCGAGAGTGAGGTGTATCCTTTTCGAATACGTTGTGACCCTTCTAGGAGGTAAACTAGAGGTTGCGATTGAGTTGTCCTTGTCGACGCTTGCATTTCTTTGCTCGATGTTTTGTTTTAAACATGCTCGTAAAGTCGCACTTATCTTGCATTGTTGTGCATGCCATTCGCATTGTTATGAATATCGCTTGCATTGTTGTGCACGTTTCACCGGCATTGTTATACCTTCATGCTTAACTTGCGTTGTCACGCACGTTTCTCCTCGCATTGCGATGCACTTTTCCATCGACACCATGTTTGTCTACATTCGATGTAGTGTTGAACATGTGTTGCTAACTATGTTGTGCTTGTTAAGTTTCTCTCTTTTGCAGGCACGATATTGTATTTACGGTTCATTTGAAGCTAGTGCAACCAGATGAACCGCGCAGGTATTGTATCTTCTCCGTATGAGACGTAGCGAGAATTGTGATTCTCTTACATCCTTACTACATGAAATGTAGTTGCTACTTTACATTCTTGCTTAAAACTGTTACATCTATTGTGAATATTTGCTTCATTACAGCTTGCTGCTTTGCATGATCATGAGTTACGTTCGACTTGGTGCATATCGTTTTGCATTTTGTCCCCGCCTGCGAGCATGCCTGCGGGTACATCTCTTTGTTTATCTCGCCTGTTTGTCTAAGTCTTCGGCCTTGTCAAAAATGGGTCGTCTCTGGGCTTTGACATTTACTCCCGTCAATTACGACTTTCGAGTTCTGTCAAAGAGGGCCAACTATAGACACCCCATTTTTAACCGACCTTAAGACTCAGACGTCACCAACTGAGCGCTCGGTGATGTTGCATATTGTGCTCATTCTGAGGTCACAGAGTCTCAGCTGAGAGCCTTGCCTCCGGACTTCGGGACTCTTTTGTGCTTTGCCTCGGTTTGCGAACCAAGTCCTGTTTTCTCTGTTTTCTCTTCCCGAAGGGAGGGAGAGGTCTCGAAGACCATCTCTCAGTGGCCGTAGGCTACGTTTCGTGATCGTAGGCCATTTTTCATGTTTGGGGACCAGTTTCCGATTTTCGGAGCCGTCGGCCGTGCGCCTCGGTTCGGGACCGCTTAACTACCTCCGTTTGCTCCGATTTTTGGCACATACCTTGTTTCCTCTCCTTAGAGGGACACTGTGGCCCGGGAGACCACCTTCGTGGTCGTACGCCACCTCCGGTGTTTCATAGTCAGTTTTCGAGGCACTCGGCTGCGTGTTTTGGCCCCCGAACCCTCGTTTTGCATCCGTCTTGGTTCATTTTTGGTGTGGACCCTAGTTTCATTGTTAGAAAGGTGGTACGGGGGTAGGAGACCAGCAATTCTTCTTGGAGACCACCTTTCTCTTCGCCGCCCGATTTTCTTGACAGGTAGGTGGTCTCCCTCACTTTTGAGCCACAATTTCGGGTCTCCCATACCACCATTGTGTTGCATTCATCTGGGAGGCCACCAATCTGGTATGGCCGACCACCTTTTCTTCCTGACCCTTTTGACCCCTTGGTCTCCCTCACTTTTGAGCCACAATTTCGGGTCTCCCATACCACCATTATGTTGCATTCACCTAGGAGACCACCAATCTGGTATGGCCGACCACCTTTTTTGCTTGAACTTTTTGACCCCTGGTCGGCCGACCAGGGGGAGTGGCCGACCGACCACCTTAACTGGTCGGCCAGCCATCTGCTTTTTCCTCTCTCTGAGTGTGTTCCAGCTGTGCCAACTGGGAGGCATTTAGTGCATCCTCCATACACGTGTATGTGTATGGAGGATGTTTGGCCTAGCTTTGAAGCTTCTTTGAGAAGCTTTAGACCTTCTCCTCTATAAAGCAAGGGCCTCCCCTCTTTGGCCTGGGTTCAGAAAAGTGTTGGAGCATACATGCATATATCTCCCTCTTGTATCTCTATATTACCTCCAAAACTCCATAGTTCTTGGCCTATCATACACCAACCCTTAACTTAACCTTCCCACCATCCATCCAAGCACCTTGGAGCTATTTCTCAGAGGTTGAAGAGTTCCTACCTTGGTCCAGAAGTTGCTGGAGGTCTTCTCTACAAGGGTAAGTCTCTATTTCCGTCTTTGTAGCATTATTTTGCTTCATATCTTAGCTCTATTTGCAAGTATTTTTGGACTTCGTCATAAACTAAAAAAAAAAGTCTTTTTTTGAGCTCCTCTTCAAGTTTGATTAAGGTCATTTTTCTGTTGGGGGTCATCTACCCCCTTGCATGCTTCATTTCCTCATGTTTTGAGCTATGCATTAGAGCATTAGTGTTGGCCTTGGTTTGGACTTTTACCCACTGAAATCCAATGGATTTTCAGTGGCTAACATATGTTTTTGAGCCTCAAAATCAGAGAGGGGTGACCCTCTCACCCCTTGTTTTGTTTACTAGCTTTATTGGCCTTACATAGGAGCCCCTATTTGCATGTTTTGAAGCCATGTTTCAGGCCATTATTTGTGAGTTTTATGACCTGCATAAGCTCTGTCCAGAGCCCTTTTGGCCATTTTGAATGTCTATTATGCATGTGTAGAGCAATCCTATTCAAGGCCTTTCAAAGGGGCTTTTACTTGCATGCTTCCTAGGTTCATTTCAGGCCATTTTTGATAAGTTTTAGGGCCCTAATAACCTCTTTCCAGAGGTGGTTTTTCCATTTTGTATGTCTATCTTGCATGTGTAGAACAACCCCTTGCATGGCCCTCCAAAGGAGCCTATCATTCTTGCATGCATTGACTGAGTTTCAGTGAGTATTTGGGCATATTTTGGCATGGCATACTTCTATTTTTGGCTGGTTTGGTGAGCTCTCATATGCTTCATATAGTTGTAGTACAACTCATGGTTCACTAGCTTTCTTTGCATGCTTTGTTGACCCTTGATTCTAGCACATTTTGACTATGCCTTGAACTGATTTTGTGCATATTTTGGACTGCCCTAGCTCTGTTTTTGGGTCTCGTGGTTGAATGATGCTTGTTTTGCATGCTTGTAGTTCAATATCCATGCTTAGCCTTGGGTTTCAAGGTCCATTGCATGCATATATTAAGGTGTTTCCATGCTTTGAGGTCATTTTGCATCATATTTCAGAGCTTATGTGAATGCCATATCCTCATGTTTTCTCCTCTTTAAGTGTGCTTGAGAGTTGTGCATGAATGCCTTGTTTTCGGGCCATTGAATGAGCTCCATTTCTTTGCATTCCGAGCCATCATTTTAGGCCATTTCCCCACTGTCTCAGACCTGCCTAGGGTCTGTTTGGGGTTGGCTTTGCCATTTGTGCATTTCTTTGTGTACCTCTAGTGTAACGCACTTCATTAGTTTCGGTATTCGGGCCATCTAGCTTGCATTGTGTGACATATTTTCATGATTCGGGACCATTGTGCATCATGTTTCAGAGCTGGAAATTGCATGCTTGTATGCCATATTTCATCCTTTGCCATGCTTAGTTAGAGTTGCATGTTGTGCCTTAGGATCGGTCCATTACATTCGTGCATGTTTGCATGTTTTTCGGTTGTCTCATTTTCATCATATAGCCACTGATGTGAGTGTGGCTAAGGTCCACTCATATTGGTGTAAGTCTATCTTGTATTGTGTATGCCATTTTAGTCCGTAGCATTGCGTATGCTAGGTTGCATGTTAGTGCGTTGTGCATGCCATGTTGTGTCACATGCATTGTGTATGCCATTTTAGTCCATAGCATTGCGTATGCTAGGTTGCACGTTAGTCACATTGTGTATGCCATCTCATTGCATTGTGTTTGGGATAGGAGTTAGCCCAAACACGGGAAACGAGGGACGTTTCGTACCCGAAGTGACGGAACGTACCTCAATTCCCGATCGCCAACACTCCGGATCACCCATGATGAAGTCTAGGCCTTGTTGTGTTGTCATGTGCATTCATTTCACATCGAGTCGTGCAATTCGACTCCTCGGCCATCATGCATCAAGATGCGTGATTGGTGGCACGAGGATCGAGGTGTGCATACATATGTGAAAATACTTTGCCATGCCCCTTTCTTGCTCTCTGTTGCAGCAAACCAAAAATCAGCAGCCTTCTAGAGCTTTGCACAGCATTCCGAGATTAATTACAAACAGAGTCAAATCGGGGCATCGCAATGAATTTCCCGGCAAAGCGACCCGAGCACGCATGCATCTTTCATCATTTGGAACAAAAGCTGAGGCAGTCCATTCTATAGCTTGCATGCTAGTTTATTCGTTTTCCTAGTTCATTTGTTAATTAATTAGGGTTTTATAATATTTAATTATTTATTCGGACTGTAATTATTTATTCGGACTGTATTATTTATCTGGACCCTCTGAGCGAGGGCACAATTGTAATAAGTGTGCGTGTGTGTGATGTATGTCTTCCAACCCCACGTCTTTCTCCCTTTTATTTACCAGCTTATGATGGTTAGTTTTAGGGCATGTTTCAATTAGCATACTTATGTTCGCATGTTTGCATCCATTCATCTGTCTTGCATGCACCGGGCTCGGCGCATCATACTAACTGCATTGTATTTCAATTCCGAGTTGAATACTTGTTAGTTGTAGCATTTCACATGCTATCTTTAGAATAGCCGAGCCTATTGTAGTTGCATTCCTGCATGTGTTGCATTAGGCATTTCTGTATAGTTAGGATCATGCATTGATTTCTAACATAGCTTCTGTTTTGGCTTGGAGTACTCGATAAGTGTTTATGCTTTAGCATTCTTGCATGCATGTGAGTGACTGCCATGATAGCATGCTTACCATGAGGCTAACTGCTTATGTGATATACCTGCCTGAATGCCTGTGGGTGAAGGTTGGATTATTTGAATTGGAACAATTCATTGATTGCAAGTTTTAAGCCCACTAGATAGTGGCAAATCACTATGTTTTCTAAGCCCACTTGAGGGTGGCAAAATCCGCATTTTAGCCTACTTGCGAGTAGCAAACCGCTTTCAAAAACAAACATGAAATGTTTTGTTCCAACTCAGGCGATCCAGTCTATACTTGTATGCTGCGCGCATCACGTAGTAAATCTAGGCTAATAACCGGAATAAGAGCACATAATGTTTTCAAAACTCGATATCATGGTTAGTAGAGGCTGATCTTTGATCGGGCGAGTGGGGGTGCTCACGAAGTGACCTTCCCCAATCGTACCCAAGTTCCCAAGCCGAGGCAACTTTGGTGATGACGGACACGTGGCCTTAGGCAACAAGTCAGGGTTTTCTAAATTTCCCCATAATAAATATTTAGGTGGCGACTCTGTATCTGGCAAAGCAGTTCATGTTTGGCACTTCTTTCAAAAAAATCTATTTTCAAAAACGATTTGCCGGATTTGGACTCTTTGATGATTCATCGGTCTTGCATTGCACTCTGCGAGATTAGATACAGGACCGTGACATTGAGTCCTGAACTGTAGTGAGCCCAAATGAACAAAACGGGATCTCCTCCCGGGACGTTCGGGGACGTCTACAGCTGGCCTGGAAGTAGATGACTGCTCTTGAACCTGACTGAATATAAATGAGCTGAGAGGTGACTACTGTAAGAACTGGACTAGTGAATTCTATCTGATTCTCCTTTGTCTTGCAACTAGTGATAGCGAGGCAAACACAAGCTGTCCCCGAACAAGATCTCCCCCCTTACAAAGTCTTCTGACGCAGGTCTAGAGTACTTGGGGGATATCAGAACCTTCTAAACCTATGGTTTTAAATTACCTAGCAAAGGAAATAAAGAAAGAGAACAGAAATCAGAAACCGTACAACACCTCAGCTAAGATGTTATCAAAATAGACATGATTAAAGCTATAGGACTGTACTCCACACTGAATTATGCCCCCAAAACATATACCAACTCTGCTACTGATATGAACATTCCTGTACAGTTTCACTGTAAAGCACATACCAGTTGAGAAAGAGCCAAAACACCCCTATGAGGGGGTAGGGTTACCCTGTCCTGGTTTTTGTTTTCATGAACTAGTGTTTTCACTACTTCAATCAAGTGGTTTCACGCAATCCTATACGCGGGTGAGCATGCTGTCCTAGTTTGGAATAGTCACTATGGCTGACTACATGCAGCTAAGCCAAATGGTCAAAGAGGGGTACCTCAGCAAGACTACCTAATATACCTCTCATCCTTAGCACTGAGAAGTGAAAGAAGGATCAAGTGATACAGCGGTAATCTAAATCCAAGGGTTGTGTTTCCAACATGGCACAGCCTACGACCAGTCAACCTTTTGGCAAGCTTTTTAGGCAATGCGAAATAAATAAACACAAAGCCCAGAAACTGTAGCTTTTTTTGTGCTCCTTTCGGATACGATTAGCCTTATAGTTCGGACTCCCGTGGTTCTGAATATGATTTCACAAGGGCAATGCGAAATAAATAAACACAAATAAGTCCAAATCCGGCAAATCTTTTGGAAAATCAATTTTCAATCAAAAATTCCAAAAATGGGCTGCATTGCCAGATTTCAGAGTTGCCACCTAAATATTTTTGAGAAATTTAGGAAACTCGTGACTTATGCCAAAGGCCACTTGGCATCACCAAAATGTCTCACGTCGGGCACTTAGGTATAAGAAGGGAAGGTCATGAATTGAGCATCTCACTCACCTGATGAAAGATCGGCCTCTACTAATCATGATGTGATTCTTATTTACATTATATGCTCTTATTCCGCTTATTAGGCTAATTTCACTATGTGATGCATACAAGTATAGACTAAGTTGCAAATCATGGAAAAGGCTAAAAGAAACATGATGCTCTACACTATCCATCATAAACAAGTAAATAACAAGGAGAAAGAAATGGGGATTAGAAGACATACACATTATTACAATTTGCCCTCGCACAAGAGAGTCCGAATAAATGTTCGAATTAACTAGCGACACTAACTAATTATTACAACACCACAAATTAACTAACTATTCTAATTAATTAATTACAGACTAACTAATTAGTTACAAGTCCACTACTTTAAGTATGACATACTACTAAACATAATTGTAATGGCCCCGAGAAGTGAGGAATAACTCATGCATGAACGCAGATTTCCACCCAAAAATGCTTTCTATTCTGCAGCCAAAATGCTTCTGTTTTATAGTCAGAAAATTGAATCGTTTTTGCCTCAGCCTCTGCTTTGTTTTGCAAGGGAAAAGACACTGCTTGGTTAAAAAAAGGTGGCCAGCCGGCCAGTAAAAGTGGTCTGCCGTACAAAGAGGTGGCTGGCCGGCCACTAATTTTGGGTTATCTCTTGCTGCAACTGAAAAAGAAACAGAGCATAAACAGAGCATTTTTAGGAGATATTTGTCCACCCTAGCTCCCCTTATCATCAAACAGATCAAATGAGGGGTAGGCTTGATTCACAAACCATCAATTGACACAAATTCATTGTGTGATGATCTATAGATCAAGGGACACAGTCTCAATAAATGATAATGAAAGACTCACAAACCTCCTCCCTATCATAGGATTGGTCAAGGGAAGTGGTAGACCTTGAATCTTGAACCATTTTCATCACTAAGAGTATGAAATCACTAAACTTGATTTTATTCTCTTGTTATCGTTTTTACTCCAATTTTATTACCTTTTTCAATTACCTTTCCATTCCTTAGTCATTTTAGTCCAAAAATGATAATGAAGTCCACTAAATGGAAAATAGTGTCAAACAATAAGTTGTTTTGGGCATGAGAGAGAGGTAATGCCCTAGTAATTAACCTCCGAAGAGATTGAACCATTTATCATTGTATGGTTCCTTTCTCAAGCTTAAACAACACTCGGTTGAAACAATTCTCAAAGAAATAAAAAGCCAAGAAAATGGGGAGAGTGCAGAGATGATTTTGAGTGAACACAAGTAGGAAAAGCATGAAATAAATGCTATCAACTCAAATAGGTTGGTGGCTAAGGCCTAAACCACCAAACCTGTGAGGACCACTACACTACAAGCATGCTATACAAAGTACAAATGAAATAAACACACTAAAATAGTTCTAAAATAGCTCAACACAATGCTGGAAATAACATGAAAAAGATTGAAAAAGTTAGCTAAAATAATGAGGAAATGAAGCTAGTAAACAAGCATAAGAAGGGGTGGCTAACCCCTTCATTTTTGGGACTTCAAAACAACATTTTTAGCCACTGAAAACCTCTAAAAATCAGTGGTAAAAAGTTGAAAAAAATTTAAGGAAGAGATGAGAAACACAAGTGCAAAGGCTTAGGAGACAAAGGTGATTAACCCCTCTATCTTTAATAGCCTTAAACCACATGCTTCAACCCATAAAAAAAACAGTTGAAAAACAATCTAAAAAACCGCAAATAAAGATAGGAAAGAAGTAAGGAAAAGAAGTTAGGAATTATACCTCTTGAAGAGAAGTAATCCTTTGAGTTATAAATCAACAATTTCCCACCCTCAAGAGCTGAAATTCAAGCTCAATAACCTCAGCAAAGAGTCCTTAAAATTTGGTTTAGGGAGTCTAGATAAGGTGTATATAGGTTGCAAGGTAGAAAGAGAAATATTTTCCAAGAATTTTCTTCACCAAAATTTTTCTAACCTAAATTCTAGAGGGGTGGTCAAGTATATATAGAAAAATATGATACTATCTCGGAAATATCAGTATAGAGACAGCTGGTGTAGTGCATGCACCTGTGGAGACAGCTGGCACAGCTGGCAAAAAATATCTATTTTGTCGGCATCACTAGCCGGCCGGCCACCAAAGGGGATGGTCGTACACTCATTCTAGCCTGCCGGCCACTAGTTGACCTGTAGGCCTCTGAGTGGTTAGGCTTGGAAAAAATACAGCTTTGGTTCAAAAGTGGTGTAAGGTTTGTAGGCTTCTGAGACTCAAAATTGAGGCTTCCTGATGAGAAAATTGAGCATTTGTCTCACGTATAAATTCATCATTGGGTGATCAAATTGAGGCGCCCAAGTCTTAAGGGCAATAAAAAATGGGGTGTCTACAATTGTCTATGTTGACTGTACAATACCATTTGAGTCGAGCCAAAACTTTCTAAATGCAAATACTGTCAATCCTCGATTACCCAAATGAGTTCAATAAGAAAAATGTATAAACCTACAATGCATGGCATTAGAAGCATCTATTCAAATATACAAATATACAAGGACAAACAAACATAGTGGTAAATATGATTTTTTTAGTTGCAAGACAATGTATAATATGTAAAAAGATCCTACCATGAAAGTTTGAGCCGTCCAACAAGTAAGAGAAATGAAAAAGAAACATTAACTGTGATTCACATCCATATCATCATATATAGTGGTGTAACCAACTGATTCCAATGTTGAATTTCCTGAAAAATAAGAAAAGAAATTAAGCATGTTGAATTTCCTGAAAAATAAGAAAAGAAATTAAGTATTGAGACTATTCAATAAAATATATTTATTTTAAAATTAATTATATGTTGATTTATTTAAGTACCTCGCATCTCTATAGTCCACAACCAATTCTGTGCAGACATCAATGCTTTCAAAGTATCTGGATGAAGTCTACTCCAATACGGGCTCACCAACCTACCACTAGTGCTAAATGCAAACTCAGAAGCAACAGTGGATACCGGAATAGCTAAAAAAATCTCTAGCTATTTCCTATAAGGTTGGATACTTTGATGCATTTGATTTTTACCAAGTCAACACATCAAAATTGGGGGTTCTTGTCACAACATCCTCTTCTAAATAATGGTCCAACTCTGATATTACATTGTTAACGTTTTTTCTTCTCTTTCTACTAATAAATAAATCATAATCTGAAACTACCTCTGAATCACCAAATTTTGAACTCATAAAAGATTCAACATTAGCACCAATCCCCAAACTAAGTTTTCTTTGATACTCTTGCAACAAATCATAACAAAGTTGGCGAATCTTCACAATTTCTTCTTCAATTGTATCTCCATAAAATTGATCAAAATAAAACTCCAACACACTAAGTTTGTACCTAGGATCAAGTACAACAGCAACTCCTATAAGACCATGTGTAACAATCCAATATTTATCAAACTTTTCCAACATTTTTTATGCCATTGATCAAACCACATCAATTGAACAATAGAGCCATTAAGAGATTGTTATCCTAATCTCACATAAATTTGGAAAAGCAACATTGGTCGTGGGATATTTAGTTCCAGAAAACAATTCAGTTGCTTTATAAAATATCTTGAAACTCCCACAAATTTCTCGAGCAAACTGCCCCTCCTCCTCACTTGGCAATGTTGTCTATTGGGTCCCTTTATATTTCACGCGATAAAATACATCCTTATACAACAAGGTAGTTTGAAGCATCAAGTATGTTGAATTCCACCTAGTTGCACAATCAAGTCATTTCTTTTTAGTATTCAAATTTTTTACTTGACGAGTTGTTTCTTCAAATTTTTCTACTCTTTTAGGAGTTGTTGTCCAATAAGCTATACTATCCCGAATTTCCTCTACACCTACTCTTATCACATTCAATCCATCTTTGACAATCAAATTGAGAATATTTATGCAACAACGCATATGAAACAAAGTCCCACCCAAAAGAAGAGAACTACTATCCAATTTATCCAACGAAATGTTAGTCATCACATCATTGGTGGAACAATTATCAACAATGATAGCAAATACTTTTCTATCAAGATCCCAATCCATCAAACAATTGAGCAAAGTATCACAAAGAACTTCTTTTGTGTGTAGACATGTAACATAAATGAACCTAAAATAATAAACCATAATATAAATAAAAAAATAAAAAAAGTTATCAGATTAAAATCATGAAGGACTTAGACACCACACCAATGATATCCTACATATAACAAACAACCAAGCCCATGGACTAGGCATAACAACAGATCCATAATCTCCATAAGAAGCATATTATAGGAATAATAATCAAAATTATTACTCACTAGATCCCATCCATAATTTGCACTATAATCCTAGACCAAACACCATTACCAACAATTTCAAAAGATACATATCAGACAATTTAACCACCAAAAAAAAAAGACTAATTAAAACAAAATTTCGATCAACAAAATATTATGAATAGCTTCCATTGTAATTGTTTAACACCAAAAGAATATCAAGAAATGTTTTTGGTAGAATGCATATGATAAATGATTCAACAACAATCTATAATAAAGCATAGATTAATTTATATGCAAAAATATACCTCAGAATACGACTTTGCAATGACCAATCATCAATAAAGTGTGTTGTGACCGCCATGAACCCTTTCTTTTGATTACTAGAAGTCCACATATCAGTTGTGATTGCCACTTTTGATTGTTCTGTACCAATCTCATTATCTTCTCATTCTCATTGTCATAAATCTTTAAAATATCACATTTTATTGTGTTTTGAGAAGGTACTTTAAACAATGGTTGAAGTGCCATCGAATATCTTTTAATCCCAATATGATCCACAATAGACAAAGGATATCCGTGCAAGATTATGGCATTTGAAAGATCTCTCCTAGCAATATCTTCTTCAAAAGTATAAGAGACTTTCAGGCTCTCCTTGTTAAAGTTGCTAGTTAAAGTGTTACCACACAAAACTTGGGGGTTTTTTTTTTTTTTTCTAATAGCTAAACTAGAATCAGAATCGTCTACATCAAGGACATTTTGATTTGGGAGGGGAGGCTGTGATGGTAGAGAGGTCTCACTCTCAACCGATATTGATGGTTATAAACCATCAACAAGTAGTTGGGAGTTAGCTTGAGGGTTTGCTTGAGAGTTTGCTCCAGCTTCAGACATTTTCAATTCTTAAAAATCCTGGAGAACATAAAGCCAATTAAAAGAAACATAAATTAGTTATAAACAAATATTCCGTAATATTGAACTATTACAAGAATCTTTCTTCTAAGCAATCGCAAGTTGCAATGAGTCAAGCTTGGTTCAGATGCCTATGAAAATTTAAAACGAATAATCATTTTCAATTTTGGCTCCACCTTTTTAATATTTTTCCTAGTTTCCCAAAATGTGCTCAGAAAATAAAATGTATGGTGAACTAAAATCAGAATCAAACATTTCATTTTCTTGGTACTATTTGTGATATTTTTGCAGGGTATCTAACATTTTTGGAGAATTTTTTTTTTTTTTTTTTGAAAAAAGGGCAATAATCAAACCTCTATGTGGATGATCAGGAAACCCAGTAGGTGCAGAAATTGCAATATCACCAAACAAACATTCAAAGATTTATTAAACATGAAACAAATATAAGATAAACATCATAAAAAGAACCAAAGAGTTTAGTGGAGTGGAAAGCTTAGTTGTAAATTGTAATGAGAAGCATCTGTCTAATCTCATAAAAAAAATTTATTCTCTCCAAACCACTCTGTATCCAATAATTACTTGATTTGTGTAGGATAAGATGTTGGATTTACCGAAAACTTGTCGGAACATATTTAGAGTTCAAATCTCATAAAACACATAATTCACTCCTAGCCACTTATGATTGTAAGAAAGGGTTCAAGAAAGTAGTTAGAAAATTCGAAGTTCTTCGAAGATTCTTCGAGAATATTATGAGAGGCTTAGATTCTTCAATGGTCTCAACTCAAGAACACAATAACACAAGGAGATGATGGAGATAAGAGATTGGGTGAAGAAGAAGGCAAAATGGCTAGAGAGAGAATAATG
Source organism: Camellia japonica (assembly GCA_030407325.1). Lineage (NCBI taxonomy): Eukaryota > Viridiplantae > Streptophyta > Magnoliopsida > Ericales > Theaceae > Camellia > Camellia japonica. The sequence goes on along the minus strand of JAPPVO010000029.1, from coordinate 110,364,131 downwards.
GCAAGGCTCTCCTATGGATCTCCCACTTTCACTCTCAAGGTTGATAATGGAGATGGGAAATTAGTTCTTTCCCAAGAGTCCTCTCTCCAAAATCCATCCCTTGTAAAGCTATGGGTGGGTGCTATTTATAGGCACCTCATGATGTAGGACAGAGCCCATGTGCAAGGCACATGGGAAGTATTCTCTCTAACCATTTTGTCCGAGGAGGTGATCTCTCCGAGGAGGTGACTTCTCCGAGGAAGTGATTTCTCCGAGGAGGTGACCTCTCCGAGGAGGTGATTTCTCCGAGGAGGTGACTTCTCCGAGGAAGTGATTTCTCCGAGGAGGTGACCTCTCCGAGGAGGTGATTTCTCCGAGGAGGTGACCTCTCCGAGGAAGTGAACTCTCCGAGGAGGTGATTTCTCCGAGGAGGTGACCTCTCCGAGGATGAGAAAAACCCCGAAGAGGAGATCAATCCCTCGGCGAACCCTTCTTCTTAGCCACACCTAACCAATGATCCCCAATCATCCCACAGGGTCAGGGGTAGTCCCAGAGAACGTCCTGCCGCATCAGGGTCAGGGGTAGTTCAAGAGAACGCCCTGCCGCAAATATTGCCGAGTCTCAGGGACCCCCTAGATCGTGCCACCTCGACCCGGGTATAGGCTAGTTTAACCGAAGAGTGAATTTATCTCCACTCACCGTCCTCGGGATCGGGTCCTTTGTTCGGACTCCATTACGCCCATGGTTCTGGTGCGTAGATCCCGGAAAGCTCCGAGCCCGCAAGTGTTCTGGGACTCATTAACGGAGCGGCTTCTAGATTGCGTTTGAATCCGTTCGAAGCCAAGTGCTTCGGACCTCTAGGTTCGTGGATCCGAACCCTTTCGAGTCCGAGTGCCTCGGATCTCTAGGCTTGCTTAATACCCTTTCTTGTCCGGGCCCGAGTAAGTCTCTAGGTTCGTGGATCCGAATCCTTTCGAGGCTTAGAGCCATTTAGCCCGTTTGATGGTGATAAATCCGGGCCCACCAGTCTTGGACTTGTGATAAATTCAGGCCCACTAATCTTGGGCTATTGGGCCTAAATAATTTAGTGGGCTCAAATTAGCCCCTCTTACATTTGCCCCTTGCGTGTATGAGAAATTGTAGTTTTCTCGGACATGCATAATTTCACCTCGTCAGCCATGCTTCACATTATATACAGGTATATACGACACAGACATATATGGATATATACACAGATATATATATGGAGATATACACAGGTGGGGAATATGCCGTTTGTAACCGTCAGTGGGAATATGCCGTTACTGAGGAGGCATATTCTGTTTGTTGACGTCAGCATAGGCCAAAAAATGCATGGATGTGGAATACGGGGTTTTGAACCCCTGACCTCCAGCTCGGCCTCCGAGTCCTTAACCACTGAGCCAAACCATTGAACCCAAGCCACACCTTCAACTCAAATGTTCAAACAAATATCTATATTACATACATATATGCATACACAATTCCCCCGCGTCTCTTGCCGCGTTTGGCACGCGGGCTCTGCTTTTGTATCGATTGGCCGACAAAAGCAGCCCCCTCGGTTTGCAAACCTTCCTCGACTCTCTCCCTCTCTTTGTCTTTCTCTTTCGTCTTCTTCTTCTCTTCAGTATCCGTCTTCCTCTTCTTAACCATTCTCTTCTTCTTCTCATTCTCCATTACTCTTCCAGCTTCCTCCGCCTTCTTCTTTTTCTTTTCTGTTTTCTGCCATTCTTCTGTGATTTCTTTCTTCTCTTCTCTTCTCTTATACATGGCTTCGTCTCGCCCTCTCTCTCTTTTTCCGGATCTTAATGATCCATCAAGCTCCTCTGGGCCAAGTGCCCCTGCTCTTACGCATCACATTCTTCCCACACTAACAGTTGAGCAAGTGATGGCTGCTCAAACTGATATTGATGCCAACCACCTCACGTTGAAGTCGTGTATGGAAACAGTGGCCGCGGTCACTAATTTGTCTCACCGTCTGCAAAACAAGACGAGTGAGCTACATCGGGTTAATGCCCAACTCAATTTGCTTCAACAGATGTATAAGGATGCACGAGCGGAGATTTGTGCGCTGAAGGCAGAGAACAAAGAACTGAAACGGCAGACTACCTCCATGGAGAGTAGAGAGGTAAAACGACAGGCCACTTGTCTGGACCAGTTCGGAGCGCCGGCGTATTTTTCCTTTGATGGTCGGCGAAAAGTGAACTCTTTTGCCGGAAACATTGAGGCAGGGCCTTCGAAGGCCGATGGCAAAAAAAAGAAGAGCTCGGCGACGGAAGAGTGGAGTAAATGAAGCTGGCATGTGGTCGGCACCGGCGAAGAAGAAGAAGAACAAGATCTTTTCTTTTTTTTTATGTTTTTTTTTATTTCTTTTTCTGGACTATGTATTTTTTTTTTTTTTTTCTGGGTTTGTTTTGTTTGTATGTTTTTTTTTTATTTGGAGTCTCTGTAATCGGGGATGTCCTCCCCTGACTGTAATGAAATCAGTTTCTCTTTTTTTTTTTGGTTTTGCTCATCACTGGCATGACTGGAATATTTGAGCTTAAAAACAACTTGTTTGATTGAACTTGAGAATGATTTTTTTTTTTTTGAACTTTTTTTTTTGAACTTTTTTTTTTACTCGAGGCAAAAAAAATAAGGCACAGAATACTTCTTCACTCCAAGAAAAAATAAAATAAAATAAAATAAACACCCACTAACCTCCATTTTTTTATTCTTAAAAAAAAACATAAGGCCACATTTCTTTTTTAGTCAAGTTGACTTTGCTTTCCTTTTAACAACTTACAGTAAGAAACAAATTCACCCGAACCCAGCACATTTGAAGGCTTATTATATATATAATCAGAATTTATTTTTATTTTTTTGGTTTTTTGGAGAGAATATTCTACGGATCATACCTTTCTCTCTTAAAGAACAAGACAGTCACCCTAATCAATAACCTCTTCTTTTTATTTAAAGAAAGGCTCAAGAATAATGCTCCCTTTTCTTCCCATGCCGCCGAAAGCACCAACCCTTTTTTTTTTATATTATTATTATTCTGCAGATGCATAAGAGCTGTCAAAGAACCACTCAGTTGCACTGTCTTTTCTTGAATTATTACCAACGGCACAAACCTCTGGTTTTGAGATCTCCAAATGCCATTAGAGAATTAGAATTTCCCAATGTATCCATACCAAAACAAGCGGCAGCAATGGAGGGGATTGCAGTGGAAGTTGTTGAAATGTCCCCAAATGAAGAAAACTGGTTAAATCCACCAGCAGGTGAAGAGTGAAGCCTAGGGAAAGAGAGACCACCAAGCTGAAAATCCATGGCAGGAGGAGAGAGACCATGGAAGAACTTCAATCCTCCGATATCTGAAGATCCACCGGAGTCCTTCGAATCGCCGGAGAGCCTGGAAGATGATTTAATCTTCTTGCTTTTCCGGCAGCCACCGCCGATGGGGACGTTGCGCAAAGCTCCACCTTTAGTCCAGTACCTTCTACATGTCTTGCAGAAATGCCTTGGCTGTGTGAGACTGTAATTGTTGTAGTAGGAGAACTCTGTGTTGGGTGAATCACATCTTGAACACTTGAGGGCTTGTTCTGGTGGCCTCATCGATGTGGTTTTACGGCTGCTGGAGCTCTGGCTTTCATCTTTTGAGGTCTGCTTTGCCGAAATGTTCTCTGCGGACATCATACAGCTTTGCTTGCACTCTATTTGAAGACCACCGCCTTCTCTAAATCAAGAAAGCAGAGACCACGAAATTTTCATTTGCAGGAGATCAACATTCAAAGACCCATTTCTGTAGGCGCTTCTCTTTCGAATTTTTTTTTTAGGTTGCATGTTGTTCATTGCTGCAGTTCCAGACCTCGCCATCGTCGGTACTTCAACTTAGCCCAACGACGGGGGCGTCTGATTTCGGTTTTACTCCGCCGAATAGCACCACCACTGGTTCAGACGCGACGGAGCAGCACTGTCCAATCTTCCTAGCGTCATGCAACACTCCGACGGCTTTTGCGAGAGCAGCTCCGACCCTGCCTTGCATGCACGACTGCCCAGCTTGCGTGACCTGTGCACCTTTTCATCCTGCTCGAGACATCACCACTGCTGCAATTTTGCTTCTGGCCTTGACTGCCCAGCGATTTGCCTTCGTCAAGTTTATAAAATAAACTCCGGATCATTAGCCTCTGAGAGTACCATTCAAGATCAGAAGCGACATGGCCAGTGAACAACGAAATCAAACCCAACGCAAATAGCATCAATCCACACACGACCGACCTCGACACCAGCCTTCTCTGCGAAGACAATCTGGACCAGAAATGCTGCTTGCTCTGCCTCTTACGGCCTACGCCGTTTGATGCTTCTTACTTCTTTTCCAGGTTGCCCACTGTCACGAATTCGATTGTTGCCGATGCCACTATCCGAGCTACTGTTAGCACATTCCGATACTAGCTCTACTCCACCCTCAGTATTTCGCTCCAATCCAGCATCAATTTCTCAGAGCTCCGGACTCACCAGAGCTTAATCTTGCTTCCATAGTCGCCGAAGATCCACGCCGCCTGGCGCCGCTACTGCAGACGCCATGACCCAAGTTTCTGCTAACTCACACCGTCGCCAGCTCTAGTCCGTCTACTTTGCCGCCGCAGCACCGACTTGCCATCACCTTGCCTCGGCACCGACTTGCCATCACCTTGCCATCACCTTCATCAACCAGCACTGACACTGACTTCTCTTGTGACGACACTGCTGCTTCCGGCTTTTGAGAGCCATTGTGACGCCGACTCCTCTACCTCACCATTGGTGTTTTACTATTGTCGGGCTTATCTCTGCTGCAACAATATCCTTCCCTGGTTCTGTAAAGCTGCTCTCCTTGTATACTGCACCTCCAGGAATATCCACATCAAACATGTGTATTTTTTAATAAGTGCTCCTAATATTGCCAACATCATCAATTAAAACATGGGTGTTACGCAGGTGCTCATCATCAGATCCTCTTTCTTGGAATCCTCCTAGTGACAACCAAAGTTTTGACTCCCTTGCAAGAGAGCAATATCCTTCTATTATTTTATTTATTTATTTATTTATTTTTTAAAGCTTTGGTGCTTGTTTTACTGCCCATGGCGCTGGTTCTCTGTGCTGGTATTTGCTTTAATGCTACTGATGTAGATTTAATCAATCTCTGATGCTTCAGTTTTTTTTTTACTTTGCTGCTTGAAAATCTTTGGGCAAGAATATATATATATTGATTATCATATATATCTTTGGGCAAGCTAACATCCTGTCGCAGCTCTATCTACTGTGCATTTGAAGTAATAAAGAATCAGCTTCCAAGTGGTGTCTTATATCAGTTTGCCCCACTTGATATACCTGCTGCCATGGATGCCTTTCTTGGTTATTGGAAGCCAAATGCGATCATGCTAATGGAGAGTGAACTTTGGCCAAATCTGATTATGTGTGTTTCCAAAAATGGTATTGCATTGGCATTGTTAAATGCTCGGATGTCTCAGCTCTAATTGTCGCGAACATCACGGCCCAACCATGATTTTGTCCCAGCTCCAACGGCCAGCACCAACGCCGCTGCTACTGGCTTCGACGGTTTCAATGCAGACCACACATGTTCGCCCTCTCAACGCAACGTGTGTGGTTGCCGACTCTTCTGTGGTACCAGTGTTGCTTCCGGCTTCTACTTGTCCGACGCCGACCACGCACGTTCGCCCACTCAACGCAACGTGTGTGGTCCTGCCCGGCCTAGCTCAGTCTTGTTGATCTTGATCGACGCCGACTCAGCTACATCTCCAACGCCGACTACACACGTTGCCCTTTCAACGCGACGTGTGTGTGGGCCTATCTAGCACTGCTTAGCTCGGCGTCGGCCTCAGGTGTATCTGGCTCACATTTGTGGTCTTGCCACTACTTCCAGCCGTGCTCTTCTTCCATTGGCGTAAATCCGAACTTAGCGAACAATTTGTTTGAAATGATGTAGTGCCATAGCAGAGAGTAAAACCATATATTGTTGATGTAGCATCTATCTCGGTAACGCTTGAATCATAATTTGAACTCGATATTGCTTATGTCGTTTGGCGGTTTTGCTATTTCAGGCGAATAAATTCTTGTATAAACTCCACGACCTCGGGGCCCTTAGAACCCGCACTAATGAGAGCAAGGGTTGTTCCTCGGAAGTCCGAACAGAAGCAAGACTGTCCCTCGGGAGTCCGAAAGTAGCACACACCCTACTTTGGCAAGAAAAATTCCTCTGGAAGATAACCGAGTCTACCAAGCTTGCACCAACAGAAGTAAAGATTGTCTCTCAGAAGTCCGAGCAGAAGCTCCGAGCAGGAGCAAGGCTGTCATTCAGAAGTTCGAGCAGAAGCTCCGAGCAGAAGCTCCGAGCGGAAGCAAGGCTGTCATTCAAAAGTTCGAGCGGGAACAAGGTTGTCCCTCGGAAGTCTGAGCAGAAGCAAAGCTCTCCCTCAGAAGTCCGAGGCTGTCCCCCGACCGAGAGTCTGAATAGTAATACACATTCTACTTCAGCGAGAAAGATCCCCGAAGCTTGCATTGACAGAAGTAAGGGCTATTCTTCAGAAGTCCGAGTGGGAGCACATATGCTACTTCAGCAAGAAAGACCCTCGAAGCTTGCATTGATGGAAGTAAGGGCTATTCTTCAGAAGTCCGAGTGGGAGCACATATGCTACTTCAGCAAGAAAGACCCTCGAAGCTTGCATTGATGGAAGCCATGGCTGCTCTTCGGAGGTCCGAATGGAAGTACACTTCTATTGTGTCAAGAAAACTCCCTTCAGGTTGGTAACTGAGTCTACTATTCCTTTTTCTTCTTTGAGGGGCAACAAAAATTGAAACTGTTTCAAACAACATAACACAATGAAGATATACAATGTAGAGAAAAAATAACTTCTAATGGAAATACATAATATGGAGGAAATAAATTTCTTCATGACATAAGAAAGATAGAACTTCATGGACAATGCAGTAAATGCAAACTGTAAATGTCATAGATAGACTCCTTCTGTGGAATGTTGACATTTGCCCTTAGAGTTGCAAGGTCATTTGGAAAGCTTTCACCATACATTTGGAGTTGTGTGGACTCCAAATCTCGTTGAGACCATTAACCAATCCGCCTCCCCAGCGGAGTCGCCAAAATGTAAGAAAGGGTTCAAGAAAGTAGTTAGAAAATTCGAAGTTCTTCGAAGATTCTTCGAGAATATTATGAGAGGCTTAGATTCTTCAATGGTCTCAACTCAAGAACACAATAACACAAGGAGATGATGGAGATAAGAGATTGGGTGAAGAAGAAGGCAAAATGGCTAGAGAGAGAATAATGGCAAGGCTCTCCTATGGATCTCCCACTTTCACTCTCAAGGTTGATAATGGAGATGGGAAATTAGTTCTTTCCCAAGAGTCCTCTCTCCAAAATCCATCCCTTGTAAAGCTATGGGTGGGTGCTATTTATAGGCACCTCATGATGTAGGACAGAGCCCATGTGCAAGGCACATGGGAAGTATTCTCTCTAACCATTTTGTCCGAGGAGGTGATCTCTCCGAGGAGGTGACTTCTCCGAGGAAGTGATTTCTCCGAGGAGGTGACCTCTCCGAGGAGGTGATTTCTCCGAGGAGGTGACTTCTCCGAGGAAGTGATTTCTCCGAGGAGGTGACCTCTCCGAGGAGGTGATTTCTCCGAGGAGGTGACCTCTCCGAGGAAGTGAACTCTCCGAGGAGGTGATTTCTCCGAGGAGGTGACCTCTCCGAGGATGAGAAAAACCCCGAAGAGGAGATCAATCCCTCGGCGAACCCTTCTTCTTAGCCACACCTAACCAATGATCCCCAATCATCCCACAGGGTCAGGGGTAGTCCCAGAGAACGTCCTGCCGCATCAGGGTCAGGGGTAGTTCAAGAGAACGCCCTGCCGCAAATATTGCCGAGTCTCAGGGACCCCCTAGATCGTGCCACCTCGACCCGGGTATAGGCTAGTTTAACCGAAGAGTGAATTTATCTCCACTCACCGTCCTCGGGATCGGGTCCTTTGTTCGGACTCCATTACGCCCATGGTTCTGGTGCGTAGATCCCGGAAAGCTCCGAGCCCGCAAGTGTTCTGGGACTCATTAACGGAGCGGCTTCTAGATTGCGTCTGAATCCGTTCGAAGCCAAGTGCCTCGGACCTCTAGGTTCGTGGATCCGAACCCTTTCGAGTCCGAGTGCCTCGGATCTCTAGGCTTGCTTAATACCCTTTCGAGTCCGGGCCCGAGTAAGTCTCTAGGTTCGTGGATCCGAATCCTTTCGAGGCTTAGAGCCATTTAGCCCGTTTGATGGCGATAAATTCGGGCCCACCAGTCTTGGACTTGTGATAAATTCAGGCCCACTAATCTTGGGCTATTGGGCCTAAATAATTTAGTGGGCTCAAATTAGCCCCTCTTACAATGATTATGCCCAATAATTACCCAATATGCGTGGAATGGGTTACAAGATTTATTGAAAACTAGTTGGAACAAACTCAAAATCCTCATTATCGAGAGAGAGAGAGAGAGAGAGAGAGAGAGAAAAACAGAGAGGCCTACCAGAAAATTCATCCAGCACAAGGAAAGGATCAAAGTATTTGAGTTCAAACCTACAAAAAGAAACATAAGAAGAAGAGAAAAAACCCATTTAGGCGTTTAGTCAAACAGTTGAGATCTTCAATGAAACAAAACAGCATTTTAAAGTTTTCAATTAAAAAAAAAAAAAAAAAACACCCATTTAAGTATTTTGTCAAACAGCTGAGATCTTCAATGAAAAAACATGAACATATTATTGAGGTGATTTCAGTGCACCACATATACATATATATACATAAGAAATATACATGTTGTTAAGGTAGGGGTATGAAATATGTAAAAATTGTTGAATTGTTGAGGGATTTCATGTATAGTTATGACAATTTATCAGTCTTTTGTGATTGAGACAGTACAATTCAGCAACAAATCAATGAAATCAGTCTTTAATTTCAGGAAGTAAAAGAAAGAAAGAGAACAAGAGAGAAAGAGAGCACGAGAGAAAGAAACTCACCACACCGAAGAACCACCGTGATAAGCGACAACGGAGATTGCTATCACTAGATCATCTCTATCCTAAATTGCCGATGCTGGAGTAAGAGGATGACAGAGAGTGAGAATGAGAACCCTAGTTCTAAACAGGGTAGTGAAAACATATAGGGAAAATAAGTGGGTACCCATCCCCGACCCATCCCGATGGATATTTAAAGAACACCACTTATTCGACTCAACAAGTAAGAAAAAAAAAAAAGTGAAAAATTTCATGAATTTGGGTCAAGTCTCCATGGGTACCCATAGGGTAGGTTTCCTATTGCCATCCCTAATAACTCGATTTCATCTTGTCCATCTTTTGCTAATTTTTTTTAACTTCTTAAGTCTTGTCTCTTCTTCCTTCTACGCGTCTCAAATCTTTCTACAAGTGAATATTAAAATTTAAAGACTGTCAAAATAGTAATAACTTAACCACCAACATAAAATTTTGAAGTGATAACCTATAAAGAACATCTTACCCCATAAATCTCTACTTGCATTTCATACTTCTGATAGTTCACAACAGCAATTTGTGCTTTCATTATTTGCTTATTTGCCTACATTTAAAAAAGTTAGTTAAAAAAATTTATGAGGTAGCAAATTGGAGCAATCCTTCTACTCCTTTAGTACAAAAGTTACTTCATTACCTTCTCATAAGGATTTGAAGGATTTGAAGGAGCTGGAAAAGAATCAAAGTTATCCCTAGAGTCCCATACAGTTGACCCATCAATAAATTTACTTCCCAAGTGCCATATTTGTTTGACTTTTTGGGGGAGGGAATTGTACTAATAGTCCGTGAGATCCATGTAAAAGAGTGTTTGGTTAGGAGCATGAGTGAGGGAATTAATTATCCCTCTAGTCCCATTGATAGGACTAACAACCATCAGAGGGTTGGGATTAGAAATTGAATGAGATGATTAATGGTTAAAAGACCAATATACCTAGGGATGGCCACAGGGTGGGTTTGGAGTTGGTTTGCCATTTCCCGCCCCCGTTGTGGGTGACCAAAACATAATCCACTCTCGTCCCACATAAGTATTGGGACGGGTAAAATCCACCCCATTTGGGCAGATATGGGCAAGCCCCTACGAATCGGACTAAAATGGTCATTCCTAAATATATCCCTTGTCCTACATCAAATAAAAATGTATAAGAAGGGTATTATTGATATTTCATAAAGTTTTATTTTATTTTTGTTTTTTTTTTTTCAAAAGTTGCATTGTTTAGTTTATTAAATAAGATGAATTAAAATATTTTTAATATTATTTTTTTCAAATAATTTATTTGTGAAAGAAATATTTAAAAATTTTAATAAATACTGAAAAAATATGATTTTTTTTTATATTTAGAGAAATTTTTAAATGATTTTTACTCAAAATTTATATTTTTTTAAGTGTCTCTAAATTAAGTGGATTTAAAAAGTACAAAAAAATTATAATATTAAAAAATACTAAGAAGAAAAATATATTAATTTTTTTTAATATTATTTATAATATTACTAATCCAATGGCATACAAACAAACACTTTTTAATTTCATAACATTAATGAGCTCCTTACTCAATCTTACCATACTCAATCTCCTCCATCTTATGGAGCCAAACAAACGTGGCCTTGACTCCATCTTATTGTTGTTCTTTCCAAATGAGATCACTTCTCTTTATATAGCCATCCAACTCCTCAATGAATGGCTAGGATCATTTTGATCTTAAGGCTATTATTAAGCCTATAGAATATTCTACCATACACTCATACTTTCATTATACTCTAAAACTCTCTAAACTATTCTAGTATATAGTAGGACTTTCTATACTTCTCTAAAATATTCTAGAACCTTCCAAAACTTTTTAGATTTCTCTAAATTTCTCCAAATTTCTCCAATGTTCCGAAACTTTCTACGATATTCCAGAATCTTCAAATTTTCTCTAGGTCTTTATAGAGTTTTTTAAATCTTTCCAAAGTTTTCTAAATTATTCAACATATGTAGTTAATGACCTGAAACATTCTAAAAGAGTCGATAATGACTCTTTAACAGTTAGTATTTTGCCAATAGTGTCACGAATTCCATTTCATAAAATGTGCTTTCAATTATTGCATAAAAGTATAAATGACCTAATAGTAAACATGTCGCAGCATTTTTGACATAATGAAAAATTAATGTAATTGTATATTCATACAAAAGTACATGTATATCTATATGTATATATTAGTATTCGACCCGCCCTATGCATGGCTAAATGTATATGATAATGATATATATTCATATTTTATGAATTTTTAGATTATAAAATTATTTTTATTTTTGAATTTTGAGATATATGATAAAAATATTTATTAACACTGTATGAATTTTAAATCTTAAAATTTAGAGCCCCATCTATTTTACCCTATCATCTAGCCGAGGTGCAACTTGGGTTGGCCCAATTTAAGTAATTTAAATTTGTAAAATTTTAGAGCCTTAAGTAATTTAAGTTCGTAAAATTTTATGGCCTTAAGATTATTTTAAATTTGGCCAGGACTAAGAGAAAAATTTACTTGCTCGAATTAAATTTAGTTAGAGCTTGAGTAGGAATTGTTACAATCCAAGCATTTTGATTTTTATTGTTAATAATATATAACCCTCACATTGAATCTGTGCATACAATGAAACTTAAAATAAAAAATAAAAAATAAAAATTTAAAATTTAAAATGTGGTTTAGAAAAATTGATTTATGTTTATTTTAGAATTTTTTAAATTGTAATATAAAAGAAAATTGTACTAAATATTTGTGTATATCTATTCATTTAAATAATTTTTTAAAAAAAATTGTGATTAAGAATTTTGTGATTAGAGACAATAGCATGATAGGTGAAAATCTAAACCTTATTCCAATCAAATCCCAATAAAATCGGTGATCAGTTAGGTTGGTTAGTTTTTTTTTTTTTTTTGGTCATATCTATTAATTAGTGATCAAATTCTATTCTTAATTATTAAAAAATGTAACTTTTTCATAAAATTTATTTTACCATTGAAGAAGGATTGTCTAATTCACATAATTTTATGTTTTAAAATAATATTTTAAGATGCCAATTTTTAACGAAAACTTAAAATAAACTTTTGAGAATTGATCTTTTAAGTAATTTTTTGGCTTTTCATAAAAAAATGTGTAAATAAGCAGTGAGAAAAAGACTTTTTTTTTTTTTTTTTTTTTTTGTAGTAATTTTTTGACTTTTTTTTGCTAAAATATCAACTTTTCAAAATAGGCCTTAATCTTTGTTTGGTATCCAATTAAAAAAAGTATCATTTTCTTTTTAACTCTTTTGTCTTTAATATAATCTTTTTAATAATTTTTTATTTTTCCGGTTAGTGTAGTGTATAAGAATTAAAACGTAAAAATCAAAAATTAAAAAAAAGTTCACTAAAAATGAAATAAAAAAAGTCAACTGCTTTTCACTTCTTTTTTTTCTTTTTCGTCTTCAACCGATTTTTTTTTTTTTTTTCATTTTTTTGATTTGTCTAGTCGAGTATAACCTAAACATTTAAAAAAATTTGAAATTTTTATAAAAAAACAGTTCACTAAAGATGAAAAAAAGTAGGAAAAAAAATACTTAAAAAGTTAATCCCAAAAACCTAGTTAGTAGACAAAAATATGGGCAATAATTGATCAGATTTTCAATGTTAAAATTATGAGAAAAAAAATTACTGAAAGTTTTAACATTAAACACTCAACAAAGTTTTACTTTATAAAATAATTAAATTATAAATAATAGATAATCTATATAAAATAATTAGTTCTATTTTTTTCATTAAAAAAAACTATAATAATAACATATATTTTTTTATTTGACAGATGATAATATTAAGTTAATATAATTGATCAAACCATCTACATGACTCAATATCTCAACATAGTCTATTATTATATTTGAAGGAATAATAAATATTTTAGAAGAGCACTGCGGGAAAAATTATAAGAAATGTAAAAGATTATGTACTCTCAATTATGTTATTTTTTTCTTTAGTTATAATATTATTTTAATTATCACTCATGAGATGTTTGATTATGCCTCATGTCGTGCTTGGTTATAATTTATTTATTTATTTATTTTAGTTATGACTTAGAGGTCATGTTTGTTTCACACCTTGAGTGATCGGATTGGATTACCATGGCTTTAGGTCTCACCTACAGCATGTTTGATAGTGGAATGGGAGGGCGGATTAATAATTCAAGGGGCTTAGTAATCCCCTTTAGTAAGGGAATTAGTTTGGCTGGATTTTAGATGGGATTAGAAAAATAATAAAATGATTGAGTCTATTTTATATAAAAATTCTATTTTTTTTTATTTTTTTATTTTTTTTACCAAGTCCACCTGTCTGTTTTAATATTTGTTTTAGTTTTTTTAATATAAAAATAATTTATTTATTTATTTTATATAAAAATAATTTAACAATTCTATCACTATCTATCTCTCATGTTATTATCAAAACAAATACATTTTTACTTAATTTCCTCATTAACAACATTTACATTAACAATCTCTTCACTAACCATCCTCTTACTAACAATTAGGAGTGTAAAAATGGCCCGCGGCCAGTGGGCGGCCCGAAGCCTGCCCGCGGTCCGGGGTGGGCCCGGCCCGTTTAGGCCCGAGCCCAGCCTGAGCCCCTGGGCCTGGGCTTGGGCTATCATTTTGAAGTTCTTCCCTACCCATTAGCCTGCTTAAGGCCCACTCAAGGCTCGGCCCACCCGAGACCCAGTGTCTTTTTTAGTGAAAAATAATAAAATTTTGGTAGAAAAAATTTAAAAAAAAAAAAATGATCAGGCCCACCCAAGCTCGAGGCCAGGCCTAGGCCCATCGGGCCAGCCCGTCCAAGGCTCGAATACCCCTGGGCTTGGGCTAGGGCCTAGGCCTAATTTTTTGGTCCGTGACCTGAATTTTAGCGGGAGCCCGCGAGACCTGACACGGGCTGAGCCGGGCAAAACTAGATTTACACCCCTACTAACAATCTCATCCAACTTAATCTGCCAAACAAACATGGCTAGAAAATATGAAATTATGTCATTTTTTTTCTTTAGTTATATCACATATGGTACACATCTTTTGAAGAGTATGTACTATAATCTTTCCTTAAGACTTAAGGTTGTTTTGGGAATTGCAAAATAAGTCAACTTTTTTACTTATTACAAAAAGACATATAAAAAATAAAAAGATAATATAATTTAAATAAATCAAAAAACTAATAAACTGACTTATAAGTTACTTTTCAAAAGTGGCCTTAATATCACCAAAGTTTTAAATCCAAACTTTGCCCATGTAAATCAAGAAGTTCTCAGTGAAACCTTAACCCCGTGAAATTTTCTAAATTTTAATATTGTCAAAGTTATTCTTTGTGAAATATTAATTGACTCCTTGAAATTTTCTAAAGTTGAGTTTATTTCTCCAAACAAAAATAACATTATTATTAGTGCTTATCAAAAAAAACAAATAAATAATAGTAGCATACTTATTCAGTAGAAGTTTCTATGTTCACGTAAACAATCAAATGCTTCCAAAAACGTAGACATCAAACATAAGTAGAAGACCTAACACTCACCAAAGACCAAATAATTAACGGATCAAAGAAAATAATCAGTGTTTAATTTTAATTTTTTGAATTTAATTTTTTGAAAGTTTCAGTTTTTGTTTTTCGTGTTTTTTTTATTTATTTTTAGTGAATATTTTTAAAATTTCAAGTAATTTTTTTTTTTTAGATGCACCTTATACTTAAATGTATCCAAAAATAAAATATTTGTAAAAAAAATATTCTAAAAAATTAATAAATACACAAGAATACGAAAAATATACTGAATTCTTATATTTTCTTTTTTGTATTTTTGATATTTAGGGAATTTTCAAAATATTTTTTTTCACAAATATTATACTTTTAAGTGTATTTATATTAGGTGTATCTAAAAATAAAAATAAAAAATTGCTTAGAATATTTTAAAAATTCAGTGAAAATAAAAAAAAAATACGAAAAATAAAAAGATTCAATTTTTTGAAAAGTGAATCTTGAAAATCCAAATCAAACAAACTAAATAGCTTTGTGAAAAAAATAAATAAATAAATAAATAAATTATGAGTAATCAAAGAGATGGGATAAAGAAAAATTGTGTGAGAGAAAAATTTATACCTTTGATAATATCAAAAACTAAAAAATTGACGATGTGCAGCACAAGAATCAACACAATATTGCATGAAAATGGGGGGAAAAAAAATAAATAATACTCAGGAGAATTTAATAATTACAGAAAGAAAGGAAGAGCAAATATAGAACCAATATAATCAAAAACTTTAATAGAAAAACATAGAAGATCTCTAATGGTGTGCTATATTACATGCTATTGCTATATTTTACCTTAAAGTTTCTAAATTTATACTCCCATGGTAAAGCATTTGGCTTGCTATATATTATCCATAGCTCGTTTGAGAAGAAAAAGCCTCAGGCTTTTTGGCTAAAATAACTACAAAAAAATAAAATAGATTTTTTAGCTCAATAAGAAAATTCAGCTCATAATCATTATATTTTTTTTCTTACAAAAGTTCAAAAAACTAAAAATCTCATTCTAAACGAGGCTTTTTAGAGCCAAAAAGCCAATCCACTTCCCAAACGAACCCTTTGTGTCAAATATAGCATAAGGTTTACCTATAGCTAAAAACTCTGTATCTATCTCTCCTCTGGGGATTCACATATGGTATTTTGATTTAATATTTAGTGAGAAAAGTTGAAGAAAAAAAATATTATACTATTAGAGCAAGATTGCTGAAGTCAAACATTTTAACGATATTCATTGCTAAATTATACAATAAGTAAGCTCTTTACCTATCCAACCAGGAAAATTTTTAGGTACTCACGGAATACAACGTATCCATACTTCTTCACCAATCATCATTTAATATATCCCCTCATATTTTTCAATCACCCAACACAAAACCATAATACCCCACTGTACGGGCAAAGAAAAATCACGTACTTGTTAATTGTTAGTTGTATATTATTATAGCTGTTTCTTATCTATTTGTATCTCTCTCCATCTCTTGTATTTGTATCTCTCTCAATCTATTTCCTAATTATCTAGGGTTCCTATCTCCTTACTTATCTATCTTTTCTCTGCCTATATATAGAGGCTCTTTCACCTATAGTATTATTCATTCTTATTATATATAGAGATATATTCTTTTCTCATTTTTCTCTCTTCTTTCTATCTTTTTTCTCATTTCCATGGTCAGAGCCTAGGTTTTTTCTAGCCTCATTTTTCTGGTTCTGTCCCAGATCGGTTTCTGCTGGCTTCTGCATATCTAGTTCTTATCTGTTTCAACGATTGGACTACATCAAACTCTTCGTCTCTTCAAGAGGAAGCAAACGCCACCAGAATCACCTCCATAGGACATTACACGCGCCGTCACGTGCCACCCAAAGATTGGCGCGTCGTCTTGCTACGGTTCTACTCTCGACACGCTCCCGCACGCGTCACCTCAGCCGGCTTCCCTCGGCTTCTGCTCTTCGGCTTACGCATCAGCCTCGGCTCGCCTTCGGCTACCGCATCAGCGATCGGCTCGTCTTCGGCTTCCGCATCAGCCATCGGCTTCCGCATCGGCCATCGGCGTCCCCCAAGCCGATCTCCCCTTGGCTTCCTTCCGGCTTCTCTCAGCCGTGTTCCTTATTTGGTTTAGCCGCTGACGTCAGCCCTATTCCACCGCTGACGTCAGCCTTCCTCAGCCCCTGGCTAGCTGCTGACATCACCACAGCACAGTGCTGACGTCAGCCCTCCTTGTTCCTAAGGTTTTTTTGGCTTCTGAATCTATTGGTGACCTCTGTTTTGGCACTTATGGATCGTACTGACAATATCCAATCCGTTCCTATTATCCTTGATGGGTCTAACTATGTTAGTTGGGCCCAAGCTCTCTCCAGCTTCATTAAAGGGAAACGTCTTTGGCGGATTCTTACTGGTACTCTTTCCAAACCTACCAAAAAGGAGGATGAGACGGACTCTGCATTCGATGACCGTCTTGACGAATGGGAAAGTAAGAATTATCAAATTATCACATGGTTCCGGGCTACCTCAGTTCCTTCCATCAATCTTCAATTTGGACGCTTTCAGGACGATGACTCCATTGCCTCTCCTGCCAAAGCAATTTGGGATTTTTTGAAGGACCGTTATCAGACCACTGGCCATGCTCATCAATATCAACTATTGCAGACTCTTCATCACATGCGTCAAGCACCGGTCAGTCTCTCAATGACTTTTTATCCCAGATGTCGTCCGTTTGGGACCAGCTCGCTCTTTCTGAACCTCCATGGGCTCATTCTGATGATGCACAGCTATTTATTACTTATCGGAATCATCAGCGACTATTACAGTTTCTTATGGCTCTTCATAGCACTTTTGAGCCCGTGCGTGCTTCTTTGCTTCATCGTTTGCCTTTGCCCACTTTAGAGCAAGCCATTACCGAGCTCCTATCAGAGGAGACTCGTTTTAGGAGTCTCAGATCTCACGACACGGATTCTGTTCTTGCTACTCCATGTTCTCAGAGTTCCTCATCTTCACAGCCACTCATATGCAGTTATTGTCGCAACCGAGGCCTGCCAGCCACTCATTCTCTTGTTCACTGCCAGGTTCGCGAATGCTTGACTTGTCATAAGACTGCTCCAGGCCATCTCCAAAGCCATTGTCCTCGAGCTCCCTCTACTACTTCATCTAAGAAAGGGGCTTCTCGTTCTGGGTCTCAGTCCAAATTTAACCACGGTTCTCGCTCTGCTGCTGTTGCCTCTGAGGGTTCTTCTGCTCCTTCTTTCTCTATGGATGATGTTGAGTCCCTTATCCACCAGGTTCTCAACAAATCGGGTACTCCTCCTTCTACTGCTCTTTCAGTAACCTCAGGTAACTCTTCATGGTATTTCGATTCCGCTTGCTGTAATCACATGACTTCTGACTCCACTTTTTTTTTCTTTGTCCTCATCCTCTTCTGCTCCCACTATACACACTGCTGATGGTTCTCATATGCCTGTTAGTCATATTGGCCAAATCTCTACTTCCACTGTGACACTTTCTGATGCTTACCATATTCCTTCTCTAAAATGAACCTTATCTCTGTTGGTCAATTATGTGACCTTGGTCTAACTATTACTTTTTTACTAATGGTTGTTTGGTGCAGGACCCTCAGACGAGACAGATCCTTGGGATAGGCCGTAAGCATGGACGTCTGTTTGAGCTTGTCCACATTCGCAGTCCGCACAAATCATCTCCTGTTGCTACTGCATCTACGATGTCTCCTTTTCATCTTTGGCATTGTCGCTTAGGACATGTCTCTTTTAGTCGTTTAAAAAATTTAGTTTCTAGTGGTCAGTTAGGTCGTGTCTGTGTTGACGATGTCGATTGTTTATCTTGTCAAATTGCTAAACAACCTGCATTACCTTTTAATCAAAGTAATTCTATTTCTACTGCTCCTTTTGATCTTGTGCATTCAGATATTTGGGGACCTTCCCCCACACCTACCATGGGGGGGTCTAGATATTTTGTGATTTTTGTTGATGATTTTTCTCGCTATACTTGGCTTTTTCTTCTCAAAAATCGCTCTGAACTTAAACAGATTTACTATGATTTCTCTGCTATGGTCCACACTCAGTTTTCTTGTACTATTAAGCTTTTTCGTTCTGATAATGCTAAGGAGTACTTGGATTCTGATTTTCTTTCTTTTCTTCAGGCTCATGGTACTCTTTCTCATCGATCTTGTGCAGGCACTTCCCAACAAAATGGACGAGCCGAAAGAAAGCACCGTCATATTCTAGACACTACTCGGGCTCTTCTCCTTTCTTCTTCTTGTCCTGAAAAATTTTGGGGGGAAGCTGCCCTCACTGCCATCCATACCATCAATCGAGTCCCTACCCCTGTCATAGCTAACACAACTCCTTACGAGCGTTTGTATGGTTCTCCTCCTGATTATACCACTCTTAAAGTTTTTGGTTCTGCTTGTTTTGTTCTCCTTCAGCCTCATGAACACACTAAACTAGAACCTCGTTCTCGTCTTTGTTGTTTTCTGGGGTATGGTATCGAACATAAAGGGTATCGTTGTTGGGATCCTATCTCTAAGCGTCTTCGTATTTCTCGTCATGTGGTCTTCTGGGAACACAAAATGTTCTCCACTCTTTCCAAGTTTCACCTACCACAGTCCACCCACTCACCGGTCTTCACTGATATTTCTATCGATTTGTTTTCTGATGATTTTGATGCAGATTCTGGCCCCATGCTTCCACAGCCGCCTACGCCTATCGTCCATCCTGAGGATCCTGTGTCAGCTGATGGCCCTCCGCCTTCTCCGGCTCCGGTGGAGGTTCCCCGGACCCTATTTCCATTGAGGTTCCTCCTCCACCTGAGCGTCATTCTACCCGGGTAAGGCAACCTTCTGCTCTTCTTCGTGATTATATTGTTGGTTCCACTGCTTTTTGCTCTCATGAGCCTACTTCTTATCAAGAAGCTTCTTCTCACCCTCTTTGGCAACAAGCTATGACTGATGAACTGCAGGCTTTCGAACAAACTCATACCTGGGATGTAGTTGATCTTCCTCCTGGCAAGCGTACTGTTAGTTGCAAATGGGTTTACAAGATCAAAACTCATTCTGATGGTTCCATTGAGCGTTACAAAGCTCGCCTTGTCGCCCGGGGATTTAGTCAAGAATATGGGATTGACTATGAGGAAACATTTGCTCCTGTTGCCCGCCTTACTTCAGTTCGCAGCTTACTTGCTGTTGCTGCTGCTCGCCACTGGCATCTTTCTCAGATGGATGTCAAGAATGCATTTCTCAATGGTGATCTCACTGAGGAAGTTTTTATGCAACCTCCTCCTGGTTCTTCTGTTCCCTTAAACAAGGTTTGCAAACTCCGTCGTGCTTTATATGGTTTGAAACAAGCTCCACGTGCCTGGTTTGCCAAGTTCAGCTCTACCATTCGTGACTTTGGTTTTTCTTCCAGTGCCCATGATTCTGCCTTGTTTATCCGTAAGACGAAGCGGGGTACTATTCTTCTTCTCCTCTATGTGGATGATATGATTATCACTGGAGATGACACAGTGGGTATTTCTAGTCTCAAACAGTTTCTCCATCGCCAGTTTGAGATGAAAGATTTGGGTGCACTTAGCTACTTCCTTGGCTTGGAAATTTCTCAAGATTCCTCTGGTTATTTTCTCACTCAAGCCAAGTATACTTCTGATCTTTTAGCTCGTGCTAACCTTTCCGATTGCAAGACTGTCACTACTCCAGTTGATCCTCAGACTCGTCTTACACCTCTTGACGGCCCCCTCTTGTCAGATGCAACTTTATATCGTCAGTTAGTTAGTAGTCTTGTCTATCTCACAGTTACTCGTCCCGATATTGCTTATGCTGTTCACATTGTCAGTCAATTTATGACTGCTCCTCGCTCTCCACACTATGCTGCTCTGGTTCGCATTTTGCGCTATCTCAAAGGAACCTTGTTTCATGGTCTTCACTATTCCCCTCACTCTTCTCTACAGCTGCATGCTTTTTCTGATGCCGATTGGGCAGGGGATCCTACCGATCGTCGTTCCACTACTGGGTTCTGCTTCTTCTTGGGCACTTCTCTCATTTCCTGGCGTAGCAAGAAGCAAACCCTTGTTGCTCGTTCTAGTACCGAGGCTGAGTATCGTGCTCTTGCAGATACTACACAGGAGCTTGTGTGGCTTCGTTGGCTTCTTTCTGACATGGGTGTTTCTCATTCCGCTGCCACTAATCTTTATTGTGACAATCAAAGTGCTATTCAGATTGCTCATAACGATGTCTTCCATGATCGCACCAAGCATATTGAGATCGATTGCCACTTCATACGACAGCATGTTACTAGTGGCCATGTTCGTCTTCTCTTTGTTACCTCTGCTGATCAGACCGCCGACCTCTTCACCAAAGCTCATCTTCCAGGCCGCTTTTCTGATCTCCTCTCCAAGCTCAAATTGATATCTGACTTACCACCTTGAGCTTGAGGGGGGGTGTTAGTTGTATATTATTATAGCTGTTTCTTATCTATTTGTATCTCTCTCCATCTCTTGTATTTGTATCTCTCTCAATCTCTATTTCCTTAATTATCTAGGTTTCCTATCTCCTTACTTATCTAGGTTTCTTTTCTGCCTATATATAGAGGCTTCTCCTATTGTATTATTCATTCAATTATATATAGAGTTTTTCTTTTCTCTTCTTTCTCTATTTTTCATAACATTAATAAAGAAATCCAACGAAGAAGATGAATAGCACCACCACAAAATCACTATCTGCAAGACAACTATTTTTCAATCACCCAACACAAAACCATAATACCCCACTGTACGGGCAAAGAAAAATCACGTACTTATTAATAAAGAAATCCAACGAAGAAGATGAATAGCACCACCACCTAGCCGTAGCCGGGGGTCCTCCGACGCCCAAGTCAGTCCTCCAATATTATCAAAATATTTAATGGAATAATTCATAGAGAGAAATTGCATACCTTAACCCATAAGGGTGTTGCCTATTTATAATATCCAATGACTTACCTCTCAAGTAATTTGAATGTTCTAGAAGTCCTATCCCAAACAATCTCCGGTTGTTCACGACTTCTATATCAATAAGTTTTCATATCCTGATAAGTTTTGCATAACATAAAACACTAATGCAATGTTTGATAAGAATTTGATAACTATCATATATATGATAATCCATAACCATGCCATGTGTCAATGCCTGGACCCACATAATTCTTGTGATTATTTTTATTCCCTCTCAATTGCTCCCAAGCTTTCATTCTCTTTGAATCCAGTGAAAGAGTGGAAGCTTTCTGTTGTTATAATAAAAATAGCCATGTAATAATGCCTAGCTAAAACCATACATAGGTGCTAGGGCTTATTCCAAAATGCATAACTTTATTAGAACTTATTTCGAAAATGCCTAACCTTGCTGAAACTTATTCCAAGAATGCCTATCCTCGTTAGGACTTATTCCGAAAATGCCTAGCCTTGCTAGGACTTATTCCAAGAATGCCTAACCTAGTTAGGACTTATTCCAAAAATGCCTAGCATTGCTGAAACTTATTCCAAGAATGCCTAACCTCGTTAGGACCTATTCCGAAAATGCCTAGCCTTGCTAGGACTTATTCCAAGAATGCCTAACCTAATTAGGACTTATTCCAAAAATGCCTTGTTAGGACTTATTCCAAGAATGCTTAACCTCGTTAGGACTTATTCCGAAAATGCCTAGCCTTGCTAGGACTTATTCCAAGAATGCCTAACCTAGTTAGGACTTATTCCAAGAATGCCTAATCTTATTAGGAACTACCAAAACACCAACTTGCTTATTGGCAAACAAAACCTGCTCGGCAAGGAATCCCACTGTTGAACAAACTACCAACCTGCTCTAAAAAAATTTTCAAAATTGGTCGAACCTGCCAACCCACTTTGCCAAGCAAAACCCGCTCTACAAAGATTTTCAAAGTTGGTTAAATTTGTCAACCTACTTCGCCAAGCAAAACTCGCTCTACAAAGATTTTCAAAATTGGTCAAACCTGCCAATCTACTTCACCAAACAAAACCCGCTTGATAAAGATTTTTCAAGTTGGTCAAACCTGCCAACCTACTTCGCCAAGCAAAACCCGCTCGATAAAGATTTTTCAAAATTGGTCAAACCTGCCAATTTACTTCACCAAGCAAAACCTGCTCGATAAAGATTTTTCAAGTTGGTCAAATCTGCCAACCCACTTCGCCAAGCAAAACCCGCTCAACAAAGATTTTCAAAATTGGTCAAACCTGCCAATCTACTTCACCAAGCAAAACTTGCTTGATAAAGATTTTTCAAAATTGGTCAAACCTGCCAATCTACTTCACCAAGCAAAACCCGCTCAATAAAGATTTTTCAAGTTGATCAAACCTGCCAACTTATCTCTTGCCCAAACCAACTTGGCAAAGAGATAAAATTTGTAATCAAAAGGTAGTGTAATTCATATTGCCCCCATGATCCATAAAACGTGAACTCCATCTCAGCATATTTGACCCAAATAATAGTCTTCATCCACGTTTGGTATAAAAACTCATATTTTCAGATAAAAATCTGATATAATAATTTGACCTTCCATGTATTCATGGTCGGAAAAATAATGGATAAACTCCGTGCTCCATAGATGATCAAAATTTAGCACAATAAAATATCTTCATCTGCAAAGTAATAATGCATAAAATCCATATTCCGTAAATAATAAAAATTCATATAATATCTTGGCTAGGAAGCTACTGTCTTTTTGCCATGACTTATACTTTGATTTATGTAACCATATCGCAACTCATCTATTTCTTTTTCCTCCGTTGAGTTGTGTCAATCCTCTTATGTGTACGATTAACTTTACACCGAGCCTAGAAGCAACTCCGGAAAACAAAAACGAGTGTGTACAGACAAAATCTTGAAACTGGTTGCATGTGACTTTGCTAACGTTGCTTTTCGTCATATCCGCATACACACATTATACTTCTATGTATATTGAAATAGCAAATCTTTGATAGAGCCTTATGAATGATGACCATTATAAAAGCAGTGGCTTAAATCCATGTAGATTTGAAAGCATATTTATACAAGAACACTGTATTTGTTTTTGTTGTTGATGAACTCCAACATAAAAGTATGTCTTCGGTAAAAAAACAACCAATATCATGAACAAAGCCCTCCAAGAAAGTTTACCCTAGTTTATTAATTATCTTTGTTGAATTTTATCGTTTCCCACAGACGGCGCCAGTTATACGGGCAAAGAAAAATCACGTACTTGTTGATAAAGAAATCCAACGAAGAAGATGAATAGCACCACCACAAAATCGCTATCTGCAAAACAAAACACCCCCAGCCGTAGCCGAGGGTCCTCCGACGCCCAAGTCAGTCCTCTAATATTATCAAAATATTTAATAGAGTAATTCATAGAGAGAAATTGCATACCTCAACCCATAAGGGTGTTGCCTATTTATAATATCCAATGACTTACCTCTCAAGTA
Source organism: Camellia japonica (assembly GCA_030407325.1). Classification (NCBI taxonomy): domain Eukaryota; kingdom Viridiplantae; phylum Streptophyta; class Magnoliopsida; order Ericales; family Theaceae; genus Camellia; species Camellia japonica. The sequence goes on along the minus strand of JAPPVO010000029.1, from coordinate 110,340,057 downwards.
ATTTAAATGTTCTAGAAGTCCTATCCCAAACAATCTCCGGTTGTTCAGGACTTCTATATCAATAAGTTTTCATATTCTGATAAGTTTTGCATAACATAAAACACTAATGCAGTGTTTGATAAGAATTTGATAACTGTCATATACATGATAATCCATAACCATGCCATGTGTCAATGCCTGGACCCACATAATTCTTGTAGTTATTTTTATTCCCTCTCACCCACTTTTTTCACCAACTATAATACTATAAAATATCATGTAACTATGCTCTCGGAGTAACTAGACTAAAATTACTGAATAAGATTTCAAATTCTAGGGTTTGGAGTAGTTTCGACCATTTTGTTAAACTTCCTCTTTATTTTATTAAAATTTAAAATCTTAGGGAATTTAATTAGAGTTGGATTTCTCTCATATTGAGATTTCAACATGCAAGAATTTGAAGGGCCCGTAGGTTCTACTACGGGTCTCGTTTCAATGATCCGAATTGTTCATTTTGTAGGACCCTCAGTGTATGTCATCTATGAAAAAATTTAGATCAATCCGATAATCGTAACTTTTTCATTTTTTTGCATTTGTCTCTAAAAAAATGGATGGTGTATTTCAAAAATATATTTGGCGTCCATTTTTTTCAGAGACAAATGTAATAAAATGAAAAAGTTATGACTATTAGATTGAATTAATTTTGTTCATAAATAATATACATTGAAGGCTTTACAAAATGAACGGTTTGAATTATCGAAATAAGATTTGTGGTAGCCTCTCACAACATGAGAGAAGCCCAACCCATCTAACTAGTAAGCTAATTTTCAGTGTCCTAAAATTTTTACACAAATATGTAAGGTGATGTATCCCTAATTTTTCGTAAGATTAAACTTGAAAAATAGAATAAAATTTAATATAACTCTAATAAAAGAATAACTACATAGAGTATTAATTTAGAAATTGGATAATAGTGAAATGATCCTACCTATGATTTTTAAAAATTGTAAAAAGTCAAAAATAAGATAAGATAATTGTGGGGACAAAAAAGAAGAAAATCTAATAATAATAGAAGAATTGGAGAGTACACTAGGTTAAAAATTGGATAAAAGTGAAATGCCACCTGTAATTTAAGAAAAATGACATGTAATTAAGTTTACTTTTTAGACTCATTTTCTAAACCTAATGATGTGTAAGTGATATGATTGATTGATGATTGAGAAGATATGAAAGAGTGTGTTACCTTAGATATCTTAATTGATTGTTACATCATTAGACTTAAAAATTATAAGTCTAATTTTTTGATTTGTATAGCAATGCCTTTTTTTAAATTTTGAAAAATTATGTATTTAAAAAATAAGTATTTATGACCTCTTAATGTATCTTTGTAACTTTATTTTGTGTCTACTAATAAATTTTAACAACTTTTGTATTGTAAAGCTACTTAATAAATAAAAAAAAGAAACCAAGGATTACCTTGTTTATATATATATATATATATATTTGTATTTATAACCTATAAATTTCAGCTACTTTTGTATTCTGAACCTACAAAAATAAACAAATAAAATTTAGCGTTACTTTTCTTTTTAAATGTTCAGAATTGGTTTTATTCTTACTTTGTGATATATGATAATATAATCATTCATTTTAAATAATAAGATCTCGCCTATGAAATGCAACACACATGACCTAAATATTTCTATAACAGTGATATATGTTATGCATAGGAATATGAAATTCAACAGAGCTTCTATTTACACACCACATGTTATCTAAGTTCACACCATTTTTCAACTTTTTTAATTAACATTTTGCCACTCAACAAAATTCCCCAAAAGGACAAATATACAACCAAGGTTTTGAAAACCGAACCGGACCGGACCGGCCGGTTCAACCGGTTGAACCGTCGGGGTTCTGGTCCGGATAGACCCTTTGACCCAGCCAAAACTAAAAACCGGTGTATTTAGTGAGAACCGGGAAAATCGGCGGTTGAACCGGCTGACCCGGCGCCGGTTCACCGGGTTGTCCGACTTTTTTTTTATTTTTTCTTTCTTTTCTTTCTTTCTTTCTTATTATATATATATATATAAAATATAAGAATATAAAAAAAATTTAATTTGAAGCTCTTTTTCAAAGGTCTCCTCTTGTGAGGAATCCCATTAAGAGCTTGATGAAATTATTGTGAAAGTCTTCACCTATTTATAAGAAAAAAATTCTTTCAAAAAAAATCAAGAAATCCATGTGAGATTCAATCAAATGTATTGGAGGGAATATTGAAATTTTGATATCCCTCCAAAATTTTTGCTCTCCTTTCAATCAAATTATTTGAATTAAAATCATATGGAGAGAATATTAAATATTTGATTTCATATTCCAAAATTGAAATTAATAATATTTTAAAATATATTATTATATTTTTCAGTAAAAAAAATATTAGGACAAATATTTAAGATAATTTAATATTTTTAATATTTTTAATTTATAATTTTATTACTTATATTTTTATTTAAATATAATTTTAATATATTTATTACGTCATGGTTTGATTCCGGTTCAACCCGACGGTTGAACCGGTGACCCGTCCACCCGATCCTTTTTCCGATTCGCTCACCGGTTCGGTTTTTAAAACATTGTATACAACCATTCAAGCCCTACTGCACCATGTTGCTGCAAACCCTAGCCGGCTCCAGCGCCAGCGACACCATCCCCAACCTCGCAGCACCTCCCCACCACCGGCCATCTCCGATGACCCCCCTTAACCACCCTCATTCCCTTCCGGCGAATCTCCCTCAACAAACCGTCGCCCTCCTCCCTCACCACCACCAACCTTCGACCACCACCACAACCCTCCTCCCCAGCCACCATCACAGCCACCACCACAAGTGCAAGGCTTCCACATACAGTGATTGGTTCTATGAGCTCTAGCTGGAAAAAGGAATATGGATTGAACATCCTTAATTATCCAAAAAATTCCTGAGTTAGAATGATAGAATTTCACTGTTTAAATGTTGTCAATGATGAATTCATCTATAGACATTGAGAATCAAAATCAACTCAAATCTGACCTACATATTCAACACACAAGTCAAAAATTAGTTTCTATAATTGCAAATTTCTCATCAATCACTCGTTTTGCATGACCATTTGTACAAAGTTTTAAATATTTTTTGTAGAGTCATTTCTTGGATACAACTCATTTCTTGGAGACATAAGCATAGTATTGTGCCATGGGAACGACAAAAGCGATCACTAGCAAACCTCCTACTACAAGACTGAACTGTCCACGCTTCTCTTCAGTCTCTTCCCTGGTTTTGAAGTTGGACTCTCTTTTGTTATCTTTGAACGATGGCCCACCAGTATCCGGAAGTCCATCAATGGCAGCAACTAGCCGTTTTGCACTGCTATAAACTGCCTCATTGTACTTCTCTTCTGTAGCCAAGACTGAAATTTCAAACAGAATAAAGTTATTAGAAAAACAGCAGCATTTTTTAATTAACTTTTGTTGCACTACATCTTTGATGAAATAATTAAAACCCAGAGATTGTCTAATTTGTTCTCACTTCTCCGAGATTGGTTATCAAAACTAGTAAATGGTTCAAATTTTCATCCACAATATGACATTTAAATGGATTCAACTTTCCTCTAAACCAAACTACAATAATTAAATTATCCATGGTCTAATGCTGTGTAACTGTGTTTATGATATTACTATGAAATCATCAACACATCTACTAGAGAATGTCCCTGGTTCAAGTCTGTGTAAGTGTATTCAATCAACATTAATCCCATAAAAATATATTATTATTTTTCTGGATTTCATGTAGTCAAACTATAAGCTTCTTGGCCATTAAAGAGGGAAAAAAAAAAAAAATACAAAACTATAAGCTTGTTGACAGAAATGCAACACCAAACTCCCACTTGGAAAAACAAAAACAAAAAACAAGCACAACAATGTGAAGGACTACCTGGAAGGTTCTCGGATACAGTGGCATCAAGAATAGTATCACCCACTGCCTGGACAAAAGCAGGGCCGCCAGTAACTGCACCTTCTTTTTGGCTGGTCACAAGCACTACAATCCCCTTGTTGTTCCCATCTTCAACGGTCGGATACCACCGCTCCAATACTTGGTCAGCATACTCAAATGCATCAGCTTTGCTCTGCAACCAAGTTCAACAACAAAATTCAAATCCAACAAATTGATGAAGAAAAAAAAATTACTATGGCATTGTTGGATTGCATGTTCTAATTACTAAATTCCAAACTCTTAACTTAAAAGTGGGATAAGAATTACAAGATTTAGATGAATTTAAAAGAACCCGATGAATCCAACAATGTATATTCAGCTTTGCTCTCCCAGGTGTAGAGAACAGATTCAAGTCCACAATGACAAAGATAACTGGGCAATAACAGGATTTGAACTGAAGACCATCTAAACGCTCTAATACCAATTGTTGGAAAACTTTATATTGCTAGGAAATTGGTTCAACAATTTACCAAAACTAGTCCAATTTGTTCGAACAATTGTTTCATCCAGGTTGTTGAATAATTAGCTAGAAGTGACCACACTAGAAGAGTTCATGAACATCCTAGTCTATCCAGATACCAAGATTGTAAAACATGGAATTGTAAATCCAAGCACACTAGTCAACCCATTTCACCAAATTATCAATCAAAGTAAGTATGCATTCATTACAGTCTTTTATTTTTTGGGAATAGTATCAAAAATTGTAGCAAGAACACTACCCAAATAATGTAGCAGAGTCACTAGACTTAACAAAGCATATTAGCTAGCACTTGACATTAAATTGATTGATTGACTCACTGTGAGCTTCCGAACAGTGATGAAATTAATATGGAAGTTCTTCCTCGACTCCAAATCCGATAACAATCTCCTCAAATCAGATTTCGTGACCCGACTGAGCACACCCGCATCATCAACAACGTATGATTCTTGTGGTGGACCTTCGTTTAGTACATCAAATTCAGATGCTGATGCAGGACCAGTGGGCAGAATTGGGCAGAAATTCAGTGCTAGAGAGATGGCAAGAGCTGCCAATCCATGCTGCACATGAGAAAACCAGCTTTTGGGTATTGGGAAAGATTGATTGAGTGATTCATGAGGTTGTTTTCTGAGGCTACAACTAATGGGTTTGATTATAGAGGGAGGGTTTGATCTGGGTTGCGGAGAGGGGGAGAGAAGGGACTTTGAAGAGGGGGTTTTGGGGTTGAAGAGAGGACAGAAGGAATGAGGAGAGAGAATGGTTTCCATGAGTGAGAGAGGGAGAGCAACAGATCAGAAATGGTGCGAATGTGAGAGAGAAGAATTCGACGATACAGAGTATTTTGTTCTCTCTCTATCTTTTTCTGTTTTCTGTTTGGTTCATATTTTTTTGGGTGGTTCGGATTTTTTTCATTTGGATTGAGTGGTTGAATCTGAAGGTGGATAACGTCTCTATTAGCCATCGAAACACATAAAATTACGACATCTCTTGCGGTCCTGATTTTAGACTGAATGGTGTTATTTGAGCCCCCAAAATCTATTCTAAATTTTGTTTTGATGGTTCGAATTATTTATTTTATTGAATAATTTATGTGTTTGTTTAATCTATACCAAAAAAAAAAAAAATTAGATAACTTGGTGAATGTATCACATTTTTAACCAAAAAAATCTATGATTTATTTTTAAAAAATATAAATTTTTTTGGTTAAAAATGCTATAAATTAAATAAATTATATTTATCAGATTGATCTAATTTTTTATGTAAATGAAATATACAAAGTGTCAAATAAAATAAACAATTCGGATTATTAGTGACGAACCCCACAAACCCAAACAGCACGCTCTAATTCAAAATCTGGACCGGTGGAAATTCTCCTCCTAAAATTAAAGGTAAGTCACACTCACCTTCTCTAAAATTTGAAAAAAAATGCTGTAAATCTCACAAATTTAGCATTATTATAGTGAGTTTTGGTCTCATTTCATCATAAATTCATTAGATGTATGAATAAAAAAATAGTGTTGTCATTTTTTTATATTGAAATATACATTTTATCTTGTGTATTTTTGTGTTTTCATACCATTTATATTAATTTTGATCTTTTTAATCTAATTAATAGAAAAATCATTGTAATTATGTTAAAACTATAAAATTTATTATATTTTTTTAAAACCTCAGGAGAGATAGTGTAATTTATCATGAAATTAATTAACAAACTTTTAGGTACTAATATGGCCAATAATGCTAGATACTCCAAAATTTCTACCAATCTCACATAGGTGTGGAATCCACACTATGTGGGTCCCATGTAAATCCTATACTCATATGAGACATTTGATAAAAAATTTAATAAAATTTGTAAGATCTCTAACATTACTCTAATATGGCATCATATTACATTACTTCACACCAATAGTCGAGTGTAATGATATAAGTTGTGACATTTGTTGTCATAACTTAATCCGATAAGAGTCATAACTAAAAATAAAAAAATATTACCAAACACTATTTATAGTATAATTAAAGAGCTCTTCGATTATAACTAAAATAATATTATAACTAATATTACAATGTGTCATAACTAATATCATAATAGGTCATAATCAAGTTTGGATATGGTATACACCCTCATATAATTTTCCATTAGTCACTTGCAACTCTATATTAGTAGACATAATGCACCATATAAAATAATTGGATAAATTATATTGATATCCTTGAGGTTTGAAAAAAATACAGTAAAAGTTTTACAATTTTAATATAATTACATATACTGAGCATCCTTGTGATTTTAATTTGTTTGATACTTTAAGTTTCCTTTTCATCAATAATTTGTTAGTTATATATATAAAAAAATGATGTTATCATATCATTTACACCAAAATATATACTTTGCGTTGTATATTTTTGTTTTTTCATAATATTTGTATTGATTTCGATCCATTTAAACTTACTAAATGGGAGATCGGTATAATTATGTCAAAACTTGGGTTTATTGTATTTTTTTTTGAATCTCAAAGGAGGTCAGTTTAATTTATCCAAATTAATTTAGTAAAAAAATTACAATTTAATATAATTTTTTTAAAAAAATTTAAAATATGTGATAAACTTTATAAACATTAATAATTAAAATTATAAACGTTTTTATAAATCTATAATTATTTTGTGCAAGAGACACTGAAATGTAATTTTTCCATATACTACCACTAGGGGTGTACACGGTGCGGGTCGGTGCGGTTTGAGAGAAAAATAGAAACCGTATAGCGGGTGGCGGATTGATAAAAGTGTCACTAGAATTTGCCGTTTTCCTTATCAAAAACCGGCGGTTCGGTTGGAAAATAATGGCAGATTTGTCTTGGCGGTTCGGGTGAATTAGTGGTTTATAAAAAATATAATTCAAATTACAAAACTTAAATCAAAGAGTAAAAAAAAGACGAGAGATACCGTGATGTTAAGCATCTTGTGAAGCTTTCTTCTGATGCAGCAAGTGTAGCAACAACATGATAATATCAACGACTATGCCATCAGTTCATTACAAGCATCTGTGGAAGTTACAATGATCAAATACAATACATAAAATTAATATCATTCAGGGTTTACAATATATTGAAAATGTTTACTGTTGAAAAGTATTTAGATTGAAAAGTGAGCTGATGCAAGTTTGCAATATGGCCAGAAAAAAAAAAAGAAAAAAAAGATTGAAAAGTGAATTGGAATCCAACTTTATTTTGGATTACTGACATCTTGAATTCCCCTCGAGCAGTAATGTAATACTATATTTTAAGGTATAGAACAACAAACAAACTTAAGTAAAAAAGAATTTTTAAAATCTTATAAAACATGATTTAATAGTGGTGCAGGTCGGTGCGGTTTGGAAGAAAAATAGAAACCGGCGGATTGATAAAAGTGTCACTAGAATTTGTCATTTTTCTTACCAAAAACTGGCGGTTCGATTGGCAAATAATAATGAATTTGCCTTGGCGGTGCGGTTCGGTGCGGTTTCGGCGGTATTATGCACACCCCTAACTACCACCGAAACATGAGAGAGAGTGTGTGTAAGACCGTAAAAAGGGTTAGAATTTGCATCAGGGTTAGTATCAGAGAGATAGAGACGTTGGGGCTAGGGTTTGCAAAAGTTGAGGGAAAGAAATAGAAAGAGAGAGGAAAGAAGGACAGTGGTGGGAGAGAGGTAGAGATGAGGGTGAAGAAGGCTAGAGTAGTTGGCGGCATTAAGGTTTGCAGAGGAAGAAGAGAGAGGATAAGGAAGCAAGAAAAACGTGTGGGGGATAGAGAGAAATGGACTGGAGGGCCATTTTGGCAATTATTCATACTCGTTACCCATTTTGTTTTGCAATTTTTTTTTATTATATGTTATATATATAAATATATTGTTCAAAAATAATATATATATGGGTAAATTACAAATATACCTCCTGAGATTTGATTGAAGTACGAATTATCCTATGTGGTTCTGGAATTACATTTCACCCCTAAAGTTTCAAATTTCATAACAAATCGCCCATTTTATTAATAAATTATGAAGTCAATTAACAGTTTTTAAAGATGTTAAAAATATGTTTTAATTAATAATTTAGGTAAGTTTATTATTGTATATGAGAGCAATTATGAATTTTATTTTTTTTAGTTAATTCTGTTAAATAAAAAATGGACATTTGCACAGAAGTTCTAATTTAAGAACTTATACTCCATTGAATCCTAACTAAAATTTTTTAGACCTTCAAGTCCCATTAAATTTTTAATAGTCGGAATTACCCCTCAAATAATGATTGTTCATCATTTATGATTATCTATAAAGGAATATAATGATTTGACATTTATTTTGATTTTTAAAACTTTAAAACATCAACTTTCAAATTGAAAAAATTAATATATATATATATATATATATATATATATTTATGTGCCAAAAAAAAAAATTATTTTTAAATTGAATTTGTTTTATGTAAAACTGAAAATTTTGTGTCTATAAAGTAACATGATAATTGAACATTGATGTGCAAAATTAGAAAAAATAAAAATAAAAATGAAAAAACTGATAATGTTTTCAGTTTTAAAACTAGAAAAAATTGTTAATGTTCTCGGTTTTATTGGATAGTTGAATCAAACTAATAAGTAGAAGGGTAAAAACGTTCAATCTCATGCTCTGTTTTTTTTTATCAGTTAGTAAAACAATTATCCGGAATATTACTATGCAAAATTGATAATACTCTTAATTTAAAAAAATTTTAAAAAAAAACTGATAATATTCTCAGTTTTACTAAATAGGACTTATTGGTTTAAAATTTTTTAAATAGGATTTAAGCTACCACAACAATCGTAAATTGGATTTTTAGGTAATTAACTCAATAAAGAATTCCAACAATGGGGTATTTATAATATTTAAATCACATGGGATAATCAGTACTTTAAGAAAACCTCATAAGGTATATTTGTAATTTATCCTAAATAAATAAACAAAGTAACATAACACTAATTTTTATAAATTTATTATTTTTTTTTATCTTTGTATTCTAAGTTATTTTATTCAAACATAGTAAACGGTACGGTTCGGTTCAGTTGATGTTGGGATAAGTTTAGCACCAAACAGATTCTTTTAGTTTTGATAGTTGGGAAAGATACATGCCGTATATTAAGGTTCGATTTTATCAACTTGATGTAGAAAAGGGATTTACTTGAATTTTTAAAGGATTTTATAAAAACTTGTTAATTTTATATTAAAAATAAATGAAGAAAATGTGTCAAAATTGCTCTATAAATGTTTCTCTTCATAATTTTTATCATAAAAGTGTATTATATCAATCACATATCATATAATGCTCAAAAAATTAAAATATAAAAGTATTTAAATATAATATTTTGTTGATTCAGTTTGCATTGATTAAAAAAATGCAAAATTGAAACATGTCGTATATTATAAAATCAGACCGAAAATTGAAATTTTGGTCGGTTTGATCGGTCGACTTGGTTTCATCGGTTTTCCTTACACCCTTAAACATAGTTTCGCATGTCTCTAAGCGATGCATCTCCAATTGTCCAAAGAATGTTTGGGTCTAAAAAAATTTAAAAATAATAAATTATGCTTGGACAAGTATTCGACACATGGCGCAAGTGTCCGACGAATGTCAATGTTCAACACAAAACATGATACGGATACGTCACTTTAAGCATCTATATTTCTTAAATAATAATTACAAGTCAAATTATCTTTAGTAAAAGAGAAACCCTGGTGGTCAAACAAAGCTCTATAAAAAGACCACCTCAAAATGCCACAACTTGAACAACACGTGTGAAGGCATCCACCTCATCACCAATGGAACAAAATCTTTGCAAGAATATCAATATTCAGACAGGCAATGTTAGAGTTTATTCAACCAAAAAAAAAAGGGGAAGGGGGGGGAGGGACAATGTTAGAGAGATTCTTAATTTTCTACTAAATAATTTCTATTCACTTACATGGGTGCTATGTGTAAATTATTACATAAAAAATTAGATACACATTGTTGAGCATTCCACACCATGAGAGGTAGGCCATGGAAGTCAAATGTAGCTATCGCAAATTTGGGCTACAGATTTGCTGAAATTTTTCGAACCTAAGGTGGTTGTGTTAATGGCTTGCCATTTATTTTGGTAGTTGGTTGTTGGCAAGTAGAGGTTGAGTTTTTGGCTCTCCCGTTTGTATATAAATGGAAAGAGTTGTGAGCTGTGAGAGAACAGAGGGTGAAGAAAGAAGAGTGTTGTGAGAAGTGTATGAGAGTTGAGTAGAGAGAGTAAGAGACTCATCCTCCTCTATTTTTGTATTTTTACACAGTTTATAGTGCATTCTCATTTCTCCTCCAGTGGACGTAGGCATTGGGCTGAACCACGTAAATATTTGTGTCTCATTTGTGTGCATGATTGTTTGTTAATCATTTTTATGGGTGTCTTTAATCACAACAAGTGGTATCAGAGCCTGGTTGTGTGCTTTTCGGCAAAACAGAGTGCGATTTCATAATTGCCTAGAAATCAAAGTGGTCGAAATCCACTTTTGATCACATCAGGTGAAAGTTCTCGACGAGACGAACACATAAAAGGGATGATGTTGAAAATGTACTTGACTTTGATAAAAGGGGTGATGTTGGGAAGGAGATATGTAATACCGAAGTTAAGTTGGCCAGTGTGTCAATGGTGAAAGTCTCAAAAATCGTACATATACATGAGTGCCGATCTCGTAGACGAAATATCTGTAAAATGGCAATAGTAGTGCTTGCATAGACTTCGTTTACATGGATTCCGTTTGACGTTTCCCGTGGACAAAATATCCGCGAAAGGCTATACTTGTTGAGATTCCCAAAGTTGTACTTCACTACCCTGTTTACTATTGTAAAAGAGATGATTTAATGAATTGGGATATAGACTTGGCATGGCATGGTTTTGAAAGAAAATGTAAAATGTATTGGCATGGGCATTGCATATACATTCTCCTTATGGCATTGTCAAGATTTATACATTGTGTTATAGTATTTCTATTGTGCTTTGGCTCACCCTATGTGGGAAAAACCATTTTCAGGTGTTGGTGATATGCCTCGACTATGGAGCTAAAGGCTCATTGTTGTTATTTTGTATTTAAATTTTGTACAAGCCTAGGGCTTTATCTGTATTAAGCTTAAGACTCACTTTTGATGTACCCAAGCATTGACTTGGAAATGTGTAAGCCATTAGGGCACATGATCATTTGTTTAGCTTTCCTCTCTATTCACTATCTTGTAACACGTACTGTAGATTCAGGATGTACTATTTATGAATGTATATCGCATGTGTCACTTTTTGTATATCAAACTCTAATTAATGAAACTTTATCATTTCATTTATGTGCTATCTATTGGTTGTTATGAGATGGGTATATTATGTTTATTTCGGAGCGTTACAGTGACTTCCTCTGGGTGGGTTTGTTCTCAAGCAAACAACTAACAATGCATTGTTTCATTATATAGAAATATATAGGGGCATTTATGTCTTTTTCTTGTAACTAGTTTTGGAGATAAACAATTATTTCTTCAGCAGACTTGCGTCAAAGATGCGTGTACCTAAAAATCTGTGAAGCCGGATGGAATAACTAACAGTAGCAATTTAATTCAAAATCACAAGAGGAATAAGTAGTTATTTCCAAACTATACGAGGTAATGTGCAATTGGCCTAAATCATATGGAGGTAAAGAGGATTTTGCCTTTTTTTAAACTATTGCCAAATTAGGGCTTTGGTATAGCTCCAATGATAAACCATTGGAGATTGGCACTATTTGAGGACTATGGAGAGTAACTAAAAACTCTATTTTGAGTTTTCGTGAAAAGAGGATGAAGTGCTTCACCATTGCAAGGGTTAGAAAAACTCGCAAAAATAGTTTTTGAAAATTTTCATAAATTCAAGTTTCATGATTTGAGTAGATCTACATTTCTGTCTTACCATGGGGCAAATGCCATGACATTAGCTCTCCTTCAACTTCCTTAAATACATTATTAATGTCTACGGGTGCAAATTGACCTATCACCCTTGGCCCACCTGAAGCCTGCCCGTGGCCCAATGTGGCCGAGCCCGTCACCCTACGCTTGGGTTGTATGTATTGGGGCTCGGTCCAACCCAAATCCTGGCCCAATTGGCCTAGCCTGCCCAAGGCCAAATGTCATTTTCAAGCTATTTTGGTACCAAAATAATAATAATAATAATGGTCAGGCATAGGCCCGGTCCAAGTACCCCCTCCTGCACCTAGGCTTGGGCCTAGGCTAAGATTTTGCACAAGTGGACCAGTTAGGCCCGCCCTTATTTTTTGTGAGAGCTCGCTGGGCCTGACAGCAGACTGGCCTAAGCCTGAGCCCAAGTGGGACAAACCGGGTCATTTTTACACCCCTATTAATGTTTGTAAGGCTATAAAAGTTCGTGTAATCTTGCATTCAAGACTGTTTGGTCTTGATTTCCATCTCTATTTTACACTACCAAGAATGATAATTCTTAAGTTGTGTTGAATCATGAATTTTGATAAAGATTTGAAAAGAAAAAAGAAAAATATTAAATGAAATATAGTTACTTTTTGCATATATTTCACATATTTTTTTTGCTTTTCATTTCCAAATCACTACCTAAATCCATAATGTAAACATAGCCTTAAGAGATTTATTTTGTACTTCCATGATCATGCAATGTGTTTGTACACCAGTATTTTCTTGCCCTTATGGACAGGGCTTCTCTCTTGTCCACTTTGTAGATTGGATAGTGTTGTTGGGCTTGTAGGGTTCATTACGAGTTCTATTTCGATAATTCAAACCGTTCAATGTTTGTCATAAGCATGTAGTTTCCTTTTAATTGGTTGAATTGGTCATTTGGTTTATCAAATCCCCCTACTCTCTCATTTCTTGCCTTGCATTGATGAGTTTGATCGGCGAAATTGTAACTATTTGTACAAGTGTAAAGGGCAGAGCTAGAATTGTAAAGTTGGGCCACAATAATAAGGTTGTGTTTGGAGTATGGATTTTGGTAGGAATTTAAAAAATGAAGGGAAAAAAATAAGTGATATGTAAATGAAATATTACTATATTTCCCACACATTTTATTTTTCCTTTTCAAATTTCTATTCAAATGTATACTTCAACACAACATAAATGAAAAAACTTTAGGGCATTAAATGAAAGAGAAAAAGTATTTTTAAATTGAAATGTATAATATAAATTCAAACATGATATTATATGTATTATTTTCAAAATAAATTTAATTTATACATTTTATTTTATCGATACTCTCTTTTGAGTGCATGGTACTATTGTTAATGATATACCATAATGATCACAAGCATAAAATAGTCATTGGGCCCAAACTCATTTAAATTTGTCCATTGTTTTGTGAAAAATTCTACTTACACAACATATTTATCTATTTACATCTTCTATTTGAGATTTTTTTTAAAAATTTTATTCATGTGTGAAATTATCTTTAAGGACACCAGATAAAAGTTAAATAGATTTGATTATTTCTTTACAATCATTAAACTTCAATCCCTCCTTCTCTTCTTCCTTTCTCATTTCTTCTTCTCTACTACACATCTACTTTCAAAAAGTGAGAATCATATTGTTTTGATCATTAAAAAAAAAGAAGCAATGGATGAATAAATGGTGATAAAGGACCGGCAAAAAAGTGAAAACGGTGAGTTTTTTTTTTTCTTTTTTTTATGTTTTTGTTTCATTTTTTAAAAGGATTGTGTAACGCCCTGTAGACACCCCATTTTTTACCACCTTTATGACTTGGGCGCCACCACTTGCGCACCCAATGATGAATTTGTATATGCTTGTCAAGTACTCGAAGTCCTCAGCAGAATGCCACAGCTTTGAGCTTTCAAACCCTGCACACCTTTTTCCTTGTTTTGGACCAAAGCCGCAGTTTTTCAAGCCTAAAAAACCTAAGACCTGCAGGCCCACTAGTGTAGGCTGCCGGCCATTTGTGTGGCCTGTCGGTCACTTGTGTGTTTTTGCAGATATTTATGCTAGTTGTGCCAACTGTCTCCACAGGCGCATGCATTTGCCCACATGTGTATGTATGGACATTTCTGAGGGAGTTTCATGTTTTTCTATAAATAGAAGACCTCCTCTTCTATTTTTGAGGATTGGAAATTTTGGAGCAAAAATATTTCTCTCTCTACAATTCCGTCTTTCTCTTACAAATTCTTTAGCATTTGCCTATACACCCTAAACCAAACCTTGTGGTATTTGAGCTGAGGTACTTTTGAGCTTACTTTGAGCTCTTGAGGGTGTGTAAATGTTGGTTTGTCACTTAGAAAGGGTTCTCCTCTTCAAAAGGTATAAGTCTTGCCTTGTTTCTTTGATTTATTTGCTATTTTTCCTACTATTTTTGGACTATTTTTGGACTGTTTATACTCTGTATTTTTTGGCTGAAACTTGTGGTTTAAGGCCATTAAGGGTGGAGGGGTGGATGACCTTCTTTGTACCTCACTTCTCAAGTCTTTGCCCTTGTGTTTCCTACATTTTTGTCAACTTTTTTTGAGCTTTTACAACTGAATCTTAGAGTTATTTCAGAGGCTAAAGTCATGTTTTGAAGTCCCAAAAATTGAGGGGTTAGCCTCACCTCCTTATGCTTGCTTACTAGCATAATTTACTCCATGTTTTAGCTTATTGTTTTAAATATTGTTAGCTTAATTCCAGCGCTTTATTGGACTGTTTTAGCACTGTTTTAGGACGGTTTTTAGTTGTTCATTACATTTGAGCTTTGTATAGCATGCTTGTAGTGTAATGGTCCTCATAGGTTTGGTGATTTAGGCCTTAGCCACCAACCTATTTGAGTTGATAGTGTTTATTTCTTGCTTTCCATACATGTTTACATCTCTAATCACCTCTGTAATCTCCCTCCTTTCTTGGCTTTTTTTTTGCTTTGAAAGTTGTTTCAAACTAGTTGTTTGTTTAAAGCTTGAGATTGAGGTATTGTTCTTAATGGTTTAATCCCTTTGGGGGTTCATTACCAACGGCATGACACTTCTCTCATGCCTAAAACAACACTTGGTTTAGTACTCCTTTTCATTAGAGGACTTAAAGATCACAATTGGATTTAATGAACTAAGGAATGGTTGGTAATTAAAATGAAGTAACAAAATTGCGACTAAAAATGATGCAAGATAATAAGCAATTTGGTGTTCAATTGGACGTTAATTGAACACATGAAAACTTGAGACATTTCATACTTGTTAGCGATGAAATGGTTCAAACTTCCAAGGTCAACCACTTCCCTTGATCAATCCATGATAGGGAGAAGGTTTGAGAGTCTTTTAATGTGCATTTGTTGAAATTGTATACCTTGGTTCATAGGCCATCATGCAATGAAATTGCATCGATTAATGGCTTGCGAATTGAACTTGCCACTCCTTTGAGCTGTTAGATGATAGGGGGAGGGGGGGTAAGGTGTACAAGCATTCCTTGAGGATGCTCTATTTGTGCTCTGTTGCAACAGGAGGAACCAAGCTTCAGTGGCTGGCCGGCCACTTTTTCTGGCCGGCAGGCCACTTCTTTTGGACGGTAGGCTACCATATGTGGCCGGTCGGCCACTACTTTTGGCCTGCGGGCCACTTTTGTCAAACTGAATAGCAACTTTTTGGAACAGAACAGAGCAAAGGCTGAGGTGAAAAAGATGTTCTAATTGTGCAACAGAGGCATTCTGGCAACAGAACTGTGGGTCTTTCGGGGGGGAATCTGTGCATGCATAAGCATTTCCCTTACTTATCGAGGCCCATTCGCTTGTGGACTTGTAATAACTAGCTAGCTAGTTCATTTGGTGTTATAAATTAATTCATTTTGTGTTGTAATTATTAATTAGTTAGAATAGCTAGTTGATTTGTGTTGTAATTAATTAATTAGAGTAGCTAGTTAATTTGTTGTAATTAATTAATGAGTTAGATTGATTAATTTTGCATTGTAATTCTTTAATTAGCTAGAATAGTTGGTTAAATTTGTTATTGTAATAGTTAGTTAATTCGTAGTAATTAGCTTAGCTAGTTAGTTTATTCGGACCCTCCTACACGAGGACACAATTGTAATAATGTGTATGTCTTCCAACCCCACGTCTTTTATTTACCTGCTTATGATGGTTAGTTTAAGGCATCATGTTTCATTTGGCATCTCTCATGCCTTGCATCCATTGTCTTGCATCCATTGAGCTCGTCGCATCATTTTAACTCGCATCGTTATTTAAACACTTTTTTTGAGTACGTGTTTAGATCGCATACTATCAAATTGAGTCATACGCCATATTAGTAGCCGAGCCTAGTAATTGCATATCACATGTGTTGCATTAGTTACATTACATAGTTAGGATCACACATTTTTCTAACTCTGTCATCTTTTTTGGCTCGGAGTACTAGGTAAGCTTTTATTTGCTTTAGCATATCGCATGAGTATGGTTGTTACCATGTCAAAGCATGTTCACCATGAGGCTAAGTGCTTAAGTGATAAACTGTTTGAATGCCTGTGGATGAAAGCTAGTTGCTTAAATTGGGATAGTTTTATTAATGTACATTTGAGCCCACTTTTCAAGTGACACATTCACAAACTCTTTTAAAAAACAAACATGAAATCAAATGTTCCAATTTTCACAAATTAGTCTATACTTGTGTGCGTCACATAGTAAGTTAGCCTAATAAAATCGGAACAAGAGCATATAATGTAAATAAGATTCACATCATGATTAGTAGAGGCCGATCTTTTATCGGGCGAGTGGGTGCTCAATTCATGACCTTCCCCTCTCGTACGTAAGTTCCTGAGCCGAGACAATCTTGGTGATGACAGACACGTAGCCTTTGGCAAGAGTCATGGGTTTCTTAAATTTTCAAAAATATTTAGGTGGCGACTCTGTGTAGACACCCCATTTTTGACCGGCCTTAAGACTCAGACGTCATTGATTGAGCGCTCGCTGATAGTGCATGTTGTGCTCGTTTCGAGGTTTCGGAGTTTTGGTTGAGAGCCTTGCCTTCGAGCCTCTGAACTCTTTGTGCTTTGGCTCGGTTTGCGGACCAGGCCTTGTTTTCCTTGCCTGAGGGAGGGAAAGGTTTTGTAGACCACTTTTCGCAGTTGTAGACCACTTTTCCCGTTTGGAGACTAGTTTTCGGTTTTCGGAGCCTTCGGCCGCGCGCCTTGTCTCGGGACCGCTTAACGTTCTCCGTTTGGTGTGGTTTTTGAACCACACCTTCTTTCCTTGGCCTAGAGGGCCACTGTGGTTTGGGAGACCACGTTTGTGGTCTTAAACCACTTTTAGTGCTTGTCAGCTAGTTTTTGAGGCTCCCGACTGCGCACTTTGCCTCCCGAACTTTCGTCTTACATCCATTTTGGTTTATTTTTGGTACAAACCTTATTTTCCTTGTTTGGAAGGTGATACAAGGGTGGGAGACCAGTATTTCCCCTTGGAGACCACTTTTCTTCCCGCTAGCCAGTTTTCTGATCTGACAACTGGTCTCTTGGGTTTTGGGCTACCTTTTCTGGTCGGCCACCCCACCCCTGGCTTGTTTTCAGTGTGTTGATCATCTCCCACCATGGCCGACCAGTTGTCTTCTCGGGAGACCACTTAAAGTGGTCGGTTGATCACTTGAAGTAGCTGGCTGACCACTTCAAGTGGTTGGCTGCTTTTTGCCACCTTTTTGGAGATATTTTCCTCCAGCTGCTGGAGGAAAATAAAGCTATCCTCCATACATGTGTATGGAGGGATTTGCCTTGAACCTTAGCTTCCTCAAGAAGCTTTGCTTTTGGTTCTCTATAAGAGAGAACCATCTCCTCCCTCCTCTAGGTTTAGAAAATTAGAGGTGGGAGTGATAGATATAGCTTTGTATCTATATCTCCTTGTTTGATCTTATTTTGTGCATAAAAGTGTCATTTTGTCTCACTTTAACACACAAACACACACTCAAACACCTTGCTTGTGTTGCTAAGGCTTCTTGAAGTTGTTTTTAGTGTTCTTGGGCTGGTTTGAGCTCAAAGAGGTTGCTGGAGTTGCAGTAGTAAAGAAGGTCTTCAAGGGTGAGTCTTTAACCCTTAAATCCCCCATTCTTGCTTAAGCTTTTGGACCCTCTTTCATGTTGTTTTAAGCTTAACTTCCTACTACAAAAAGTTCTATTTTTGTGTGCTTTAGATCTTTGTTTAAGGTCACTTTTGTGTTTGGGGTTGTTTACCCCCTCTTAGGCCATGTTTGGCCTTGCTTTTGTGCCTTCTTTGTAAGCCTTTGGGACCACCTTGTTTTGCCCTTCTCACCACTGAAACTCAGAGGAATTTCAGTGGTGGGAAGGGTGTTTTGAGGTCCCAAATGGGAGAGGGTCATCCCTTCTCCTTGTGTCTTCAATACTTGCCTTGAATGCCTCATGTGTAAGCATGTTTGTTAAGCTTATGTTGGCCATATCTTAGCTTATATTTATGGTTATTTTGCTGTGGCATGCCACTGTTTTTGCTTGGTTTTGTCACTCCATGCATGCCTAATACACTTGTAGTGTAAATCACACAAACTAGTCTTGTATGCTTCATGAAGTAGCATGTCATTCTAGCTTGTTTTCTTTCCATTTCAGCATGTTTTTGGTGATGTCTTGCCATGTCATACCTCTGTTAGGGTTTGGTTTGGTTAGCCTTTGCATGCTCCTTGCACTTGTAGTGTATTTCCATGAAATAGCCTAACATGCATCATGCTTTGACATGTCATTCTAGCATGTTTTTGGCTTAACTTCAAGAAGCTTTTGTCCATGTTTTAACATGCTTTAGCTCTGATTTTGGTTGTTTTGGCCATGCATGACTTGCTTTGTATAGCCATGGTTCAATCTAGCTTGCTAGCTTTGTGCATCAAGTCCACTAGCATGCATTACTTGGACTATTTGAATGATTTGGCATCATTTATAATGTGATTTCAGTCCATGTTTCATGGTCTTGCACTTGCATTTTTGTGCTCATTCAATGCGTTGGAGGGTTGCCCCCTTTATGCCTTAACATGAGTCATTGTGTATGCCTTCATGCCTAAGCTTGCAAGCTATCATTTCAGTGTGTTTTTGGGGTTATTATGCCATGATATAACTCTGATTTTTGCTGGTTAAGTCATCCCATGCTTGGTCTTAATAGGTGTAGTGTAATCCACCTTATTTACCTTGTATGCATCATGTCTTATGCCCCTCATGCTAGCATGTTTTGGCTTCCTTCCATGCATGTTTTAGACTCATTTTGACATGTTCTAGGACTGTTTTGGGTTGCCTTAGCCATATGCTTCATGTTTTGTATTGCTATAGTACAAGTGCTCTTGTTAGCTTCAAGCTTTGAGCATCATAGCATGCTTCATTTGTGTTGTGTACATGATTTGGCATCACTTAACATGACATTTCAGAGCATTTAGGACTGCCATGTTCCCACTTCTTTCATGCTTTGAATGCCTTTGAGTATTGTGCATCGTTGCCTTACTTGTAGCCTAGCTTGTATGCTTGCATGCCTAGGCCTTTGAGCCTCCATCTTAGCATGTTTTGGTCCATGTTTTGACCTATTTCAGCTATGTCCATGGTTGGTTCATGCATTTGTGCCATGTATTGCATGTCCCTGGAGTAATCCTCTTTGTTAGCTTTCATGCTTTAGGATTCTTGCATGCTTCACTTGCTTTGTTTGAATGATTTGGCATCATTTCTTACCTAATTTCAGTGCACTTAGTGTTGCTACACTTCCACTTTTGTCACTCTTTGAGCACTCTCGAGAGTTGTGCTCTTAGGCCTCTTTGATAGGCCATTGCATTGTGCATGCTTGTATGTGCTTCATGTGCCTTAATTTTATCACCATTGGCCACTGATTTGGGCATGACTGAGATCTACCCCTTTTGGTTTAAGTCCATTTAGCATGTTCACTTGCATGTTGCTTACATGCTTATCTTACTTCGCATTGTGTATGCTATGTAGTCCTTTGCATTGTGCATGCCAAGTTGTTCCTTGCATTGAGTATGCATGTTCCTAACATTGCTAGGTTACCCTTGTTGCATTGCATCGTGCATGCATGCTTTACATTGTGTTTAAAACCTTATGATTGCCTTGCATTGAGTATGCCATCTAGGTCCTAGCATTTAGCATTGTGTATGCCATGTCACCTTGTATTGAGAATGCTATCTTACATTAAACATTGAGCATGCCATGTAGTTCATAGCTTTGAGTATGCCATGATTGTTTGCATGTAGTTCATAGCATTGTGTATGCCATGTTGTTTGCATGCTTAGGTTACATCGCATTGTGTATGCTATGTTGTCCATTTGCATTGTGAATGCTAGTTGTTACTTGCATTAGCATTGTGCATGTCATTAGCCTTGTTAGGTTGTTCATGTTGCATTGCACACTTGCATGCTTAAGTCGCATTGTGTATGCCCTGTTTTGCATTGTTTTTTGGATTAAGTGTTAATCCGAGCACAGGAAAAAAGGGACGTTTCATACTTAAAGTGATGAAACGTGCCTCAATTCCCGGTCGCCTACGCTCTTGATCATACATGATAAAGTTTTAGGCCTTATGTGTTTACTTGTGCATTCATTTTTATATTGAATTGTGTAACTTCACCTTTCGGCCATCACGCAGTGAAATGCACGATTGGTGGCTCGAGGGTCGAGAACTGCACTCCCTTGAGTTCATGACATGATAGAGAGGGTGGTTGTACACACATACCTTGCAAATACATTTCCATGCCCTTTCTTGCTCTCTGTTGCAGCAAACTAGAATTCAGCAGCAACAACTGGTCGGCCAGCCAGAAAAACTAGCTGGCCGACCACTTTTCCTGGCTTTCAACAAAGATAGGTGGTCGGCCATGGCTGCAGACACCAACAAAGATAGGTGGTTGGCCATGGCTGCAAACACCAACAACTGGTCGGCCACCTTCCTACAGGTTCCCAAGATGTGTTAGAAGCTATCTGGAGCTTGGTGCAAGGTTCTGAGGACAATTGAAAATAGAGGCAAATCGGGGCATCGCATTGGATTTACGAACGAGGCAACCAGGCATGCATCCAGTCTTCTCCCTCTGAGAACCTCCTGATTTATTGCTTTCCTTAGCTGCCATGCTTAGATAGCTAGCTTATGCTTTGGTTTGTACCTTTAATAGTTAATGCGTTTAGCTATTTCAATTTGTTTTGTAATAATTAGTTAGCTTGTTAGTTAATTAATTTTGTGATGTAATAATTAATTTAATTAGCTTAGATTAGCTAGTTAGCTTCTTATTCGGTCTCTCCCTCGAGAGGGCCAATTGTTGTAATAAGCGTGCGTGCGTGTGATGCATGTCTTCCAACCTCCATTTCTTTCTCCCTTTTACTTAACCGTTTACGATGGTTAGTTTTAGGGAATATTTCAAATTAGCATACCTTATGCTTGCATGCGTGCATCCATTCATCTGTTTTGCATGCACCGGGCTCGGCGCATCATACTAACCGCATTGTATTTCAATGCATTTACTTGAATACGTGTTCAAAGGCATGTTATGAAGTTGCATTTCACATGACATGATTAGGATAGCCGAGCCTGTTCTAAATTGCATTTTCACATGTGATGCATTAACCATCTTAACATGAACTAAGATCATGCATGATTTCTAACTAGTTCTTTGTTTTGGCTCGGAGTACACTGTGAGTGTTTACGCTTTAGCATACTACATGTATGTTATTGATTGCCATGAAAGCATGCTTGCCATGAGGCTAACTGCTTATTTGATATAACTGCCTGAATGCCTGTGGGTGAAGGTTGGATTACTTGAATTGGAACAATTCATTGAATCTCGAATTTAGCCTACTCGCGAGTAGCAAACTTCAAACCGTTTTCAAACGAATATGCAATGTTTTGTTCCAAATTAGGCGATCTAGTCTATACTTGTATGCTGTGCGCATCACGTAGTAAGATTAGCTAATTAATCGGAATAAGAGCACATGTGTTTTCAAAAACAAAATATCATGCTTAGTACAGGCCGATCTTTGATCGGGCGAGCGGGGGTGCTCATTGCATGACCTTCCCCTCTCATACCCAAGTTCCTGAGCCGAGGCAACTTTGGTGATGACGGACACGTGGCCTTAGACACGAGTCAGGGTTTCCTAAATTCCCCCAAAATAAAATATTTAGGTGGCGACTCTGTATCTGGCAAAGCAGTCCATGTTTGACACTTCTTTATTAAAATCAGTGTTCCAAACGATTTGCCGGATTTGGACTCTTTGGTGATTTATCAATCTTGCATTGCACTTTGCAAGATTAGATTCAGAACCATGACATTGAGACCGAACTGTAGTAGCTTAGAACGAAACGAGATTTCGCGCCCTTGCGAGCGCAGATGTCGAGGAGTTCCCGGGAGCGCGTCTACACTCTGTATTTGGCAAAGCAGTTCATTTTTGGCATTTTGATTCAAAATCGATTTTCCAAAAGATTTTTCGAATTTGGACTCTTTAGTGTTTATCTATTTCACATTGCCCTTGTGAGATCAGATTCAAAACCACGGGAGTCCGAACTATAGGCTAGTCGTATCCAAAAGGAGCACGAAAAGTCGAGCTACGCACCCCAAAATAATTATAATAATCCATCCACAACATCAATAAACGACAACAACAATAAAATGATTGTCTTCCATTAAATCTAATTGAGTGTACAAAAAAAGAAACATATACGGTATATATTCATAATGTTTGTCCCTGAATCTATAGCATATGTTACGAACAAAAGAAAAAGAATAGAAGTTAAACAGAAAAGAAATGCCCTAAAGGCTTACAACTTTCCAAGATAGTTCATGATTACAACAAAAGTGAACTTTAGGTCCAATACATTTAAAGCCCTTGGCTATACAAAACAAATACAACAAAAAGAAGCTCTTGTTCCAAATCCTCACAAGCTACTGCCTTGGCGGAGGCATATCATCAGCACCTGAAATGTTTTTCCTACATGGGGTGACCCAAAGCCCGGCAAAAATAATCCAGCACAGTATATGATTCTTAACAAACTATAAGGTGGATGTATATGCCATGTTCCTGCCAAAACATATTTATATCTTTTTTCAAAACTATGCAATGCCAAGTTAATATCTTGATTCATAAATCATTTCCGACATAATAAAAAATAGGGCAACGAATGACACTCTGGGGATTTCAAAACAACTACAACTTTTCTCAAAAATTTCGTCTAGAGGAAATTGTAAATCGGGACCCATGTAAACGTAGGCAATTAAAGCATTACTAATGCCATTTCATGGAAATTTTGTCCGCGGGATCGACACCCATGTATACGCTCGGTTTTCAGGACTTTCACCATTGACACTCATGCCAACTTGGTTCAACATTACAATTTATATTTCCCAGATTCACCCTTTTTTTTCTCAAAACGATAAGCATTTTCAATGTATAAATATGAAATAAACTTCAATGCAAATGAATGAGAAGATAGTTTCAATTTTCCTAATTCACATGCAATTTCTACAACAATCATAGCTATCCTCCACTGATAGTCCAAAATAGATATTTCTAAACAGATCATTTATATTCCATAAAGATAAACCTTTCAAGTCTCAAGAGGTGAGTGATATTTCTAAACAGATCATTTATATTCATTTATATCCAACTCTATCATCCTCATCAATACCAGTCCAATTTCACACTTCTAACCCCAGTTCCATTTATTTATACAAAATAAACATTTGAGACAATATGGGCAAAAACCCCATTTTCTTCCAAACCATACTCCGAGTATATAAATCAATAATTTTATCACAACTCAATCTTATTTCCACCCTCACAATCATTTTCAATACATCCATTTAAAAACCCTTCTTTTGATTTTAAACCAAAACCCTATGTTTGTCCAAAATCTTCTAAAATCATGAGATTGTTTTATAAAGACAAATAGCTAAGTTAAACATCATAAAAGAGTGTAGAGAATCCCTACCTCAAAGCTAGAAGACGAGACAAACACGGATGAAGCCGAAACCCAACTCTATTAGGATGAAAACGAAGCTTTAGATGAACTCTACCTTTTTAACAAAGGGAGTAGGGTGAAAAAATCACTAATTCTTGGTGTATTTGTAGAGAAAGGGTGAGTTTTAGAGAGAGATGGTCTCAACTTAAGGTTTTGAAATGTTTTAGAGAGAGAAAGAGATGAAAAAGTAATGTAAAATGGGATGTTTACGAACTGATATATGCACAGTTCGCTCGAGCACAAGATGTGTTGCTCGAGCGACCAAACATAGCGTAAGAAGCTTCGCTTGAGTACAGAATATTCACTCCTAGTAGTTTTGCAGACAGAGGTCATCGCTCGAGCGAAGAATACAAACTCCCAGTAATTTTGCAGACCAGCAAAAATACTGGATGTTCACAAAGACCGCTCAAAAGTAAGAACAAAAATCTGGGCAACAAAAGTTTGAAAAACAAGCTACCAACCCATTCCAAGCACAATCAACACAGCCTAAAAGCCAAACTCAAAGAGATATAAGAGGAAACAAGATATGGATAACTATAAAAGACAATGAAACTCGGATCCAAAATATACAATGGGCCAGGTCTAAGCTAGAAACGCTATAATCTCTCCCCCCTTAAAGAATTTCATCCCCAAAATTTAAACCAAACAATAAAACCAAGGTTTAAACCAATTGAAACAATGATAGCAAATTATAACTAACACCATGACCCATCCACCGATCATCTTTTTCCATCAGCATAATAAACAAATTTCTAATACTGAATATACAATTCACATTTTCAAAATATATACAATGTTTATCATTACATTAACGTAACAAAGTTTTCAACACAAGTTCAAATATCAATAAACAAGTCCGGATATTTCTCACGGACCTCCGCCTCACGCTCCTAGGTGGCCTCCTTAACCCCGTGGTGTCGCCACAACACTTTTACCAAAGGAGTTGTCTTACCTCGCAAGACTTGATCTCGAGTATCTAAAATTCTAACCGGCCTCTTCTCATACGAGGGATCCTTACCTCTAACTTAGTCCAATCCAACATGTGTGATGGATCCGGCTCATACTTCCGAAGCATATAGATATGGAACACGTCATGTGTCTCAGAAAGCTGTGGCAGCATGACCAAACAGTAAGCTACCTTCTCAATCCGTTCTAGGATCTCAAAAGGCCCAATAAACCTAGAAGACAACTTCCCGCTCTTCCCAAACCTCATCAAACCCCGTTTAGGTGATATCTTCAAAAAGACATGATCTCCTACCTCAAAAGACAACAGTCTCCTCCTACGGTCGGCATAGCTCTTCTGACGACTCTGAGCCATAACCAACCTTTTACGGATAAATGCAATCTTCTCCGTTGTTTCCCATATCAACTCTGGACCCAACATAGGTGCATTGCCCACCTCGGCCCAACACACAAGAGACCTACATGGTGGGCTATACAAGGCCTCAAACAGTGCCATTCCAATACTCGACTGGAAGCTATTGTTATAGGCAAACTCCACTAAGGGCAAGTGCCTCCCCCACGACCCCTTAAAGTCAAGGACACAACCTTGAAGCATATCCTCAAGGATCTGAATAGTACGCTCGGACTATCAGTCAGTTTGAGGATGATATGCGGTACTGAAAGTCAACCTAGTGCCCAAGCCATTCTGTAGGCTCTGCCACAACTGAGCCGTAAAACGTGGATCTCTATCCGAAACGATAGTCACAAGGACCCTATGAAGTCGAACAACGTCCCCAATGTAAAGGTCAGCTAGAAAGTCTACCAAGTCATTCGTGCGCATAGGTACAAAGTACACTGACTTGGTCAATCGGTCAACTAGTACCCAAATGGCATCATTTCCCCTTTGAGTCCTCAGAAGACTCACAACAAAATCCATCGTGACATGCTCCCACTTCCACTCGGCTATAGGCAAGGATTGCAACAAACTCGGTGGCCTCTGATGCTCGGCCTTCACTTGTTGACAAATAAGGCACTTCGACACAAACATGGCTACATCCTTCTTCATCCCCTTCCACCAAAAATAATGACTAAGGTTGTGATACATTTTTGTGCCTCCCAGGTGCACTGCAAGGCATGAATGGTGAAACTCTCTGAGTACTTCCTCTAGGCAAGACTTCGACACAAAAAGACGATCAAGGTATCTAACACTCAAGTCAGAGTACACATTCAAGCCCTTCTCTACTTTTCCACTAGAGATCTTTTCCAGGAGGGATTCTACCTCAAGGTCACCCCTCTGCATTTTTATCACTCGGCTCACAAGTGTAGGTTGTGCAACTAGCGAAAATAAGGCTGCAGACTCAACGGACTCGTTAAGATGCAAGTCAAACTCACCAATACCCAATATCTCCCATTCTCGAATGATAATACTAGCTACACTGCTAATGGATTTCCTACTTAGGGCATCGGCCATAATGTTGGTGTGGGTTCACCTTTTTCTCGTGCCCTGCCTTTCGGAAAGGTTTGAAATAAAAGGCTTCACAGTTCGGACTCTCGCGGTTCTGAATCTAGTCTCACAAGTGCAATGTGAAACTGATAAACACCAAAGAGTCCAAATCCGACGAATCTTTTTAGAAAATCGATTTTAAATCAAATAATGTCAAAATTGGACTGCTTTGCCAGATATAGAGTCGCCACCTAAATATTTTTGTTTTGGAGAAATTTAGGAAACCCTTACTCATGCTAAAGGCCACGTGTCCGTCATCACCAAAGTTGCCTCGGCTCGAGAACTTAAGTACGAATGGGGAAGGTCATGAATTGAGCACCCCCGCTCACCCGATCAAAGATTGGCCTCTACTAATCATGATATGCTTTTTATAAACATTATGTGTTCTTATTCCGGTTATTAGACTAGCTTTACTATGTGACGCACACAAGCAAGTATAGACTAGTCGCAAGACTAGGAACAATTCAACTTGTGTTTGTTTGCGAAAATGGTTTGAATTTGCCACATCAAGTGGGCTTAAACTGCGAATTTGCCACCAAACATAGTGGGCTTAAAACAGGCTTTTGCCACAACAAAGTGGGCTTAAAACACGCATTCGTTGAATCATTCCAATTCAAACAACAACCAAAGGTGGCCGTCGGTTACCATTGGTGGCCGGTCGGCTACTGCTAGTGGCCGGTCGGCCACCCCTGTCCAGAATTTCCCCTTTTGTTGCAACAGAGAGCAAACAAAGGCAAAGCAGTGTATTCTCAAGAGTTGTTTGTACTGTTACCCTCCTTATCATCAAACAAGCTCAAAGGAGTGTAACTCTTGGCCCTCAAACCATCAATCAAGCAATTTCCATACATGATGGCTAAGGAACCAAGCTTATACAAGCTTAATGAATGCACAAACAAGACCAAAACAACCACCACCCTATCATGCATGATCAAGGGCAATGGAGACCAAGGAAAGTGGCATATTTCATCACTTTTGAGTATGAAATGTCTCATTTTCCTTGTGTTCAAATTAACGTCCTATTTGAACACATGCAATGCAACACGAAAGATGTTTATCTTGCCTCTTTTACTTGTCTAATTTTGTTTACTCATTTTAATTACCAAAACCATTCTTTAATCGATTTGTCCAAAAGCGAATGTCCTCTAATGGAAAGAGGGCTTAAACCAAAGGTGCCTTGGGCATGAAAAAGACCTCATGCCATTAGTAATGAACCCCCAAAGGGATTAAACCATTAAGCATAAATGTCTCAATTTCACACTTAAGCAAACAAGGGGTTTAAAACCACTTTCAAAGCAAACAAAAGGGTGAAGACTTGAGGGAGATTGTAGAGATTAACATGCTGAAATTAAGTGCAAAACAACACTAAAACAGGTTATCAACTCAAAACAATGATAAATAAAGCACTAAAACATTAAGCTAGTGAAGGAAATTGCACTACAGCCATGCCATACAAGGCTCAAATGACTTAACCAGCCTAAAACAGAGCTAAAACAGGTCAAAACAGAAGCAAAAACATGCTGAACTAGAGCTAGGTTAAGCTAGAAAAACATGCTAACATGTGAAGCTAGCTAGACATGCAAACAAGACATAAGGATGGGAGGCTAACCCCTCCAATTTTGGACTTCAAAAGTTGATTTTTACCACTGAAAAACCTCTGAGATTTAGTGGTTAAAAGGCCCAAAAAATTTGATTTGAAAGTGAGGGAAAATAGCATAAAAAGCTTAACAGCTAAGGAGCCAAAAGGGTGGACAACCCCCTGACTCAAAAAGGCTCAAACCACCATTTTTAGGTCACAAAAACAGAGTTTTTTACACTTCAAAAACAGTCTTAAAATAGTTGAAAAAGATAGGAAAATAAGTATGCACAATAAGCTTAAATAAGGTAAGTTCTCTACCTTTGAAGCAAAGCACAATTTAGGCACAAATCCAAGCTCAAACCTCCTTCCAAAGCTCAAACAAGACTCCAAGGGACCTCAGCTCAATGGTGGTCAAGTTTGATTAAGGGTTGGTGTGCAAAAGTGTGGAGGAACTAGGCAATCAAACATAAAATATCAAGTGAGAGAGAGAAAGCTAGAGAGAGAGATATTTTTGGTCCAAAATCTTCTAACCCTCAAAAATGGGGGAGGAACCCCCCTATTTATAGAAAAACAAGTCTTGAGCTTGTGAACATCTCACCATACATGTGTATGAAGATGCAGCTCAGTGAGCAACAGCTGGCACAGCTGTCAACAAATATCTGAAAAAAGAGACCAATGGCCGTCGACTACCACTGGTGGCCGTCGGCCACCACTGGTAGCCGACAAGCACAAGCCAAGGCCGACAGATCACCCTCTCTTCCAGGCTAGAGGCAACAAGCTCTTGGTCCAAAAACATGCACAAAACAGATAAGGTTTAGAGGCTCAAAGACAAGGCGTTCCGCCGAGGACTTCGAGCACTCAAAACGAACACAAACAAGAACAATCATCGAGTGCACAAACGATGACGTCCAAGTCTTGAGGACGGTCAAAAATGGGGTGTCTACAGTTGCCCCTCTTTGATAGAACTCGGAAGTCTTAAAATGACGTGAGTGAATGTCAAAGCCTAGAGATGACCTATTTTTGACAAGGCCGAAGACTTGGACAAACAAACAAACAGAACAAAGAACGGTTGCGCCCGTAGGCTGCCTACGTATCCCTTTGCATGGAATCAAACCAGAATAGTTCTGGGGCAAAATGTAAGTGATATGCACAATGCAAGAATATAACTTATGATCATGCAATGAGGCTGTAATGAAACATCTAGATACAAGTGTTATGCAAAAAAATGCCATATTTAAACAAACCGAAGTAAGGTATAGCAACCTCTAACATGAATAGAAGTAAGTAAACATGAACCAAACCAAATTTCATGCAGAAAGGATGTAAGAAAATTATGCAAGCTTAACTATGTGACGAGCCAGAAAGACAGAACACAACCAAAACCATCGGGCGCACCCGAGGTCACTATCGAGATCCTAACGCATTGCACACGCAAGGTGAAAAGGATGGTGTGAACACCAGGATGCACCCGAATGCTCGAAACCGAATCGTCCTAACGCGCCGTACGCGAGAGGAGAAAGTGATAACGAGAACACCATGATGCACCCAAATGTCTCTAATCGAAGCGTCCTAACGCATCGCATGCGAAAGGAGAAAGAGGGTGAACACCAGGATGCACCCGAGTGTTTGAAACCAAAGCGTCCTAACGCACTGCACGCGAGAGGAGAAAAGGTAACGAGAACACCAGGATGCACCCAAATGTCTCTAATCGAAGGCGTCCTAACGCGTCGCACGCGAGAGGAGAAAAGAGGTAACGAGAACACCAGGATGCACCCAAATGTCTCTAACCGAAGCGTCCTAACGCGCCTCACGCGAGAGGAGAAAGGGGTAAGGTGAACACCGGGACACACCCGCGTGTTCGAAACCAAAGCGAGGTGAAAACACCAGGACACGCCCAAATGCTTTTAACCAAAAGGAGTGGTGATAAGCATCAGGACACGCCCAAATGCTTTTAACAAAAACGGAGCGGTGATAAGCATCGGGACACGCCCAAATGCTTTTAACCAAAACGAAGCAGTGATAAGCATCGGGACACACAAAAATGCTTTTAACCAAAATGAAGCAGTGATAAGCATCAGGACACGCCCAAATGCTTTTAACCAAAACAAAGCGGTGATAAGCATCGGGACACACCCAAATGCTTTTAACCAAAATGTCCTAACGCGTCACACGCGAGAGGAAAAGAGGTGATTCGAAGGAAACAAGTGATTCTACCTGGAACTCCTCTGAATAAACCGTACATACAATATCGTGCCTGCATAAGAAAAAAACTCAACAAGCATAACATAGTAAGAGTGCATGTTCCATGCAAGACGAATAACCAAGGCACAATGCTAAAGGCATGTTTTATGCACAACATGCAAGAAACAAAACAGAAGCATATTCTATGCGGCGTGAGCCAGAGCATGTTCTATGCCACATTATGATACATATTCTATGCAACAGTATAGGATGCATGTTCTATGCAATGATCAATAGTAGAAAATCCATGTTCAATGCGAGATTAACAGCATGTTCTATGCAAAACACCAAATGCATGCTCTATGCGAATGGGAAATAGAAGCATGCTTTATGCAAACATGAGAAGTGCACTTTCTATACAAAATCACATATGAAATGCACGTTCCATGCAATGACAAAAGCGTGCTTGATAAAACCAACTTAGTCGCAACTTCCGATTTACCTCTCGGAAGAGTTGCAATATGTTTCAAAAGGATACACCTCGTTCATGTTGAGTATCACACACCGAAGATACGGTTTGGAGCTTCCGTAGAGGAAACTCGAACTTAAAAGTGAACTTTCTTTACACTTCTTAAGAAACAAGGACACAAAAAAGAATCAAAATTCAAAGGAGGAGCATTGGGCACTTGTCAGCCACCTGTCGGCCACCCTTAGGCACTGTCGGCCACCACTGGTGGCCGGTCGGCCACCGATGGCAGATTAGGGCCATTTTGGTCTTTTCTGCTCGGGCCTTTAAGTAAACACACCCAAACTTCATCTCTACATTTCTCCATTGCCGAAAATCCATCTCCTCTCTCTCTAAACACTTTTCCCTTCCAGATTCGCGCTTTATACGCGTTTTCCAATGCTCCACGGATGTTTGATTCACTAAATCCTCTTTGTATACTCCGTTTTGAACCGATTGAAACTCAATTTCGGTACTTTTTCTTGGAGTTTCACCATTTGAGGCTCGTTTCCCTCGAGTTTCTCTTAGCTTCAGTAACCTTTTCCGAGCTTTGACTCTTTTTTTTTCCTTTTTCTCTCTCCTAGGGTTGACTTTTGTTGACTTTTGGCATTCTCCACCCATTTGCTCATTTTTGCCTACTTTCTCACCTCCTTTCTAGATGGCGGATGATCTACCCCATGACGGAGCTTCTCCAGTGATGGAGGCAGATCCCGAGCATATACCATTACCACCCAGGGTTTGACCTTTTGACCCGGAGACATATCACCCTGAGGTGCATGTGCTACCGCCCAATACTATTCATTATTTCAGAGGTTTTTCACGAGAAATGCCAGAGGATCTCTTGCTACAAGAGCCGGAGTCTCATTTATCCTACGGCGCCACCGAGGTATACACTGTCTTCTTATATTTTTCGCAATGTACCTTGTATTTCTTGCATAGATCACTCTTACGCTGTCTTTTCATCTGTTTATCTCAAACACATTCTTGCACTACATTTCTTACACTACCTTCTCAAACACATTCTGATTGCAGGAGGACTCTCACTCTATCCAAGGATACGGAGCCACATCTGCGAGAGAGTGGTATATGGACCTCCCCGTTGGTGTTCGCTAGATTATCGATGAGGCCGAATTCGGCTTGTTCTGCATGGGGCTATCGTGTCTCATAGCGAGCAGACCCTTACTTGGTGCACTGGTAGAGAGGAGGTGGGACACCACCAACTCTTTCCACTTCTCTACCACAGGAGACATGACGATGACTCCCTATGACTTCACTATGCTCACCAACATCGAGGTAGGGGGTCGGCCGATCCCTTATGATACAGACATAGGCAAGTGGGAGACTGCCTGGATCTACCTGCTGAGGGCACGCCCACCTCTCTTTTGATCAGGGATGGTTTGATATACTTGGTTTGCGGATCATTTTAGAGGGACAGAGCCAGAGATCATAGAGGAGATCGAGTAGTGCGCCCGAGCCTTCTTGATGTTCCTCTTTGGCACCACTCTGTTCGCCGACAGGGCGAACACTGTTGGGCTATATCTCTTGAGTGCCTTGGTGGACTTGTCTCGGGTCCAGCTTTACTACTGGGGTGGTGCTGGCCTCGCTACCTTGTACGGCTACGTGAGCTCGACATCCCGCCAGAGCGGGAACAGAGTCGGCGGCTACAGGAGAGCTTGGGAGGTATGCTTTACTTTTCTGCTTTGCATCTCTGTTTTGCACTTGTACTTTTTGTACGCTATATTATACATTCTGCTTTCTGCATCCTCCCTGTATTCTGCATTCTCTGCATTACTTGTGTTTATTTGTTGTATACTCACTGTTGCCCTTTTGCTCTTTGCAGCTATGGGTATATGCATATTTTCCGACCCTCGCCCCAGAGCCGTAGGTGGAGATGCCTCATGTTGTACCTTACTCTCATCGGTACGACGACAGGTGCATGAGGAGGACCAGTGAGACCTTTTCATTCTTCCACCGGTATTTTGACACGATGACTGCAACAGAGGTAACTCAAAACTCATAGTTATTTCTACTTTACTTCAACTTTGATTCATATTGCATATCTAATGGCAACTAACAATCTGTGTATTTGTTGTCAGCGGATCTCATAGCAGCCCTGGGCGACGATGCCTGAGGGTGTTAGGTACCAGTTTGCTGGCGCTTAGAGCGCTTCCCGTTACTGGCTTGTACTCGAGGGACCGGTAGGCCGAGCCTGGTTCTTAGGCAAGCGCTTTCTACGCCAAACCTTGGGTTTGCTGTTGCAGGCGGTTCCTATGCTACCTCCGCTATCCATGCGGGTTACAGAGAGTCTCTCCTCCCAGGAGGTGATCGACTTTACACGAGGTATGGATGCCGACTACTTTCTTGGAGAGGGAAACTATGCGACATATATCCAGATGCATCTCATGCCTTCCTTGACAGGTACTCGTTCTTGTGCAGGGAGAACAGCAAACGCCCTTTTGACGAGCAGGGCTCGAGTGCCGAGGAACAGGGCTAGAGGGGTGTCCTTCGTCAGACAGGGCTTCGATTGGCTTGCGCTTTCGATCGAGTTGACATGTTGGCGACACACTGGAGAGGCCTATCAGATTCCTATTGAGCCTGCACCGACCGGGCACAGATATGTCAGAGCGCCTGATTCACCTCCGGTATGCACTACAGTTCTCATTTTTTCCATTCTCGCTCAGATATTCATTCCTTCCAGATATTGATCATTCCTAATACGTTTGCAGGCACCCGCAAGGTACGTCGAGGGATTGCTGGAGCTAGTAGCTTCATTCGAGAGCATGATATTGAGGAGAGAGGCACTGCTCAGCTTCTACAGCATTCAGGTACTTTCTTCAATTTTCTTACATTCCAGTCATTAAATTTCTGTTGACATACTAAAACTGACATTTTAACTGAACACTTCCCTACACTGCACTAATACACTGCATCTATAGATCACATCTGACACACTGCATTCACACATTGTATCTGACCTCTGCATCACATTTGATATACCTGTTGTTACTAATATGAACTATCCTTTCAAGTTCCACCCGTACCGATGGGACCAGCAGCACCAGCACCAACGGTGCCCCCTTCGGCGACAGGGATGAGAGAGAGACAGGTTCCGGCATGCGACCGAGGGAGACGTCGTGGTCGAGATCAGAGGAGCCCTTCAGAGCCTATCATGAACGATGACGACGATGAGACCAGCGAGACTGAGGAGGCTGTGGGTCAGCACGCCGAGTCATCTGAGAGCGGAGACGATGATGCTGGCTCGAGTTCTGCTAGTGGAGATGATGCTGAGCCAGGCTCTAAGGCAGAAAGCGGTGATGACTCTGGTTCAGATTATGGTTCAGAGGGAGGTACATACAGCGGCGCTAACGGAGACAGTTCTGAGTCCGTGCCTAGGAAGAGGACAAAGAAGGCCTCTCGAGACTGAGATAGCTGACGCTGATTCATATGTTTTTGCTTAGTTTCTTTTTGCTAGTAGTGTTAGCACATTGTACATCTTAGACAATTTTATTTTCCTTAAAAACTTATACTCTTTTGTAAAAAGTAACCATGATCGGAATGAAAACCAGCTTTTTATATGAAAAAGTGTTGTGTTTTGCATCCTGAGCACCGCACAGGCACCACATTGCATAAAAACAAGATTGATGGAAATTGAAAATCGTATTGGCACAACCTTCTTAATCAGGTAATGAACCGACCAACACTTAACAAATAGAGTAAAATAACTCGATGAACGACTACTAATAACAACTCAATATTCAAAACAATACAAATACAACTCCATAAGTAAAACAGATACAACTTGATAAGTAAAACAAGACAAATTCAACTTAACAAACAAATTAAAACAAAACAGCTCAACAAAACTAACCAAAACAAGACAAAACAACACACAAAGAGCAGAACAAAACACAGGTTCTCAGCACTCTCGACATACAGGTTGACCACAGGACAAACCAGAAGGCCATCGGCCATGAACAAAGGCTGTCGGCCACCAATGGTGGCCGGTCGGCTACAAAAGGTGGCCGTCGGCCATCACCACTGGACGGTCGTCCATCAGTGTGAGGGACCTCCAAATTGTTGCCACCTGTCTTCCACTCAGTGTGTTATCTTCTACAAAAGCTGGGACTTCGTGATTTCTTCATTTCAGCTCTATTTTTGCCACAAATAGAGCCATTCTTTACCGAAAAACTTTCAAATGGAGCCATTCTGGGGTTTCGAGATAAATGCACTATTCCCGTTGAGTCGCTCTCCACTGTGTTTTCCGTTCCTTCAAGCCGCGGCTAGGTGTTGGAACCCGATCACACATGTTTTCAGCTTTGGAGGACAAGAGATATGTCCGACAATTGAAGAATTCCAAGTTTTGATGGAATCCCAGCATGACGAGGAAATTTTGCCTCAGTCTCATTTTGGTCACATCCAGGCTTTAGGAAGGATGTGTGGGCTCACTTTGCATAAGGCTTAATCCTTGGTCCAAAACGATGAACTGGACATCCCCAGTTTAATTCATCAATTTTCTGATGCCGGTGACCGCGGCGACCGTCTTTGGTAGAGTTTTGGGCAGCATGCTGTTTGTTTGTGCATGTTAGCTCATTTTCTTCTTGCCCCTGGTTTCGGAGGGTCTAGCATTCGCTTGATTGAAGTAGCTCAAGGCTTGAAAGAGGGCAAAAGCTGCATTGGCTTAGCACTGGCCGAGACTTTAATAGGTTTGGACGCTTTCCATCAGCGAGAGACAAACAAATTTGTGGGAAGTCCACTACTTTTGCAGGTAATGTTTCCTACCCTCTTAAGTATGTGTTTCTCACATCACTCGGAACTCATGCTCTATTTTTCTCTCAAAGCCCTTTCTTACTTTTTCTCTCAGCGCACATCTCTCTGTTCTTTAATCTCTCTTTTCTTTCATCCCTCTCCAGATATGGCTCATGGATAGGTTGAAAGTAGTGGATTCTTGCTCTGCATATTCAGCACGAGGCTATTTCTTTCTCCAATGGCTAGTTGATTTCCCGAACGAAGGGTGGTGGTGCCATTGGATATGCAACAGGTCCACTGCTGACATTGCTTGACATTGCCTCTGGTTTGATCTGCCCGAGATGAGTTATAGTATGGCTCGGCAACCTGGCATTCAACTGGTTGGCTTGACACACTGTGTAGTCTACTTTTTGTTCCGATTCAGGCGTCAATTTAGACACGACCAGACTTGCCCAGAAGAAAGGATAGAGTACCTGGCTTCATTTCCAATCCGAGGTTCATAGTTGGCTCGATACTCCAATGCTTTGAGGACAAGAGAACTTTTGGCTCCCACTCCCAATTTCAGTTGTGCTCTTTTCTGGCGAATGCCTGGCTTGGCTTGAAGATGAGGCGCAAACCGAGCCTACTTTAGCATCTGAAGCTTCCACAAGCTCTAGGAGGGAACACAGGAACACCTGATTCACCCATGCCCCAAGTTTATTGCTTTGATCTGTACTTTCAAGTTTTCTTTTTGAATGTAATAAAAGTGACTTTGATTTGCATCGAGAGTTGGAGAACTTTGTATTGAAATCAATGAAATTGAGATTGTAGGTACTGAAAATTTTCCTTTTGGTCCAAAAATGGTCTAAGTTGTAAAAAGATTAATTTGAACAAAAATCAACTTTTATTAAAACTTTTCAAAACCATTTTCGATAAGGATCACAACTTGACACACATGGAATCTATCCTCGAGATGTACAACCCTGAATCCAAAAATGAAAAATTGCCCCTTAACTGAAATAGCACTACACTGTACTGTAACCACCTCTCATAGTGAAGATCACAACCGAACTCTCGAATGACGAATGGACAAGGATGCCTTGATCAAAAACATGGACACAGTTGATTTGGAAGTGTTTACGGCCGGACTTCAGAATGAAGTTGCCTACGTATCCCAAAGATGGGAATCAGGCCTTACGTAGATCGGTTTGGGTTCACTCGGGTATTAACACTCTTCTTTTACGCTCTAACTTTTGCCAAGGCCGCCCTTTAGGGTTTTCAACCTTGCGAGCTCAGTTTTTCTTATTTCAATTTTTTTTTTTTTTTTTGTGCTCTAACTTTTGCCTAGGTCACCCTTCCGAGTTTTTGGCCTAGCGAGCCTCTCAAGGATAGTATTTCTTCAACTTGTCCATGTTGATTGGTTGGGAAAATTCTAGGCCATCTAGGTCCATAAGAATAACGGCTCCACCCGGCCAGATTGATTTGATAATGTAAGGGCCAATCCAATTGGGTCTGAACTTGCCCCTAGGGTCATGGATGGGAGCTCGATTGTCTTTCTGCACCAAATCCCCTTCCTTAAGATTTTGAGACTTAACTTTCTTGTTAAAAGCCCTAGCAATCCTACGTTGATATCCTTGAACATGGTACAGTGCTTTCAGCCTCCTCTCATCAAACAGCATGAGTTCTTCGAACCTGCTCTGCTGCCAATCCGCTTCCGCTATCTGGCACTCAGCCATAACCCGCAACGATGGAACCTTTATTTCAATCGACAGAACAGCTTCCATCCCATAAACCAGAGAATACGGAGTTGCCCCAGTAGATGTCTAAATTGAAGTCCTATAGCCCCCAGAGAGCAAATGGCAATTTGTTTGTCCAATCCCTGTAAGTCTCAACCATTTTCTACAAAATGTGCTTGATGTTCTTGTTGGCGGCCTCAACAACTACGTTGGTTTGCGGCCGATATGTAGATGACTTATGAAAAGCCACATTGTATTTTTCCAACAAGTCGATCACTTCTCTCTTGAAATGGGAGCCATTATCTGAAATGATCTCATTCGGG
The DNA here is from genome assembly GCA_030407325.1 of Camellia japonica. NCBI lineage: Eukaryota > Viridiplantae > Streptophyta > Magnoliopsida > Ericales > Theaceae > Camellia > Camellia japonica. The sequence continues at coordinate 110,302,122 of JAPPVO010000029.1, read as the reverse complement.
ACCCCATAACGGCAAATGATGTTATTCCTGATGAACTTGGCTACATGCGATGCTTTCAGCACTGCATAGGATTGGGCTTCGACCCACTTTGTAAAATAGTCTATTGCCACCAGGATATACTCATGCCCATTCGAGCCTTTCGGTGTAACTGCCCCAATAACATCAATTCCCCAGACTAAAAAAGGCCATGGTGAAGTCATATTGTACAGCTTCGATGGCGGGATATTCATGTGATTTGCATGGATTTGGCATTTGTGGCATCGCCAAACAAAACCAATACAATCCTCTACCATGGTTGACCAGTAGTACCCCTGCTTGAGAATCTTCCAGGCTAGCATTACTCCACTCATGTGTGCTCCACACTCTCCCCCATGGATAGCTCCATTAGGCATTTCGACTCTTCTGAATCAATACACATCTTGTGCATTCCCAGATGACCACGTTTGTAGAACTTACCCCCACAGATGATAAACTGAGCAGCCATTCGTCGTATTGCCCTTTTATCTTTGGCATTTGCCCCTAGTGAATAAGCTTCATTTTCTAAGAAGTTCCAAACATCATAATACCAGGGGTTTTGATCTTACACATCATCTATTGCGGCAATCAACTCGTAGGCCGGCGCCTATCTCTGTTTAATAATGATCGGACGCATCCAGACTTTTAAAGGGATGTCTATCATAGAAGATAGAGTTGATAAAGTGTCAGTGAACCTATTGTTCTCTTTTAACAGATGCGTGAAGGTCAACTTTTCAAACCTAGGAATTAGAACGTCCAGGGTTTGGTGATAGATTTTCATTCTTTCTTCTTTAACCTTCTAGTCTCCTTTTGCTTGAGACACAACTAGGTTCGAGTCCCCGATAACGTCTAACCTTTTTGCCCCTAGTTCCAGGGCGACTTCTAATCCAGTGATACACGCTTCGTATTCTGCCTCGTTGTTGGATACTTAAATTGGAGTTTGAAGGCTAAGGGTATATGAGAATTGTCGAGTGTTATCAGCAACATCCTTATCCCATAACCGTACTGGTTAGACGCTCTGTCAAAGTACATTGTCCAGGTTTCTTCCTCAACCTGCAGAATGGCTTCATCTAGGAATATGTATTTTACTGCTTCATCCCCTTCCACTGGGTGATTTTCCAGAAACTCTGTTACTGCTCTCCCCTTGACAGACTTGCGAGTCACATTTTTCAAATCAAATTCGAAGAGAAGGAGCAGACAACGGGCTAGCCTACCTGTAAGTGTTGGTTTCTCGAAGAGATATTTGATGAGATCTAATCTCGAAACCAGAATTACAGAGTGAGCTAACAGATAGTGCCTCAACTTCCTGGTAGCCCATACCAAGGCCATGCAAGCCTTCTCTAGCGGGGTCCATCATCTTCTTGATCAGGTAATAGATGGCCTTCTCCACTCTATCCTCAGATTCCTGTGCAAGCGTGCAACCCATAGTCATGTCCGTTACTGACAGATACAGAATCAACGACTTCCCTAGCTCTAGCGGTGACAACACGGGCGAGTTCTGAAGGTACTACTTGATCTGCTCAAAAGCAAACTGACATCGGTCATCCCATTTGAATTTATTTCCTTTCTTCAGGAGACCAAATAGTGTTCACAAGTCAAGGTTAATTTTGCAATAAACTTTCTTATGAATTGCACTTTAGCCAGAAAGTCTCGCACCTCCTTTTCAATACTTGGTAGTGGCATTTCTAGGATAGCCTTGATTTTGGAAGGATCGACCTCGATGCCCCTCTAAGTAATCAAGAACCCCAGCATTTTCCCTACTATTACGCCAAAAGTGCACTTCTGTGGATTCAGCCTCAACTGATATTCTCTGATCCATTGAAAGAATTTCTCTAAGGCGGTGTAGTGGCCCTCTCTTTCCTTGGACTTAACAATCATGTCATCCACATACACCTTGACCTATTTGTGGATCATATCATGTAGAATTGTGGTTGCAGCCTGTTGATAGGTGGCCCTAGCATTCTTCAACCCAAACGGCATTACCCTATAGCAGTAGGTTCCCCACGGCGTGGTAAAGGCAGTCTTCTCTCTATCCTCGGGTGCCATCAAAATCTGGTTATACCCGGAAAATCCATCCATAAAGGAGAGCAACGTATGGCCTGCGGTGAAGTCCACCAATTCATCAATGTGAGGTAGAAGAAAGTCATCCTTTAGACTAGCTTTGTTCAAATCTCTGAAATCCACACACACCCGAATTCTGCCATCTTTCTTTGGCACCGGAACAATGTTGGCCAACCAAGTCGGATACTCAGATACTAGCAAAAACCCTGCATCTATCTGCTTGGTGACCTCCTCCTTAATCTTCAAAGCCCAATCCGGGCATATTCTCCGCAGCTTCTGTTTGACAAGTCGGGCCTCAGGGTCAAGAGGGATCCGGTGCTGTACAATCTCAGGATTGATTCCAGGCATGTCTTCGTAGGACCACACGAAAACATCTTTGAAATCTTTTAATAAAGTGACTAAGTGCTCGCGTTCCTCTAAAGACAACGTGGACCCGATCTGGACCAGACACGGATCCTTCTCAGTACCCACATTAATTAGAATGATTTCATCAACAAGGGTTTTTACAAACATCTTCTCCTCTCGATCAACCAAATGTTTCAAAACCAGAGAAATTCCTTCATCGTTGTTTTTATCAAAATTTTTAAAGTCATGATCAATGCAATACACAAGTGGCACAGAGAAGTACTCAGAAACTGCTGTAGCATTCTCATTCAAAAGATCCAGCTCATCTAATTCCTCAGTTACAGCCAACTCAAAAGAAAAGGAAAAAGATGACCTGGACAAAACTACGGCATCCAGGTTATCAACCCCAGGAATATCGGACTCCGACTGAGAGGAACTGGAATTTGATTCTGACTCCACAGACTCTATGGAATCAGATTCTGGCTCACTATCTGATTCAAAACTATTGGACAGAAAACCCTCCTGTAGTTGCCAAGTGAGGGATGGTGCATCAGAAGCATCCAAAATACCACCAGAAGGGTCCACACCTGATTGGTCTCCGATCATGGAAACAGTTAGGTCATCCCCCAAGCTCTCTGAGTTGATCGAAGGATCCGAAAGGAGACATGCCAGTGCTGCCCCCACTTCAATTTCATCGCTGTCTGGATCATTTTCTATGCTCCGCTCAGCTCCACCGATAACAAATTCTGCCCTTTCCTCTGTGGCTTCATCTTCTTGCAGTTGTAGATCGAAGAAAATCTCGAAGCCGGGAAGACGCCGCTTCTTGGAGTTCAACCATAGCTCAGGAAAGCCGCAAAATGGGAAGTCTTCCCCCTCCAGGACAAAGCGGCAGTTCAGAGTTCCCTGAATTGGCCTATGCACAAGCTCATAGTGCTCCCCACTTTGTTTAGCTTTGGTTCTTCCTGTCATTTCTTTCCCTTTCTGAACCCAGTCCTCTTTGGTAGGCATGTAACCGAGACCAAAGGCATGTGGGTTATGCGGTACTTCGGCCAGTGCAGTAACGCCCTTCCGACCACTCCTTCCTATTCCCATCCCAGGTATATGTTGTAGCTTGTTCATGAGGTATACAGATTGTGTATTGACATACAAGCTCTCATCAATAACTAGGATATTCTGCACCACCCGGGCCTCAGCCAAGGTAAAACCAGACAAGAAGACATCCTCATCGCGATGTATAATCTCCAGTACGGGTGTAGTAATCTTTGGCAGAGGATGTATAGATGAATTCCCAAACACAATGGCTATCCTCTTTCCAAGAGGGTACTTCAGCATTTGATGCAAGATGGAAGAAACAACTTTTACTTGGTGCAACCACGGCCGTCCAAGAAGTAAGTTAAAAGTGGCTGGAACATCCAGGACGTGAAACTCAATATCCTGTTGAGCCGGACCAACCTGTACTCTGACTTATACTGTTCCCATCACTTTTCTGCTTGTATTGTTGTAAGCCCGGATCACCTGGGCCATAGGTACAAAATCCACTGGCTTCAAGCCAATAGCATAGGTTGTGCGAGACGAACAAACATTGATTGCAAACCCAGTGTCAACCAATACAACTGATACCCACTTCTCTTTGCACTCAACTGAGATATAGAGCAGTTTGTTATGTACAGAGCCATCGGGCGGCAATTCCTTATCCGAGAAGGTCAAAGTTGGCGCAGCACCTCCCGGGAAGACAAGTCCCACTAGTTGCTCTAGAGTTGTGCCGATAGACGGTTTGGCTTTATCCATTGCCGAGAGCACAACTTGCATGTGTACTTGTGAAGCCATAAGCAAACCCTGGATAGATATGTCTGCTTGAGTCTTCTTTAACTGCTTCAGTATAGCATCTTCCTCTAACAACCTGTCATTCTGTTTTTCAGCCTCTTTGTCCTTTCCGGATGCTTCGGGTTGGTCCAGCTGTGGGGGTTTGAAGTATCAACTACTCCTTCTCATATGGTCCACCTCCTCAGAATACCAAATGTCGTCTGGCAAGTCTTGGCCTCAATCCTTGTCAGTGTGGGCAAGATGTAAATCATCATCTTCTCACCATACTCCTTCGGTAATCGACAGACAATTGTCCGATTTCGTTGTAATCGCGCCCACATCACAATCATCCCCCGTAGGGTGTTTGGCTTTTCCATCTTTTTGACTATTCTCATCCCTTCCCTGTTCAAACCGCTTCAGTGCGGCTTTTTGTTTGGTGTCCACAGTACTTATGACGCCTATTTCTTGAGCGAAACTCTTAATACCGGCGCTCTCCAGCAATTTCCCCTTATCCTCGGTTGTTCTGGCCTTTGCAGCGGTTCCCGCCTCCTGCTCTTCCAACTTTAGTCGAAATTCCTCATCCACATCAGGTTCATCACTAAACCACCCAAAGTTATCTGTCGACCCGTTCAAATTGAACCAGTTAATGTGCACATCCCTCGAATCTTGTTCATCGAAGAACTGTAAATTGTTGATATCTTCCTCCAGGTCAGCTAGGTCATCTAATCCCTGGCTTGGATCATCCTCCTGGACCACATTAACCTTCATTCCTATTGGCAACTCTACTTTTGGTTTGGCCAGATCGGTCGGCACAATATAACGGCATGGGTTGTACTCCTCTCCAAACAAGTCCACAGAGTTCTCAGGCATTGGACTGACATTCCCATTCTCCACCAAGGCTATCTTGCCTTTATCTACCATGGTCACCACCACTGGTTTGGGTTGGGATATGGACGCGTTCATCATGCACAAATATGTGCTTTCCGGGATGAATAGTGTCAGCTTAGGTAGGTGGGAGGGGGTGATGTATATACTGGGGTCGTAAATGACGACTAGTGTATGGATGAGGTTTATTTTCCGGGGTAGAGGGGCTTGATTATGTGGTGGAAGAGGATTTGTAGTGACATTGGGTTTTTCAGGAGGCACTATCACCTTATTGTCAATGAGATCCTGAATCTCATGACGAAGTCTAAAACATTGGTCAGTATCATGACCATACTGTTGGTGAAAGGCGCAATATTTGGTCGGGTATTGTTTAGGAGGGAGAGAATCGGGCAATGGGCGTTGTTCTAACGGCTTTAGATTCCCTTTTCTGATCAGGACTCTCAGGGCTGCAGATAGAGACATGTAGAGTGGGGTGAAAACCCTGTGACCTCGGGCCTAATGGCTTGGGATTTGGGAGGTTGGGTTGGATGTGCCGGCAAAAGGATTATTGGTCTTGGGTGTGGTGGTGACCATGCCCACATCTGAAGGCCTTGTAACTGCACTACCGCCAGTAGTCGCATTGGAACTGCGTGTGAAAGCCCTCTTGGGCTGCTCCTTCTCGTGTCAATCAGACCCTGCTTCATTGCGTCCTCTATTTGCACCCCTATTTCGTGGAGATCAGCAAATGTAGACAGAGGTAAGACTATCATCTTCTGTAACAGTCTTGGTTGCAGGTTACAGACCACCATTCTGATCTGGTTCTTTTTAGCTGGTCGGATGGTCATCATAGAGGCCTTGGCCCTCCACCGAGTCACAAAATCGGAGAAGCCCTCCTTTGACTCCTGGTGAGTTGCTTCGAGATCATGAGTAGTGACCTCAATCTGAGTGTTGTAGGAGTACTGCGCTATGAAGGCCTCAGTCATTTCCTCCCAATTTCTCTTCACGGAGTCTTCAAGCTTGGCATACCAGATAGCCGCTATACCCGACAGGGTCCAGCCAAAAAACGACAGCTTCTGTAATCTGGTGAGACCCATGGGTCGTAGGATGTTAGAGAATAGCCATAGATGGACCATAAGATCCCTGGAACCGTCAAACCGGTCATGAATCTATCTGGCAATGCGGTATCTTGAATCTATCTGGCAATGTCACTGCTGAATTAGTATAGCCATCTTCTATATCAGGGATTGAATTTACGCCCTATACCCGTTTGCAGAGCTTTTCAAGCTTGCTTACTTTCAATGCAGTAGGGTCAACCTCAAATTCGAACAGCGCCTCTATTGGGTAAGCCAGTGCCTTGGAGGTCTAGGGCGGGATGGGATCTACTTGAATGCCTGCATTTTCCTGGACATTAATTGTGACCCCGGGTGCTGGAATTCTCGCTGGGGGTGCATGGGATGTTGATGCTACTACAGGTTGTGGTTGCTGTTGTTGAAGCCTTTCTATTACCTCTGCTTGGCGGGCTATAACCTCGGCTTGGCGAGCTGTGGTCTCAGTTTGCCGAGCAGCATCTAGCTGCATGTTCTTAGTAGTCTACTGGAGTTGGCGAAGCATGTCTTCCATGTTGACTGGAGGACTTCGAACTGCTCGAACCGGCGAATACTCTCATCTGGAGTAGAATAGATGATTGGGCCTGACTGGACACAGGCGAGGTAAACGGTGACTGCTGAATTGGCGAATTTTGCCAAATCCTCCTCCGTCTAGTAACCAGCGGGATTGAAACAAACACTGGCTATCCCCTAACTAGATCCCCATATCTGCAAATCCTTCTAACTCGGGTCCAGAGTGCTTAGGGGGTAACAGTCTTGTCTGAAGCAATTGTGAAACACTACCTTGCAAAAAGAAATAAAGCAAAAAGAAGACAAAAATCAGAAACCGCACAGCACCTCAGCTCGGATACAAACAACACATAGTTTGAAACACAAGCTGTAGAACTGCACTCAACACTGAATTTTCTGCCCTTTCTGCCCCTTAACAAAACTGATACCCAAATTGATACCCAGACTTGCAACTGATACATACATTCTTGCAGAGTTTCACTCTAAAAGCACGTATCAAGCAAATAAGAGCCAAAACACCACTATGATGGGTAGGGTTACCCTGTCCTAATTTCATCAGGAGCCAGGGGTTCACTATGCAAACAAACGATTTCATACAATTCTTATATTCGGGTAAGCAACCTGTCCTAGCTTGGAACAATCTCTATGGTTTCCAATATGCAACTAGGTCGATTGGTCAAAAATGATGCCTCAACAAGACTACCTAATATACCTCTCACACCTAACACTGAGAAGTGAAAGGAGGATTAAACGATACAGCGGTAGTCCAGATCCAAGGATTGTGCTCCCATCATGGCAAAGCCCGCAACCGGTCAGCCTTTTGGCAAGCTTTTCCAAGCAAGCCTCCGACAAACCACTCAGGAATAACAGATGGCAAACACTGTGACTTAGGCGCACCGATGCAAATACAAATGCAAAGAAACACATAAGTGTAAATAAAACAACATATCATGAGTTCGAGTCAAGTTCTCTAAGTACCTAGTAGAGTCGCCAGAAACTGTGGGCTCACCTTTTTCCCGCGCCCCGCCTTTCGGAAAGGTTTGAAATAAAAGGTCTCACAGTTCGGACTCCCGCGGTTCTGAATCTAGTCTCACGAGTGCAATGTGAAACTGATAAACACTAAAGAGTCCAATCCGACAAATCTTTTTAAAAAATCAATTTTAAATCAAATAATGCCAAAATTGGACTACTTTGCCAGATACAAAGTCACTACCTAAATATTTTTGTTTTGGAAAAATTTAGGAAACCCTGACTCATGCCAAAGGCCATGTGTCCGTCATCACCAAAGTTGCCTCGGCTCGGGAACTTAGATACGAAGGGGGAAGGTCATGAATTGAGCACCCCTGCTCGCCCGATCAAAGATCGGCCTCTACTAATCATGATATGCTTTTTATAAACATTATGTGTTCTTATTTCGGTTATTAGACTAGCTTTACTATGTGACGCGCACAAGCAAGTATAGACTAGTCGCAAGACTTGGAACAATTCAACTCATATTTGTTTGTGAAAATGGTTTGAATTTGCCACCTCAAGTGGGCTTAAAATGCAGATTTGCCACCAAACATAGTGGGCTTAAAACAGGATTTTGCCACAACAAAGTGGGCTTAAAACGCGCATTCGTTGAATCATTCTAATTCAAACAACAAGCCTTCATCCACAGGCATTCAAACAGTTTAGCATATAAGCATATAGCCTCATGGCAAGCATGCTAATCATGGCAACACTCACACACATGCAAGTATGCTAAAGTGTAAAAGCTTACCGAGTACTCCAAACCAAAACAAAAAAACTAGTTAGAAAGATGCATGATCCTAACTATGTTAAGATGTCTAATGCAATGCATGCAATATGTAATTAATAGGCTCAGCTACTAATATGGCATACGAATCGATTTGAACAACATGCGATTCAACACGTATTCAACGAATGTATTCAAATTGCAATGCAGTTTAAATGATGCACTGAGCCTCGGTGCATGCAATACAAATGAATGGATGCAAGCAGGCGATATGCTAATCGAAAATGCCCCTAATCTAACCATCAAAAGCAGTTAAATAAAAGGGAGAAAGACGTGAGGTTGGAAGACATACACATACGCACACACACTTATTACAACATTACGCCCTCGTGAAGGAGGGTCCAAATGAATAAGCTAAGCAACTAGCTACGCTAATTAAGCTAACTAATATAACACTTGAAATGAATTAACTAACTATTCTAAGCTAATTAATTATTACAAACCGAAATCGAATAACTAGTTACACTAACTAATTAATTACAACACTTGAATTAACTAGCTATTCTAAGTTAACTAAAGCAATTAAATAATTAACTATCTAAGCTAATTAAATAGTTACAACACTTGCATGAATTAGCTACCCCTAATCAGCTAAGCAAAGCAACTAAATGGCCTCGGGGGGCGAGGGACATATGCATGCTTGGTTGGTTTCCACCCGAAAATGCCACTGCCTCACTCCTGTAAGACTCTGTTTGCCAACTTGAACACCAAAGAAGCTACCAACTTTCAGAACATCTCTACTCCTCATTTCCATCACACTGAGCAATTTTCTTCATTGATGGCCGTCGGCTACTGCTGGTGGCCGGTCAGCTACCCCTGTCCAGAACTTCTCCTTTTGCTGCAACAGAGAGCAAACAGAGGCAAAATAGTGTATTCTCAAGGGTTGTTTGTACTGTTACCCTCCCTATCATCAAACAAGCTCAAAGGAGTGTAACTCTTGGCCCTCAAACCATCAATCAAGCAATTTCCATGCATGATGGCTAAGGAACCAAGCTTGTACAAGCTTAATGAATGCACAAACAAGACCAAAACAACCACCACCCTATCACGCATGATCAAGGGCAATGGAGACCAAGGAAAGTGGCACATTTCATCACTTTTGAGTATGAAATGTCCCATTTTCCTTGTGTTTGAATTAACGTCCGATTCAAACACATGCAATGCAACACGAAAGATACTTATCTTGCCTCTTTTACTTGTCCAATTCTGTTTACTCATTTTAATTACCAAAACCATTCTTTAATCGATTTGTCCAAAAGTGAGTGTCCTCTAATAGAAAGAGGGCTTAAACCAAAGGTGCCTTGGGCATGAAAAAGACCTCATGCCATTGGTAATAAACCCCTAAAGGGATTAAACCATTAAGCATAAATGTCTCAATTTCACACTTAAGCAAATAAGGGGTTTAAAACCACTTTCAAAGCAAACAAAAGGGTGAAGACTTGAGGGAGATTGCAGAGATTAAAGTGCTGAAATTAAGTGCAAAACAACACTAAAACATGCTATCAACTCAAAACAATGATGAATAAAGCACTAAAACATCAAGCTAGTGAAGAAAATTGCACTACAACCATGCCATACAAGGCTCAAATGACTTAAGCAGCCCAAAACAGAGCTAAAACAAGTCAAAACAAAAGAAACAATATGCTGGACTAGAGCTAGGTTAAGCTAGAAAAACATGCTAACATGTGAAGCTAGCTAGACATGCAAACATGACACAAGGAGGAGAGGCTAACCCCTCCAATTTTGGACTTCAAAAGTTGATTTTTACGACTGAAAAACCTCTGAGATTTAGTGGTTAAAAGGCCCAAAAAATTTGACTTGAAAGTGAGGAAAAATAGCACAAAAAGCTTAACAAGCTAAGGAGCCAAAAGGGTAGACAACCCCCTAACTCAAAAAGGCTCAAACCACCATGTTTAGGTCACAAAAATAGAGTTTTTTACACTTCAAAAACAGCCTTAAAACAGTTGAAAAAGATAGGAAAGTAAGTATGCACAATAAGCTTAAATAAGGTAAGTGCTCTACCTTTGAAGCAAAGCACAATTTAGGCACAAATCCAAGCTCAAACCTCCTTCCAAAGCTTAAACAAGACTCCAAGGGACCTCAGCTCAATGGTGGTCAAGTTTGATTAAGGGTTGGTGTGCAAAAGTGTGGAGGAACTAGGCAATCAAGCATAAAATATCAAGTGAGAGAGAGAAAGCTAGAAAGAGAGATATTTTTGGTCCAAAATCTTCTAACCCTAAAAAATGGGGGAGGAACCCCCCTATTTATAGAAAAATAAGTCTTGAGCTTGTGAACATCTCATCATACACGTGTATGAAGATGCAGCTCAGTGAGCAACAGCTAGCACAGTTGTCAACAAATATCTGACAAAAAAGACCAATGGCCGTCGGCTGCCACTGGAAGCCGACAAGCACAAGCCATGGCCGATAGATCACCCTCTCTTCCAGGCTAGAGGCAACAAGCTCTTTGTCCAAAAACATGCACAAAACATATAAGGTTTAGAGGCTCAAAGACAAGGCGTTCCGCTCAGGACTTCGGGCGCTCAAAACGAACACAAACAAGCACAATCATCGAGTGCACAAACGATGACGTCCAAGTCTTGAGGACAGTAAAAAATGGGGTGTCTACAGTTGGCCTTCCTGGAATGATAATGCAACTCAAAGTCATAATCTTCTGTAAACTCCATCAACCTCCTCTGCCTCAGATTCAAGTCTTTTTGTTTAAACAGATATTTTAGACTCTTGTGATTAGAAAATACTTTAACTCACCATAAAGACAATGCCTCCAAATCTTCAGGGCAAATATCACAGCTGCTAGTTCTAGGTCAAGTGGGGTAGTTCCTCTCATGTGTTTTCAACTGACGTAAGCCATAAGCTACTACATTTCCCTCTTGCATCAAAACACAACTCAAACCTTCCCGTGAAGTATCACAATACACAGAATAGCCAAACCCCTCTCCAGGATAATCAACACCAGAGCTGAGGTAAGTCTAATCTTAAGCTCTTGAAATGACTTCTCGCAAGTCTCACTCCACACAAACTTAACTCCCTTCCTCCTAAGCCTAGTCAAAGGTGAGACTAATTTAGAGAAATCCTTCACAAACCGACAATAATAACCGGCCAATCCCAAGAAACTACAGATCTCGAAGACATTCTTAGGTTGTTCCCAATCTCATACTACTTCTATCTTGGATGAATCTACAGTTACTCCTCCCCTAGACACCACATGGCCTAAGAACTTTACTTCTCTCAACCAGAATTCACACTTCCTGAACTTAGCATACAATTTGTAGGCTCTAAGCAACTCAAGCACAACTCGCAAGTGTTCCTCGTATTCCTCCTCGGAAGGTGAGTAAATCAGAATGTCATCGACGAAGACGACTACAAAACGATCCAAAAACTCACAGAATATTCGATTTATCAGATCCATAAACATGATTGGTGCATTGGGCAGCCCAAAAGGTATCACTAAGAACTCATTATGGCCATACTACGTACAAAATGCCGTCTTCTGGATATCTTCCTCTCTTACCCTTAACTGGTGACAACCCGATCTCAAGTCTATCTTAGAGAAACAACAAGACCCTTTCAGCTGGTCAAAAAAATCATCTATGCGAGGCATTGGGTACTTGTTCTTAATAGTTACCCGGTTCAACTTCCGATAATCAATATAAAGCCGCAAGGCACAATCCTTTTTCTTAGCAAAGAGAGACGGTGCTCTCCAAGGCATAATACTAGGGCGAATGAAACCCTTATTTAGCAATTCTTGGAGTTAAATCTTCAACTCATTCAACTCAACGAGGGCAAATCTCTATGGTGTCATAGAGATCAGTACCGTGTCAGGCACTAAATTAATGGAGAACTAAATCTCACGGTGAGATGGTAAACTAGTGAGATCCTCTGGAAAGACGTTATGGTATTCACAAACTACCATTGGCAAATCGACTTGGACTTTGTCACACTCACTACCCAAGAAGTTTGCAAGAAGACAACTAAGCTCACTCCATCCTTGCGGATCATACACTGGTGATAAAGCTCTATCAGCTTTGTCTCCCATAAAATAAAAATATTCACCGCTTAAGCTACATACAGTAACTCTCTGACGATAACAATCTACGACAGCCCAGTACGATGACAACCAGTCCATACCCAAAATAGCATCAAAACTCGACATGTCAATCAACACAAATGCAAAAAGAAGTCGACGTCGAAGAACCTCTATATCACAACCCTAACACCCCTATTCCAAGATAATCTCACCACCAATAGGTGACTCTACACTGAGTGGAGACACTAATCGAGCCAATTCTAACCCCAATGTCGATGCAAATGTAGATGAGATGAATGAATGGGTTGCACCCGTATCAATTAACACATTAGCAATAGAATTGCATAACAAGAAAGTACCTCTCACAACTGAAGGCATTAGTACTAAGTCTGGCATGGTAACAGCATATACACGTCCTGTAGGTCTCTACTCTACCTGCTCACCCCTCGGAGCATAAGTCTGATGCATTGACTAAACCAAAGAGGCTCCTTGATTGGCCGTCGAGGCTTGTGCCGACTGTGCAGGTTGGTGGCTCTGTGTCTGCCTCGAACCAAATACACCAGGTGTGCTACCCAACTGAGGGCAAAACCTCTTTATATACCTGTAGACGTCCCCGAACGTCCCGGGAGGGAATCCTGTTTTGTTCATTGGGCTCACTACAGTTCAGGACTCAATGTCACGGTCCTGTATCTAATCTCGCAGAGTGCAATGCAAGACCGATGAATCATCAAAGAGTCCAAATCCAATAAATCGTTTTTGAAAACAGATTTTTTGAAAGAAGTGCCAAACATGGACTGCTTTGCCAGATACAGAGTCGCCACCTAAATAATTATTTTGGGGGAATTTAGAAAACCCTGACTCGTTGCCTAAGGCCACGTATCCGTCATCACTAAAGTTGCCTCGGCTCGGGAACTTGGGTACGATTGGGGAAGGTCACTTCGTGAGCACCCCCGCTCGCCCGATCAAAGATCGGTCTCTACTAACCATGATATCAAGTTTTGAAAACATTATGTGTTCTTATTCCGGTTATTAGTCTAGAATTACTATGTGATGCGCACAGCATACAAATATAGACTGGATCGCCTAAGTTGGAACAAAACATTTCATGTTTGTTTTTGAAAGTGGTTTGCTACTCGCAAGTAGGCTAAAATGCGGATTTTGCCACCCTCAAGTGAGCTTAGAAAACATGGTGATTTGCCACTATCTAGTGGGCTTAAAACTTGCAATCAATGAATTGTTCCAATTCAAATAATCCAACATTCACCCACAGGCATTCAGGCAGTTATATCACATAAGCACTTAGCCTCATGGTAAGCATGCTATCATGGCAGTCACTCACACACATGCAAGGATGCTAAAGCATAAACACTTACCGAGTACTCCAAGCCAAAGAAAGAAGCTAATTAGAAATCATGCATGAATCCTAACTATACTGAGATGCCTAATGCAACACATACAGGTATGCAACTAAGATAGACTCGGCTATTCTAAGATGGCATATGAAATGCAACAAATGATACACGTATTCAACTTAGAATTGAAATACAATGCAGTTAGTATGATGCGCCGAGCCCGGTGCATGCAAGACATATGAATGAATGCAAACATGCGAGCATAAGTATGCTAATTGAAACATGCCCTAATCGAACCATCGTAAGCAGGTAAGTAAAAGGGAGGAAGACGTGGTGTTGGAAGACATTCACACACTCACGCACACTTATTACAAAATTCACCCTCTCGACGGAGGGTCTGAAAGAATAATACAAATTAACTAACTAACAAGCTAATTAATTATTACACAACACTTAACTAATTAAATGAAGTAATTAAGCTAAGAAAGCAGTAAAGAGGCCTTGGGAAAAGGGATGAATGCATGCATGTTTGGTTTCGCTCGGAAATCCATCGCCATACTCATGCTGCCTCTGTTTACACTATTCTGCACTTCTGAAAACTGCACAAGTCTCCAGGATGTTTCTGAACCACCTTCTGAGCACTGTGGAAGGTCACCGGCCAAAAGGCAAGGCCACCGGCCATGGGAAACTGGTCGTCGACCATATGTGAGGCTCTCGGCCAACAATGCATAGCCGGCCGGCACTGAAGATGGCCGACCGGCCATCTCTTTCTATAGAATCCTGTTTTGCTGCAGCAGAGGGCAAACAGAGCATGGCAATGCATTTTCAAAGCAATGTTTGCACAACCACCCTCCTTATCATGTTTAAGACTCAAAGGAGTATGGTTTTCGACCCTCGGACCATCAATCACGCATTTCAATGCATGATGGCCAAAGAAGCCAAGTGTGCAACTCAATATGGAATGAAATGCACAAAACACATAAAGGGCCCCAACCTCTATCATGATTGATCAAGAGGCAAGAGATGCACACACAATGCAATGCAACCTAGGCAAGCAAGCAAGCATGCAAATAACTCAAGTGTGGAACAAATCTAATGCAACATGAGCGTGTTAACATGCAATATGCAATAGGCATACAACCTAAACATGTGGACATGTATAGCATGCAACAACATGCAAAATGAAACAAGCATGCAACAACATGGTGAGATGGACTTACACTAACATGGGTAGCTCTCAAGCATGCCAAAACCAATGGCCAAATGAGATGACAACAAGGCCCCAGATTCATGCAAACATGCACAATGCAAGGGCTCCAAGCCTAAGGCACAAAATCCAACTCTCCAAGAGCAATGCAAGCATGAAATATGGCATACAATGGCATACATTCCGGCTCTGAAATGGCATACTAAATGATTCCAAAACACTAAAATACCTCAAGAAATGCATGCAAGGGACCCCAAAACTCAAAGGTAAGCAAGGCTATTACACTACAACCATGCATGGCAAGCAGCAATCGACCAAGAGGCCTAAAAACAAAACTAAGGCAGCCCAAAATATGAACAAAACATGTTTGAAGCATGGCCAAAATGTGCTAGAATGGAGGGCCAAAACAACATGCATTCTAAGCTAGTAAGCATGAGTTACACTACAAGCATATGAAGCATGTGAGGGACTACCAAACCAGCCAGCATGGCATGCCAAATGATGGCCAAAAACCCACTGAAACATGACCCCTACATGCAAGAATGAGGTGCTACTTTGATAAGTTATGAATGGGATTACTCTACACATGCAAGAGGCAAGTCCAAGGTGACCAAACCAGCCCTAGACAGAGTCTAGACAGGTCCTAAAAGCCACCAAAAATGGCCTGAAACAAGGCTTGGAAGCATGCAAATATGGGCTCCTTTGTAAGGTCAAAAATGCAAGTAAACAAGACAATAAGGAGAGGGGATGGCCCTCTCCTTTTTAGGACCTCAAAACATCATCCCCACCACTGAAATCTCTCTAGATTTCAATGGTGAGAAGGCCAATACAAGGTGGTCCCCAAGTTCACAAAAAAGGCACAAAAACGAGGCCAAACAAGGCCTAAGAGGGGGGAAACAACCCCAAACACAAAAGTGACCTTAAACAAAGTTCAAAAGCATGAAAAAATAGAACTTTTATCAGTTATACACTAAGCTCAAAACAGCATGCAAGATAGGCTAAAAGCTTGTGCAAAAGTGGGGAATAAAAGAGGGAAAAGGAGTTACCCTTGTAGCTCAGCAAAAACCAGCAGATTTCTGGACCAAAACCCAACCTTTGAACCCTCTCAAGACCCTCCAAGAACCTTAGATGAGTGGTGGAGGTGTGTGCTTAGGAGTTGTGGTGTAAAGGGGTCAAGAACCAAGCACTTTGGAGCTCAAAATAGTGAGATATAGAGAGATATATATCTTGGAGCCTTAGACAAAAATTTTGGAACCTCTCTAAAGGAGAGGGAGGCCCTCTCTTATAGAGAAACAAGAGGGTTCAAGCTTCTTGGAGAAGCTAAAGAGGTTCAAGCTTCCTCAAGAAGCTAAAGAGGTTCAAGCTTCCTCAAGAAGCTAAAAAAAGGTTCAAGCTTCCTCAAGAAGCTAAAAAAAGGTTCAAAAGGTTCAAGCTTCCTCAAGAAGCTAAAACAAGGGTTCAAAAGATTCAAGCTTTCTCAAGAAGCTAAAATAAGGGTTCAAAAGGTTCAAGCTTCCTCAAGAAGCTAAAACAAGGGTCTCGGCTAGAAAAAGTGACTGATCGACCAAAATAATGGACGGCCGACCAAGAACATTGCCGACCGGCCAACACTTTTGGCCGGTATCAAGAAAATAGGGCTGGTGTCCTCAAGCCATGGCCGATGAGGTGTGGGGATGGCCAACAAACCATTCCCTGCCCTAAAAAGCAAAAAACACAAGTGTTTGGTCCATAACCAAGCACAAAACAAACAAGTCAAGAGGTCTTGAGGCAAGGCGCGCGGCCGAAACCTCCGAGAACTCAAGACGAACACGAACATGGATAATCATCGAGTGTTCAAACGATGACGTCCAAGTCTTGAAGACGGTCAAAAATGAGGTGTCTACAATACCTTGACTGCCCACACAGATAACAAGTGGGTGACTGACCACTCCCTTAACTTTGGCTCTAAGAATGAGCCGCTACCGATGCAAACTGTTGCCCTCATCTTCTCTACGGGCAAGCTGAAGACTTGTGGCCCAACTAGCCACACTTGTAGCAAGAGAAGCCTCTCGAATTACCTCTCCCTGAACCCGAGTTCGGCACAGGAAAGGTGGACCTAGACTATTCTACCTCGGACTGTTGTGGAGTGGAACCCCTTTGCCTCTTACTGTCCCGACTCTCCCCCTAAACCTTCTAATTCCTCCTAGAGCCCCTCATTCACTTCTCCTCTGCTTGGACTACAGTCTCCAGATGAGCTACCGCCTCCACAAGGCGTCCGTAGTCCCTAATCATCGACTCGACTACCTTGAAAAGGATTCTGGTTCTCAACCTCTTCTCGAACTCGATGCAACGACGTTCCTCTATCGTCACAAATTTTGGTGCAAATCTAGAGAGACTTGTGAAAGTTGCCTCAAACTCGACTACTGGCAAGGTGAACTGCTTAAGCTTCAGAAACTGATCCCTCAACTTCTCCCTAGTAGTGGGAGGCAAGAACTTATCCTAGAAGGTGTTGACAAGGGCCTCCCAAGTCACCCCTATGCACCCCTATGCATATTTCCACCATTGACCCGCATCTCCCTTCAGTTGGAAGGATACCAAAGTCACCCTCAAAACGCAATACCAAGCATCTCAAACTTCTTCACCATCTGTTCGAGCCATTCATCCGCTTTCAAAGGCTCCTTAGGATTACCCAAAAACTTGTCCAAATTAGACCGGAAGAACTCCCTCTTCAAGAACGACGACCCTACCTCAGCTACTTGGGCCTGGACTTGATTCTCAACCCTAAGAATTTCCATGGATTCCCGCAAAGCTCCAGCCATCTCACGAGCCTTTGAAGTTTTAAGCGTTTAACAGAAGGAGTGCCCTCATGAATGGTTTGTAAGATATCCCAAGCCT
This sequence comes from Camellia japonica, assembly GCA_030407325.1. Lineage (NCBI taxonomy): Eukaryota > Viridiplantae > Streptophyta > Magnoliopsida > Ericales > Theaceae > Camellia > Camellia japonica. The sequence continues at coordinate 110,284,140 of JAPPVO010000029.1, read as the reverse complement.
CTTTTCCGACTTCACAATTGCAAATTCGACTAAACTCTTCTGGTGTGACGAGGCAAAAGAGAGAATTAACAGCTTTACTATTCCAGCTACTATTTTGGTAATTAGTTGTGTGCCACTTATCAATTGGTTTGGAAAAAGTTACTCCATCAATGGTAATCATCGGTTCGGTCCACCTATACATGACAGATTGCCAACCTTTTTCATTAATAGATTTTAAAAACGATCTTATTTGAGCTTTCCAAAATGAATAATTAGATCTGTCAAGTAAAGGTGGTCGAATCATAGAATTTCCCTCACGAATTGAATCCATTATCACAAATCAACCACGATCTCACTCCATTAGTTTAAAAAAAAAAAAAAAATAGTGCAAACTCCTCTGATAATAATTGAAAAATCGAAAAATCCCTGAGATGTTTATTTGTGATTATGTATCAATTTTAACCAGTAAATAACAATCTCAATCAAACAATCAAAGATAAATCAACACAATGATTTAACGTGAAAAAACCACAATTAGAGCGCCTCCAATTGTGATTAAAAACCACAAGCCAAAGCCACAAAATAATCCACTAAGAAAACCAAAATGAATTACACGAGTGTACTCTCAATTACCTGGCGAATCCACTCCAAATTGAACCGACCCCAATGTGCCTTTTCCACCACCGTCTTCACCTCGGAATTGTTTTGCTCAACGTTGAATCCACAACGATGATGTCGAATCTATGATGATGAGCCACTCCGGAATCCACCAAAGCTTCAGGCCCAAATTCCACGGAATCCACCGAAGAACAACTCTCTCTTTTGTGAATAAAACAAAATAAACAGACCCTTTGATATAATCCACTCAATTCATAATATAAACTCTCACAGATATCAAAAGAAACAAGCGAAGAAGCTCCAAATGAAATCCTAATACCCAAGAAAAAGATTTGGAAGTCGTGCCCTAGAAATAGACTGAATCACAACTTTATAGAGACTAGGGCCGCGATGCTCGCTCGAGCGAAGGAATGCTCACTCGAGCGAGGATACTAAAACACGTGTTTTACCACGTGTCTTCGCTTGAGCCACCAAAGTGTCGCTCGAGTGAGAAATGCATCTTCTCAGTATTTTTATAGTCAGTGAAAACTTTTAGGAACAAAAATTCTTCGCTCGTGCGCACATTCCTTCGCTCGAGCGAACAAACAACTTCAACTGCATTTTTGCTTTTTTCTTCAGGGACGCTGCCCCTTAACCCTCGCGACCTGACTGGGCAGCTCGATCCTTGACATAGTCAGCGAAGTGGCAAACATGATAAGATTAAGATCACAAATCCTCCGCATAGGCACAATTCTCGTTGAATTCGCATCTAAATACTCATAGCCTCATTGAAATAAAAGAACGAATGAAATTACAACTGAAAGGAGTTTTGTCAAACGGGATTACCAATAACAAAAACCTAACAATCTCCCCCTTTGGCAATGCCGTGATAAAACATACTTAACAAAAAAAAATCCTAATCACTCCAACCCATTACAGCCAATAAAAACAAACTTCTTTCTCAAGGTCATGATCTGCAAAACAGCTATTAGTGCCACAAGAGTATATGAAAAACCAATAGACATATGACAAGATCATCTTGAAGCATGAGATGGCAATATGAATAGATGTAAATTGGAGATTTTAAGAACATGTAGCATGAATAGATGACAATCCTAAGAAACATGCAAACATGGTCAACAACCATTTTGACTCAAACTTAAGAAACATGAAAACACGCTTGTAGACACCCTATTTTTGACCGACCTTAAGACTCAGACATCATCGATTGAGCGCTCGGTGATTGCGCATGTTGTGCTCGTTCTGAGGTTTTGGAGTTTCGGCTGAGAGCCTTACCCCCGGACCTCGGGGCCCTTTTGTGCTGTGCCTCGGTTTGCGAACCAGGTCTTGTTTTCTCTTCCCGAAGGGAGGGAGAGGTCTCGTAGACCATCTCTCAGTGGCCGTAGGCTACTTTCGTGGTTGTAGGCCACTGTTCCCGTTTGGAGACCAGTTTTCGATTTTCGGAGCCGTCGGTCGTGCGCCTCGATTCGGGACCGCTTAACTTTCTCCGTTTGCTCCGGTTTTTGGCACACACCTTGTTTCCTCTCTCTAGAGGGACACTGTGGCCCGGGAGTCCACCTTCGTGGTCGCACGTCACTTTCGATGCTTAACAGTCAGTTTTCGGGGCACCCGACTGCGCATTTTGGCCCCCGAACCCTCGTTTTGCATCCGTCTTGGTTCATTTTTGGCTTGGACCCTATTTTCATTGTTTGGAAGGTGGTACAAGGGTGGGAGACCACATTTTCTCCTTGGAGACCACCTTTCTCTTCGCCGGCCGATTTTCTTGACAAGAAGCTGGTCTCCTTGGTTTTTGGGCCACATTTACTGGTCTCCCACCATACCACTTGCTTGCATTTCATGTGGAGACCACCCTGGGAGGCTGCCGACCACTTGAACCTTTTGAACCCTTATTTTAGCTTCTTGAGGAAGCTTGAACCTTTTGAACCTTTGCTCTAGCTTCTCCAAGAAGCTTGAACCCTCTTGTTTCTCTATAAGAGAGGCCCTCCCTCTCCTTTAGAGAGGTTGAAAAAAATTGTCTAAGGTACAAGGGTTGTATCTCTCTTTATATCTCTATATTTAGGCTTAGAAAGTGTTGGTTCTTGACCCCTTTGCACCACAACTCTTAAGCACACACCTCCACCATTGTTCTAAGGTTCTTGGAGGGTCTTGAGAGGTCTGAAAGGGCTGGTTTTTGGTCCAAGAAGCTGCTGTCTTTGCTGAGCTACAAGGGTAACTCATTTCCCCTCTTTTAAGCATTATCTTGATCCTTCTTTTAAGTATACTTGCAAGCATATTTGAGCTTTGGTGTAAACTGAAAAAAGTCTTATTTTGAGGCTCTTAACATGTTTGTTTAAGATCATTTTTCTGTTGGGGGTCATCTACCCCCTTGCATGCTTCATTTTACCTTGTTTCAAGCCATGCCTTAGAGCATTTTTGTTGGCCTTTGTTTGGCCTTTTAGCCACTGAAATCCAGTGGATTTTCAGTGGCTAGCATGCTGTTTTGAGTGCCAAAATCAAAGAGGGGTGACCCTCTCTCTCCTTGTTTTGTTTTCTAGCATATTTGGCCTTACAAAGGAGCCCTTATTTGCATGCTTCCAAGCCATGTTTCAGACCATTTTTGATGAGTTTTAGGACCTGCATAGGCTCTTTCCAGAGCTTGTTTTGCCATATTGGATGTCCATCTTGCATGTGTAGAATAACCCTCTTCATAGCATATCAAAGGAGCATCTCATTCTTGCATGCATTAACCATGTTTCAGTGGGTTTTGGGGCTTTATTTGGCATGGCATACCTCTGAATTTTGCTAGTTTAGTGGCCTCTTGATTGCCTCACATGCGTGTAGTGCAAATCCTCTTTACTAGCTTACATTGCATGCTATTTTGGCCTTTGATTCTAGCACTTTTTGGCCATGCCTTAAACTGATTTTGTGCATGTTTTGGACTGCCTTAGCTCTATTTTTGGTCCTCATGGTCGAATGGTGTTTGCTATGCATGGTTATAGTTCAATACCCTTGCCTAGCTTTAAGTTTTGAAGCCTATTGCATGCGTATTTTGAGGTGTTTCCATGTTTTGGCATCATTGTGAATCATATTTCAGAGCTTATATGTATGCCATATTCCCATGTTTTCCACTCTTTGAATGTGTTTGAGAGTTATCCATGAATACCTCATTTTTGGACCATTGCATGAGCTTCATTTGCATGCTTTGCGAGCCATCATCTCAGTCCATTTTGCCACTGTTTTGGGCCAGCATAGGGACCATTTAAGGCTGGTTTGGTCATTTGTGCATTGCTTTGCATACCTCTAGTGTAATGTGCTTCACTAGTTTCAGTATTTAAGCCATCCAACGTGCATTGTGTGAGGTGTTTGCATGATTCGGAACCATCTTGCATGTTATTTTAGAGCTGGAAAATATGTGATTGTACGCCATATTTCATGCTTACCATGCTTTGGTGGAGTTGCACTTTGTGCCTTAGGTTTGGTCCCTTACATTTGTACCTGTTTGCATGTGTGTTGTTGCTTCATTTTCATCATGTATGGCCACTGATTTGAGTGTGGCTGAGGCCCATTCATTTTAGTTTAAGTTCATCTTGCATTATGTATGCTATATCCATGTTGTCGCATGCTTGATCGTCGCATTGTGTATGTTTTGTTCATGTCTTCGTGCATGTCCATCTTCGTATGTGCATTGCGTATGCCATATAGTTCATGTGCATTGAGTATGCCATTCTTAGTTCATAGCATTGTGTATGCTAGTTGCATGTTTACATATCATCCCTCGCATGCTAGCATGATTAGGTTACATTGCGTTTAGGGTTGCATGCTAGTCGTATTGTGTATGCCATGTATATTACATTGTGTTTGGAATAGGGTTTAGTCCAAACACGGGAAACGAGGGACGTTTCGTACTCCAAGTGACGAAACGTGCCTCGATTCTCGGTCGCCGACATTCCGGATTACCCATGATGGAGTTTGGGCCTTATTGTGTTTATATGTGCATTCATTTTACATCGAGTCGTGCAATCCGACTCCTCGGCAATCATGCATCGAGATGCATGATTAGTGGCACGAGGATCGAGGACTACACTCCCTGGAGCTTGTGCAATGATGGGGAGAGTGGTCGTGCACACATATGTTGAAAATACTTTGCCATGCCCCTTTCTCGCTCTCTGTTGCAGCAAACCGGAAACCAGCAACAAAAACTAGTCAGCAGCCTTCTAGAGCTTTGTACAGTGTTCTGGGACCAGTTGCAAACAGAGGCAAATCGGGCATCGCGATGGATTTCCCGACAAGGCGACTTGAGCATGCATGCATCCCTATCATTCGGAACAGAGCTGAGGCAGTCCATTTTGTTTAATTTGCATGCTAGTTTCCTTACTTACTTAGTTAATTCGTTAATTAATTAATGTTGTGTAATAATTCGTTTAATTAGCTTAGATTAGCTAGTTTATTCTGTACTATTCATTCGATCCCTCCGAGAGAGGGCAATGTTGTAATAAGTGTGCGTGTGTATGATGCATGTCTTCCAACCCCACGTCTTCCTCCCTTTTATTTACCAGCTTATGATGGTTAGTTTTAGGGCATGTTTCAATTAGCATCTATATGTTCGCATGTTTGCATTCATTCATCTGTATTGCATGCACCGGGCTCGGCGCATCATGCTAATTGCATTGTATTTCAATTCCAAGTTGAATACATGTATCGATTGTTGCATCTCATATGCCATCTTAGAATAGCCGAGCCTATTGTAGTTGCATTTTTGCATGTGTTGCATTAGGCATTCTTAGCGTAGTTAGGATTCATGCACGATTTCTAATTAGCTTCTTTTTTTGGCTCGGAGTACTCAGTAAGTGTTTATGCTTTAGCATCCTTGCATGTGTGTGAGTGACTGCCATGATAGCATGCTTACCATGAGGCTATGTGCTTATGTGATATAACTACCTGAATGCCTCTGGGTGAAGGTTGGATTATTTGAATTGGAACAATTCATCGATTGCGAGTTTTAAGCCCACTTGAGAGTGGCAAATCACCATGTTTTCTAAGCCCACTTGAGGGTGGTAAAATCCACGTCTTAGCCTACTTGCGAGTAGTACCATCATACCGTTTTCAAATAAACAAACATGAAATGTTTTGTTCCAACTCAGGCGATCTAATCTATACTTGTATGCTGTGTGCATCACATAGTAATCCTCGGCTAATAAACCGGAATATGAGCACATGTGTTTTTAAAAGCTCGATATCATGCTTAGTAGTGGTCGATCTTCGATCAGGCGAGCGGGGGTGCTCATGAAATGACCTTCCCCAATCGTACCCAACTTCCCGAGCCGAGGCAACTTTGGTGATGACGGACACGTGGCCTTAGGCACGAGTCAGGGTTTCCTAAATTCCCCTAAAACAAAATATTTAGGTGGTGACTTTGTATCTGGCAAAGCAGTCCATGTTTGGCACTTCTTTCTAAAAATCTATTTTTCAAAACGATTTGCCAGATTTGGACTCTTTGGTGATTTATCGGTCTCGCATTGCACTTTGCAGGATTAGATTTAGAACCGTGACATCGAGTTCGAACTGTAGTGAGCCCAATGAACAAAACGGGATTTCTCCCGGGACGTTTGGGGACGTCTACAGTTTCTGGCGACTTTGCTGGGGATTTAGACAACTTGACTCGAACTCATGATATCTCGAACTCAAGAACGAATAAAATTACAACTGAAAGGAGTTTTGTCAAACGGGATTACCAATAACAAAAACCTAACAATCTCCCCCTTTGGCAATGCCGTGATAAAACATACTTAACCAAAAAAAAATCCTAATCATTCCAACCCATTACAGCCAATAAAAACAAACTTCTTTCTCAAGGTCATGATCTGCAAAACAGCTATTAGTGCCACAAGAGTATATGAAAAAGCAATAGACATATGACAAGATCATCTTGAAGCATGAGATGGAAATATGAATAGATGTAAATTGGGGATTTTAAGAACATGTAGCATGAATAGATGACAATCCTAAGAAACATGCAAACACGCTCAACAACCATTTTGACTCAAACTTAAGAAACATGAAAACACGCTCAAAAACCATTTTGACTCAAATTTCTCCCTCTTTTTGTCATGAATTGTCAAAGAAAGCTCAATCAATGAAAACAAGAGCATAAACCACACAAAAAGAGAGAAGATGATACAAAAAGTAATAGCAAGCGAGAAATAAGTAATAAATAAGCAGTGCATCAACTAATGCCAATCTCCCTTACCAAACTAATCAATATAAGATAACCCAAACTCTCCGTCACTAAAAACAACCACAAACACTGAAAACAATGAACAAGAAGAAAAGGACAAAAACAATATGGTGGAGCAAGCAACGAATTTCAGGTTTGTACCTTAAAACACACAAGATTATCCAAGAAACACAATTACTTAAAAACACAATGTGCACAACCTCTAGAAGATTTCTCATAAAAGAAAGTGATGCATTATGTGAAAAGCATAGATCCCATGATAAAAGTGTATGTGTGACTCTTGGAGTTCGACAAACATTAGATTCAAATCCTAGAAGTGATCTAATAGCTAGACCTCCGGCAAGAGAATCTAAGCACAACTAAGGAAAGTCAAACCATTAGGAATCAAAGGGTATTTGTCGAGTAAAAGCGAAGGCTCCTCCTCAATCAATAAATCTTTTTTTTTTTAATTTTCTTTCTTTCTTTTGCACACTCGTTGGCGGGTTTCACACTCAAGAGTATGGAAACCGAACTAGAGAAGCATGGATACTATAAGGATAGGCTGGTTGGTGACTCTAAGGTAGCCTTTTCCTCATGCCTTGACTGCAAAGAACTGAGGGGAAAGTCGTGGAGATGCAAAAAGATGGAAGGTGGTTAAGAGACTCAACATCACCCATGATGTTCTTGTAGAGGTCAATTCCTCTAGAAAAGCAAAAGACACAATGTTAGAAGTCCATAGAGAAAATTGATCACTAAGGCAGAAGATTCCGATATTTGCTAATCAAAGAGTGTGTACAGAATGAGACATACTAATCAAAAAACACACACTCCGAAATGAGTAATGACCACAGAAAATACACACATATTAACATGTAATGGATATTCTCATCAATTCCAATATGTACCAAGAACTTCTCAAAAATTTCAAGTTTGCAAAACCATACTAAGAAAATCTTGTTGGATTTTTTTTTCTTTTTTAAAACAAAGCAAGACAGAAAATGAACAAGCACGCACTAAAAGACCCAAAAAGAAAAGACAACCAAAAACCCAACAGCAAAAAGAAAAAAACTAAAACGAATAAGCAAATTAACAAAAGTCAAGTTTTCTCACCCAAACCGCTTTAGTATGAACAAAGTTGTGAGAATTGTGATTCTTGAGTGGTGTATTGATGTTGTGGTTCCCTTCCCCTTCAATGGGAACCCGTCTCGACTTGGTTTTCAACTTCTTATTCCTAAGTCTAGGCAAACAAAACCTCTGTTCATGTTTGGTCTCAACCAAATCAAAATAACGAGGTCTAATATGACCCTTAACCTCATTACCACCAATGGAGTATCTCCTACCCCACGAGATGTTGGAATTTCTTCTATCTCTATGAGAGACTCTCTCATGCAACTCATAACAATAAGGGCGAATATGACCATTCATACCACAATGATGACAAATAAAAATAGGGTGTACCTTCTTTTCTTTGGCCTTACCAACTCTAGGAAGATTGAGAAGTCCATCCTCATGTTGAATTTTTTGTTCTCCCTTTCCTTGAGTTCTTGTATTATGAGATGTAGATGCACTCCATTTTTGCTCTTTGTCAACACAAAAGCCAATGCCACTCTTGTCACAACACATTTGTTGAGACCCAATGATATTGTCCAAAGTCTAATGGTAGCCATAGCACACTTGAGCTCTTCATCTTTCTTGATCATTAGTTCTTCCAAGGTAACTTGAGACATCTCGAGAGTTTCAATCTTTTCTTCATACGTTGCATAGATTTGTTGTAGCTCATTCCTCTCTATCTTACAAGTCAAGAGTTTTGCACAAAGAGCTTATCGATCACTAGAAATCTTAAGTGCATCATTCCTAACCTCAAAAATCTCCTTCTTTAATTTGACATTCTCACTTTCATAGGCTTTGAGTTTGATAGTGAGTTTGTCATTCAATTTAGATAAGTTAAGAGATTCCTTATACAACTTTTCATAAGCTTGCTGAAGCTCTTCATCATCACTCCCCAAGGATTCATCATTAGTGATATTCTCGACCGGTCTCTTCGGATACTCTATTCGTTCGTCAATTTCGGAAGCCGCCATGAAAGCAAGGAACTGTTCATGCTCCTCTTTACCTTGTGCTTCGTTGTCACTTTCATCTTTATCAAACTCTGATTCATCATCCCACGTGATGGCGAAGGCTTTCTTCTTCCTCAAATGAGTAGGGCATTCTTGAGCAAAGTGGCCAAATCCTTGGCATTCATAGCATTGGACTCTTTCAGAGTTCCTTTATATCTTTCCTTTCTTCTTTTGGGTTATAGAGTTAATTTTGAATTTATCTTTGCCTTTAGATTTATGAATTGATTCCAAAATATTAGGATTCTTTTTCAGAAAAGACTTTTTAAATTGTTTTACGAAAGCATCTGTAATCTTGGAATTAATCTCACAATCCTTATCAGAATCCTTTCCAACTCTATAAGCACTACTAAAAGCAATATCATCTTTTTGTTTCTTTTTGAAATATATATGTGCCTGATAGGTTTGAAGATTTCCAACCAAATGATACAGCTTGAGGTTTTCAACATCTTAAACCTCCTCAATAACCATAACTTTTGGTTGGAACCGATCGGGCAAGGACTTCAAAAATTTTCCCATAATCCTGGATTCCAGTATTTTTTTACCGAAATTGAAGCTGGAATTTATAATCTCACTCAACTTCGCATAAAATTCATCAAAGGTCTCACTATTTTTCATTGAAAGATTTTTGAAACTAGACGTGAGCCTTTGAAGTTTTGAGCGTTTAACAAAAGGAGTGCCCTCATTAATGGTTTGTAAGATATCCCAAGCCTCTTTTGCAACTTCACAATTGCAAATTCGACTACACTCTTCTAGTGTGACGGCACAAAAGAGAGAATTGATAGCTTTACTATTCCAGTTACTATTTTGGTAATCAGTTGTGTCCCACTTATCAATTGGTTTGGAAAAAGTTACTCCATCAATGGTAATCGTCGGTTCGGTCCACTCATACATGACAAATTGTCAAACTTTTTCATCAATAGATTTTAAAAACAATCTCATCCGAGCTTTCCAAAAAGAATAATTAGATCTGTCAAGTAGGGGTGGTCGAACCATAGAATTTCCCTCACGAATTGAATCCATTATCACAAATCAAACACGATCTCATTCCAATAGTTTAGGAAAAAAAATAGAGGGAACTGCTTTGATACCAATTGAAAAATCTAAAAATCCCCGAGATGTTTATTTGTGATTGTGTATCAATTTTAACCAGTAATAACAATCCCGATCAAACAATGAAAGACGAATCAACACAATGATTTAACATGGAAAAACCATAATTGGAGCACCTCCAATTGTGATAAAAAACTACGGGCCAAAGCCATAAAACAATCCACTAAGAAGACCAAAATGAATTACACAAGTGTACTCTCAATTACCTAGCGAATCCACTCCAAATTGAACCGACCCCAATGTGCCTCTTCCACCACCGTCTTCACCTCGGAATTGTCTTGCTCAACGTTGAATCCACAACAATGATGTCGAATCTACGGCGATGAGCCACTCCGGAATCTACCAAAGCTTCAGGCCCAAACTCCACGGAATCCACCGAAGAACAACTCTCTCTTTTATGAATAAAACAAAATAAACAAACCCTTTGATATAATCTACCCAATTCATAATATAAACTCTCACAGATATCAAAGGAAACAAGCAAAGAAGCTCCAGATGAAAACCCTAATACCCAAGAAGAAGATCTGGAAGCCGTGCCCTAGAAATAGACTGAATCGCAACTTTATAGAGGCCAGGGACGCGATGCTCACTCGAGCGAAGGAATGCTCGCTCGAGCGAGGATACTAAAATGCGTGTTTTACCACGTTTCTTCGCTCAAGCCACCAAAGTGTCCCTCGAGCAAGAAATGCATCTTCTCAGCATTTTTACAGTCAGTGAAAACTTCTAAGACCAAAGATTCTTCGCTCTAGTGCACATTCCTTCGCTCAAGCGAACAAACAACTTCGACTGCATTTTTACTTTTTGCTTCAAGGGCGCTGCCCCTCAACCTCGCCAGGGCACTGCCTCGGACCCGCCATGGGGCGCTGCCCCTTGGAACCCCACGAGCTAATCAGGTAGATTGATCCTCGACATAGTCAGCGAGGTGACAAACATAATAAGATTAAGATCACAAATCCTCTACATAGGCACAATTCGGGTTGAATTCGCATCTAAATACTCATAGCCTCACTAAAATAAAAGAACAAATAAAATTACAACTGAAAAGAGTTTTGTCAAACTAGATTGCCAATAACAAAAACCTAACACTTTCAAATCTCAAGAGGTGAGTGATAATACATATCCAACTCTACCATCATCATCAATACCAGTCTAATTTCACACTTCTAACACCAGTTCCATTTATTCATACAAAATAAACATTTAAGACAATTTGAGCAAAAACCCCATTTTCTTCCAAAACATAATCGGAGTATCTTAAGCAATAATCTTATCACAACTCAACCTTATTTCCACTCCCACAATCAATTTCAATACATCCATTTAAAAACCCCTCTTTTAATTTTAAACCAAAACCCTAGGTTTGTCCAAAATTCTCCAAAATCATGAGATTGTTTTATAAAGACAAATAGCTAAGTTAAAAATCATAAAAGAGTGGAGACCTCGAAGCTAGAAGATGAGACAAACATGGATGAAACTCGGATGAAGCTGAAACCCAACTCTATTCAGATGAAAACGAACTTTAAGTGAGCTCTACCTTTTTAACAAAGAGAGTAGGGTAAAGAAATCACTAAATCTTGGTGTATTTGTAGAGAGATGGTGAGTTTTAGAGAGAGAGGGTCTCAACTTAGGGTTTTGAAATGTTTTAGAGAGAGAAAGACATGAAAAAGTGATGTAAAATGGGCGGTTTACGAGCTAATATACGCACAATTCGCTAGAGCGTAAGATGTGTCGCTCGAGCGACCAGACACAATAAGTTGTTCTGCTCGAGCGCAAGAATAAGCAAAGAATACACACTCCCACTAGTTTTGCAGACAGAGGTTGTCACTTGAACGAAGAATACAAACTCCTAGTAGTTTTATAGACCTATAAAAATATTGGATGTTCACAAAGACCACTCGAGCGCCAGAAGCTTCGTTCGAGCGTAAGAACAAAAATCTGGGCAACAAAAGTTTGAAAAACAAGTTACCAACCTGTTCCAAATACAATCAACATAACCCAAAAGCCAAACTCAAAAAGACATAAGGGGAAACAAGACATAGATAACTTAAAAGACAACGAAACTCAAATCCAAAACATACAATGGGCCAAGTCTAAGCCAGAAACGCTATAGAATGTTCAACTTTTGTTCGGTGTACCAGAGCCGAACATAATCAAATAGTCCAGAATCACACTACCGAACAAAAAGTATATGTCCGGTAACTCGTTGTTAAACATTTTCCGTTTTATTTTTCTGACATTTTTATTTTTTTTTGTTTTGAAGGATTATGCTTCTATTCATTGTAGTAAGAGTAGTAGGGTTAATGAACTACAATCATGAATTCATTACGGACGAGGTTTGTTAAATTTATCTACTTCCTGATCATCTAATTCCTCCAAAAAAAAGTTATTGGATTCATTTTCATTACCCATGTGCTAATAGATGGGAGAAAGATCAATTTCGTACGCTTGTCAGCCTTAAAGTAGTAACAATCGAAACTATTAACATAGATGAATTGTGATGACATCTCAGTATGTTTTTATAAATGTTTGTATTGACAAATTTGAAAATATTTGTAGTGACCAATTTTATGAATGTTTTTTTATAGATGTTTGTATATTTCATGTTTTTTATAGATGTTTGTTGTTTTACGGAAAGTGAATATATAAACGTGCGACAACAGATGTCTGGACAAATTTAGTTTGTTTGGTAGCATGACACTGAAATAATCCAAATTGTTTGGCAATGTATAACCAAACAGGCCCATCATAAATTTAGAAGAAAAAAAAATGATGTTTTAAGGAAAGTGAAGCTGTAAACGTGTGGCAACAAATGGCTGAACAAATATAGTTTGTTCGGTAACATAACATCAAAGTAATTCAAAATGAATAGATGTAATGAGAAAAATCTGTAGGGATTTTGAAAAAGATTTAATTTTGGATTAGTTTTGGTATTGTAAAAAGTGTAATGAGAATTCCAATTATTTTTTAAAGGTGTTATGAGAAAATAAGTGTAAAGAGGCAAAAGTATGGTGTAAGTAAAATTTTCTATTTTTTGCAGACTCAAAAATTAATGAGCTATATTGGTCTACCTCTCAGGACACAAAACCTTACATCAAATTAATGCTTCCCACTTGTGCCTGCTCCATGAGTTGTTTCAATTTTTATTTTTATTTTTTGAAATGTGGAAATCAGGAGAGATTGCTTTCTTTTGGTAAAGGGCTGCCCAGGATGTAGTTGCATCTAATGATTCTCATGTTGCTCCCTCTGTTTAATTATTATCAATGCAATTTCTCTATTCTTCAAAAAATAATTATAAATAAGAGTACATAGTTTCATCCAATATACATCTTCAAGAGGAATAGGAAGAACAAAGTATATACTCGAGTTAACAGGAATCAAATAACATAACTTAGATTAACCATTATCAACAAATAAATAAATACTAGTGAAAAGGGCTCAAGCAACCCGTTACACATAAATTTTAAAGTCACTTAGATAACATTTTTTTTTTTTTTTTTGGATGATTTAGTAATTTATACTTTAAAATAGTATTGAGAAGGAGCCAAAGAATAAGATATGTGTTATTCGAAAGAATGAAAATGTATATGATTTCTGAGATGACTCAAACACTTTAGGCCAATTAGCCTGCTTAATATGATGTGAAGAAATGAGATGTACCCTCTTATCATATACCGACAAATACTTCCCTTTGATACAGCTATATTGAACTAGGGAATACTACAATGGATTAGGGTTAAAAAAATATCCAACCCTTCTGTTTAACCAGTCTAACATGATTCAACTTAAATTGTAATGAATAGTTTCGATACAACGGGTGAATGGATACAGATTGGTAATTCTCAAAATGTTCGGTTTCAGTTGAGTGATGAAAATACAAAATTCCATCGGTTGAATCCGATTTGACTGTATAAAATTAGGCTTTTAATTAAAATATTAATATATCTACACATTATTTATATATTATATTTATTTTCTAAATTAAAGTATTGAAAATGATGTTTTTTTCTTTCCAAAAAAAATGACAAAATAGGCCCAAACATGAGTCCTTGTTTCTTAACCAAAAAAAAAAAAAAAAAAAAAAAGCTCAAAGAAGCCCAAATCACAAAGAAAAATAACTGAGAAAAAATGTCAAACAAAACACAAAACAGTAAGGCCCAATACCCTCAATCCGTCCAATTCGCCCAATCAATTTCAAAACCGTGGATGAGATTTTCTCAACCCAATCCCATTTGATTGGTTTGTAGATGAAATGCAACTTGACTAGTGAGCACCAACCCCCAAGGGTTGGCTTAGTGGTAGAGGCTTGGGACTTAGGAGTTTGCTCCTCCTTAGGTCTCAGGTTCAAAACCTCTTAGGTATTATCAACTCTTGTGTTGGGCCAGTCCATACAGAGCTCTGCTCTGGCTTTAAAATGGGCCCCCCGCTAGTGGACGGTGGGATTGGTCTCCCAGGAATTAGTCGAGGCACCCTGAGTTATCAAAAAAAAAAAACTTGACTAGTGAGCACCACTACAATGTGTACTTCTAAAAATGTACATATAGTAAGGAAAATTACGTCTCCGTTTGGTGAAAGTTGCAAATGTTTGTAGGTTATGTTTTGCCACTTTGTGGTAAAAGTTACAAGTGGCAAAATCATAGTGTATGCTCAAAAATTGCGAATGACAAAGTTATGATATTTTGTGATAAATTTTTTTTTTTTTTGTGATGAATAAAAAGTTATTATTTTTATGATGAGAAATTACTTTTGTGATTAAAATTACGAATATCATATATTGTTGTTATAAGGTGCATACCATATGCACACGTCATAGACTTTCCAACCAAGCTGTCCAATATACCACCTTATCCTATGATTTACATCTGCGACCGACCAACTTTGTACACAGGTTTTTTTACTTATGTTAAATTATATTAACCTCTCTTTATATTTGAAAATATATATATATATATATATATATATATGAAAAATGATATACAAGCTCACTTTTTAGACTCACTGTTTAGACTTAGTGATGTATCAAAAAAAATGATTGATTGATATTTTAGACCTGAATAGCAATGCTCAAAAAATATATAGAGAGTCTTACTATAGTTTGCTATATTGGATTTCTTTTAAATTTTCATTCATATAATACTCAATTCCTTTTTCATAAGTAATTTATTAGTTGTATGGATAAAAAAAATAATATTACCATCTCTTTTATATTAAAATGTATATTTTAACTTATTCATTCATTTGTCTACAATTCATCTATATTAATTTCAATTTGTTTAATCTTTCTAGAAGGAAATCAGTAAAATTATTGTGGAATTATTGTATCTTTTAATATCTCAATGTGAGTAATTTATCCTTTTAATTATGACAATTAACTCCACATTTAGCCAAATTGTAATTTAAAGGGAAAATTATTTATAAGTCCTATTAGGGAAACTTATGCTACATATGGTCCTACTAAAAAACTTATGTTCACATAAGTCCTGTGGGAAGTTTGTTGACACATTTACGCTCAATATTAGTTGTTAATATCATAAATAATAGTAAAATCATATATAGGAAATTGATATAAACGTAACGTAACGTGACGTGACACCTACATAAACGTAACGTGACACTTATACGTAACGTAACATCTACATAAACGTAACGTGACATATCTACATAAACGTAACGTAACGTGACACCTACATAAACGTAATGTGACATATCTACATAAACGTAACGTAACGTGACACCTACATAAACGTAACGTGACACCTATGATCTATGGTAACATTCAATTTCCTATATTGAAAATTGATTTTATTTATTTTTTTGGGTTTTTTTATTTTTTTTTTTAGAGATTTTTTCTACCACGTCAATTTATAGTGATTTTTTTTTTTTTTTTTTTTTTATAGCTTTTTGGCTAAAATCCATGATTCCCAAACAAGGAATCAATATGGTCATGGATCTAATCAGATGCTATTGTGGGAAACTGGGAGTGTAGCGTTTTTCAGTTACATGCCTGCATATGGATTACTTGAGAAAAATATATTGCATTTTCTCTTAATTAGATGTGCTGTCTTTGAAAAGCTGCATCACGTTATCTTTCAGTGGGAAAGTAGACACGCACTCAGTAGCCTAAGAAATATATTCAACTACCGAAATATGGTAGGTGCAATTGAAGGATATCCATGTAATATTTTTGTATTAATTATCCATTTCCTTCTTCCCCCAACAGGAAAAGGGACGGCCATTGCCGAAGTTCGGTGAGTGGGATGTGAATGACCCCGCATCAGCTGAGAGGATTTATTGTGATCTTTAATAAGGCTAGGGATAAGAAAAAGACGGGTGGCAAACCTGATTCACCAACATAAACCATCAACATTTTCACATTTAATTTAAAAAAATAAAAACTCATTAAGTTTGCGAAACGTAACGTGACACGTTATGTTACGTTTATGTAAGTGTCACGTCACGTTTATATAGGTGTCACGTTACGTTACGTTTATGTAGGTGTCACGTTACGTTCATATTGGTGTCACGTTACGTTACGTTTATATAGGTGTCACGTTACGTTACGTATATATAGGTGTCACGTTACGTTACGTTTATATAAGTGTCACGTCACGTTGCGTTTATGTAGGATCTTATGGAATACATACTTATCAAAATAGGACTTGAGACTCTATAAGAAATTACACAGGACTTAGCCTAGCATAAGTGTCTGAAAAAAGACTTATAAATAAGTCTCTCTAATTTAAATTTAAAATTTTAACAAAAAAATCAGTCGTGTGACAGCTATAAATATTGTGGCCACCTAACTATTTTTCAATCACTTTCTTATAAAAATTGATGGCCAAGTTAGACTAAACGTATGAGATATTCACAATTTAAAAGTAAAAAAAATGTGATTTATTCAAAGATTAAAAATAAATGTATGGAAAATTCTCATTTAGGATGACGTCCTAACCTACTTTCTTAGCTAAACGTTGTACCGGTTGTTCTTTGTTTTCTGAAACAAAAATACTTGGGACCTCTAATTTAGAGGTACCACTAGTGATGTGGCAGTGGGTCCCCTACTGCCACAGCTAATCATGTGTCTTGATTTTTTATTTTTTTATTTTTTTTCCTTTTCCACCTCATTAGAGGTGGGTTTAGAGATGCCTTTTTAGAGGTCTCTAACATTGTTGTTTCTGAAATGATAAGAATCCAATGAAATTTTCTTTATGTAAAAATTTATATGTTTGTAATGAGAGGCGGAGGGAAGGAGGGCTTAGGGGGGTCACGTGTCCCCCCTGAGTTTTGGAGTTTTTTTTTTTTTAATAAAAAAAGCATAAAGAAAATATTTTATACAAAAAAAATTAAAAAAATATTATCTAGATTGAAATGTCAATGATATTTTTAAAATTATAAGAACAATAATGATTGTTTTGATTAAAAATAAAGAGACTACGATATTATTATCTATGAGAATTTCAATATAATAATGATCTCTATCATTATTGATATGCAAATATAATTAATTTTAATGAAAATATAGAATTTATTGAATTGTTGGTTACATTTAATATTGAGGGTTCACCCTCCATGTGTTTCTTTATTATTGATTGGTAATATCACATGTCAATGATTGCGTTGTATGACTATTATATTGAATTTTTACGCGTATGTTGTATAAAAAAATTACTTTATCATTATATAATTTATTTTAAAACTTTATATCCATGACTTTTTTTAATGTTGTCCATAATACACTAATTACAAATAACATATTCACTTTATTTGGTTTGAGTTTTCTGAAAACACTTTTCAAAAAATTCTACGTTTTTGTTTTTCATATTTTTTTGTTTTATTGAATTTTTTTAATATTTTAAGTAATTTTTTTAATTTTTAGACACACCTAATATAAATATACTTAAAAAGTATAATTTTTGAAAAAATCTTTAAAAAAGTCACTAAATATCAAAAATATAAAAAAATACAAAAAATCAATACATTTTTCGTATTTTTATGTATTTATTAATTTTTAAAAATATTTTTCACAAATATTTTATTTTTTTTAAATACATCATGTACCTAAAAAAGTATAAAAAAAAATGCTTAAAATTTTAAAAATATTCACTAAAAACAAAAAAAATAAAATAAAATAAAAAATAAAAAACTTAATTCAAAAAACTCAAACCAAATACGTTGATTTTTTTATTTATTTATTTTATATTTCTTGAAGTCAATCGTAATTTATATGAAATATTTTTGTAAATATTTTTAATGTTGTAATTAAGAAGTGCCCCCTCTGACTTCTTTTCTTGGCTCCGCCACTGTTTGTAATAGCACTTGTTTACCAAATTTTGAAAAAGTATTTGTGGGTTTGCATAATAGATCATGTTTTTATTTGGACGGAATTAGAAAAAAATGTTTCGGTATGCAATATACATTATATGTAACTTTAACATAAAATTATGTAAGTTTATATAATTGATCTTACAAAAATATATACGTTAAACATAAATTTGTGAAAGCTTACCTAATTTTGTGAATTTACGCAAATTTATGTTCAATTTACATAATTTTATGTTAGGATTATATAAGATATGTAATATACACGAAAGAATTTTTTGATAAACTAGAAAAATGTAAATGAAGATGTGAATTTTGAAGAGCCCAATATTATACATCACATCACACCACATTGCTTATCAATGGACTGCCTTGCACGGGAGAAGTAATTAGTGAGTTTTGAAGTATTGTTTCACATTATTTATTGAGGGATAAGTGTCTAATTATCTCTTAAAATGAGATTAAAAAATAAAAAATGGTAGGTCTCATTGATTTAACAAATAACAAGCAAGTTTTTTTTATACCTAAAATTGAAAACTCATTTGTTTATCTCTATATCTAAAACTATTTTTAAATTATTTAAAATTTATCTTTATTCTCGAACTATTTCAAATCTATTTCAAATTTATTTCTATTACTAAAACTATTTCAATGAAGTTTATCTCTATTACCAAAACTATATTAATTGAACCAATATTTATGTTGAAATATACTATACATCATATTTTTAAATTAATCTAATTTTTTTAGATGAAACTTTGTAAGGAAACTAATTACAAATTCATATAAAAATTTAAAACAAAATAAAAAATATTTTTGAAAATAGTGAAAAAAAAATTGTGTTACATGTTTTCAGTGTATTTAGATTAAGTGAATCTAAAAATTGAAAAAAAAGAATTGTATATTTTCTTCTATATTTGTTATACGTTTTAAGTGTATTTAGATTGAGTTGATTTAAAAATTATATTTTTTTGTGTGTTTGTTAGTATTTAGTGATCTTTTTTTTATTAAAAAATCATAAATTTTATGGCCTTGAATGGTTTCTGTTTTGAATATTATTTCAAAAATAATTTTCTGGAGAAAGTTTAGAAAATTTAAAAAATTATTTGGTTATATATTTTGAAAATAATTTTGGAGTTTTGGATGATTTGATATTTTTTGTAGTTAAATAGATGGTTGTGACAGAAAAAATAATTGAGAATGAGAGAAGAGAGAGAAAAAGTGATTGATTAATGAGTAGTAGAAAGAAAAATAATTTTGGAATTTTTTTTAAAAAAAATTCAACCAAACATGTTTTTAGAATTTTTTTTTTTTCTCCAAAAACATATTTTGAGAGATAAATCAAACATGCCCTATACATTTTAAGTGTGTTTAGATTAGTAGGTCTAAAAACTAAAAAATATTCATTTAAGAATTAATTATCTAAAAGTCATATTTATAAATGTTATGGTAGTTTTGATCCTATCTAGGATTTTTTTGAACTAATGAGTCCTATTTAGTAAAACTGAGAATATTATCAATTTTTCTCAATTTTTAAAACTAAGAATATTATCAAGTTTACATAATAATGTTCCAGATAATTGTTTCACTGACTGATAAAAAAAAACAGAGCATGAGATTAAACTTTTTTTCCTTTTTACTTATTGGTTTGATTCAACTATCCAATAAAACTGAGAATATTATCAGTTTTTTTTCAGTTTTAAAACTGAGAACATTATCAATTTTTTCATTTTTATTTTTTTTCCCCAGTTTTGCACATCAATGTTCCATCATCATGCTCCTTTATAGACACAAAATTTTCAGCTTTGCACAAAAAAATAATTCAATTTTTTCAAAAAAAAAGTTTTTTTTCTTTTTTTGCACATAATTTTTTTTTTTCTTAAGTTTTCTCAATTTGAAAGTTGATGTTTTAAAGTTTTAAAATCAAAATAAATGTCAAATCATTATGTTCCTTTATGGATAATCGTTGTTTGAAGGACAATTCTGACTATTAAAAATTTAATATGGCTTGAAGGTCTAAAAAATCTTAATTTTGACTTAATGGAATATAAGTTTATAAATTAAAACTTGTGTGTAAATGCCTCATGATTAAAATATTTAAAAAGTTCACTACAAACCATAAAAAATGGATTAAAATTTAAAAATTATTTTTTCTAAAACCAAACAGAGTTTTAAAAATTATTTCAGAATAACCAAACCAAATGAGTTTTGGATTTTCAGTTTTCTATATACTATTTTCAAAATATATAATCAAACAAATTTTTAAATTTTGAAAACTATTTTTGTGAAATTATTAGTCAAAATTGATTCTGAAAATCAAAGCAAACTGACCATCAGTGTTTGGTCAAAAATGGGAGCCTTGGGTCAGAAAAAGATAAGGGAAGTTTATTAGAAAAATTACAAATTAGTAGGACAGTAGAAAAATATTAATGGCAGTGTAAATTTTATGTGTGAATGGTGTAAATTCTTTATTTGCTTGGTGCAAGTCTTTTTTGTATGTCAAAATTGTTGTAAAAAAGATTTCATCTATAACACAATTATTTTCTCACTATACTTAGGGATGTACGCTATGCGGTTCAGTGCTGATAAAATTATAAACTAAATTATGAATAGCGGATAGCAAATAATCAGAGTGTGATTTGGGTGGTTTAGACGGTTTCAATTTATTAGTTGATTAAAAAATAATCTTAAGCAATTATCAAGCATGTGTATAATATATAACATTAATATGAATAATATTTTTCTTATAAATAACACTAACTAATTTTACATAATATTTTTCATATATATATATATATATAACACCAACTTGCAACAAATTCAATATCTTAAATCTATTTCACACTGATTTTTATTTTGATATTTTATTAGAGGTAAAAAAATATATGCATATTACCTATAGCGAAACAGGACGATTTCAAAGGCTGATTATAAATTTCAAATCACAGATGAAGCTAATCTGCAATTAACGGGTGGATTGGTGTGAATAAATTTAGTTTTAACAGATTTGATAGTATTTTGCACAATCTTAATTGTACTATTGATTTGCAATTTCCCCAAGTTCATTTTTCAACAAAAAAAAAAATGATAGTTATTTTCTAACGGGTAAATTACGCTTGCCCCTTTTATGTTTAACCAGTTTTTCACTTTGGCCTTTAAAGTTTTTTTTTTTCAATTTTGACCCTTTATATTTTAAGTTTTTCTCAATTTATTCTTAAAGTTAATTTATGTTCAAAATTAAGCAAAAAAATGCCATAACAATTGTCACATAACATAAAAATATATTATTATATTGGAGTTTAAGTTTATGTTAGAAATGTGAATTATAAATAATAAAATATTTTAATACCATGTGATTGTTAATGTGTCATTTCTATCTAATTTTTAACTGAAATTAGCTTGAGGAGTAAACTGAAAAAAACTTGAAACATGAAAAGTCAAAGTGGAAAAAAATAAACTTTAAGAATCAAAGTAAGAAAGTGATCAAATATAAAGAGGGTAAAATATAATTTACCTTTTCTAAATTATGACGAGATTTCTCCAATTTCACGGCTGAAATTTAAACCTCAAATTTAGCAAGAATCATGCTTTTCTCTAGTCCTTAATCAAATTAGGTAAGTCCGATTAGCCTAGCTCAAGCCTACTTCAGTGATTCAAATAATTGATTTTGTAGGTATTCACGAACAAACTATTCAAGAAAAAAATTATATTAATTAAATATTGATAATTATATGATAGATTACATTTATCTTAAAAATAATAAACTACAAGTATCATGTTAAAAATAAATTATTCATTTTTATAAGATAAATGTAATTCAATCATATAAATATTAATATTTAACCAAACTGAATTTTTATATAAATAATATACTCATAAAACAAGTCAAAATCCTTAAAAGGAGCCAACTAAACCTCTCAAATCCAATAATGGAGAGAGAAGCTTGTTACTTCAAGAAATCCTTGTTCGTTATACACTTTTCCACGCTATGTATGAAGAGATTGTCTAGTGAAAGTGAGTACATTTCACTTGCTAGGGTAGGTGGATTTACTTTTGTTTTGTTTCAAACAAATTTGTTTTTTTTTTTTTTTTTTTTTGGGGTCAAAATCTGTCACCTACATTCTAACCATTCCATATAAGTGTACTTGTAAAGACAAGTGATAGTACGCGTAGAAAATTGACACAATAAGGGCTATCTGGGTAAATTTGGGTTGTTTGTTAATGTGTGAATCTGAAAAGACAAGGAAATTAATGATCTACACTGATAACTAAAATAAAAAAATTAAAAAAAAAGAATAAATAAATTGTAGAAATATTAGAAGTTAAAATTATTAAAAATTTTATGCAATATATAATTGTGAGACTCACATCATATGAAACTCATATTATGTAAAAATTTAAAAAAAAATTTTAAAAATTCTTAACATTGCTCAATAAATTAATCCACACTCATCTTTGGATGGTATGAAAGGTAAGCACACAAGGTTACCATCCATATTGCCCATTAACCAACCCTATTGTCAAAATGCTAAAGTCACTCTTTTTAATCAAAATTCATGTTTTTTATTATTTTTATTATATATATAGGGTATTCTACGCTAGTTTTTGATCACTAAACTAAATTCCTACTGTCCAAACAAGTGTTTCAAAACAAGTTTATTCATCACTATCCATGGCTCCAAGAGTTTTGAAAAGGTAAGGAGAGTCAAACCTAAGACTTTGAAGGGAGCAAACTCTCAAGTCCCAAGCTTCAGCCACCATGCCAAACCCTAATATCATTTGATGATGCCATGTGAAGCGTTAGAAATATGTGAAGTGTATAACTAACCCAATAATGAAAGTTTCGTAAAAGATATGTTATTCACATATTGAACCATACATTTTTAACTAGGCCAAAGAGTGATTGTATAATACCATTTTGTTGTGTAAGATTGCAAGTTCAAATATTATAGAGATTAACTTGTCATATTTTGATTGTTTCTTCTTTGTTATGGAAAAAGAGTTGAGAGTCACGGTGATATCATGCCATCGGTATTACCATCCAATACTATATATCTTGCCATTTATCCAACTATGTATATGTGGCAATGTAGTTATTCATTGAAAGTGGGGTTCAGTCACCACAAGACATTATCAATATCACCGTAATATTGAATTTTATTTCTTATTATAATATTTGTGTTGTGATTGTTGATTTGCATTATTAAATTGTAACGAGTCGGCTCTCATTTTGGATGAACTTTTTCAGGTTGACTTTGGGTTGTTTTGAGAAATTGGTTAAAAGTTAATTTTTTTAACTTTTTCTGATTTTTTTTGAAAAAAAAAAGTGTAAAAAATTAGAGGGTTGGTATGACTCAAAATAAGTTAAAAGCCAAAATTAGCTTTTAACCATGTTCCCAAATTGGCACTTTTTGGTTATTTAGCTATTTTAGACTGACTAAAAAAGTTGTGTTTGAAATGATTTTTAGTTTTTTTTTTTTTTTTTTTTTTTTTTTTTTTTTTTTTGTAGTTAATTTGAAGGTTGTAAGATAAAAAACGAAACGATTATGATTTAAATGTGATATTTTGTCTTATTAACTATTTTAGTATTTTTTTAATATTATTAGCTATTTTAGTCTTTTTGTGCTTCATAATATAATTTTTTTTTGTAATTTTTGTTTTCATGACTGCATATACATAATCAAGTTTATTCAAGAAAAATTTATCTATAAATCTCATCTTGAGGAATGATGATCTAATTAGTCCCAAAAGTTTTCTTATGAACCAATTAGTCTTATTGATTTTTGAAAGATAGATGTACTATATTATTTAAAAATTAAATTTACGGTTATATCCTTATTTCTATTATATATATATATATATATATTTTATGTTAGAAAGGTAATATGCACAACCTAAGATAATCAAATTTGGAATGAATTTTTATATAGGAATCTTTTTTATTTTGAATGACTTGAAATGTGAGATCCTTTAAACATTCCAAAAAGATATGAGATTTTTCAAATATTTCAAAAGGAGTACAAAAGAAAGTTTTGAGCAAATGTATAATTTCAATCTGTAACACTCAAACGTAAAATTTCAATATAACACTCTAAAAAAAAAACTCCTTATTATACTTTTTTCAAATGTAACACTGTTACGTAACATTTTTAAAAAAAATCCATACTGCAACACTTCAATGTAACACATAAAAAAATTTCTTAGTATACTTTTTCTAAATGTAATATTCCAATGTAACACTAAAAAAAAAAAAAAAAATGTGAGATTCTTCAAACCATTTCAAAAGGGTGTGGAATTCTTCAAACCATTCCAAAATGAGCAAAAATTCCTTAGTAAGCTTTAGGTAAATGTATAATTTCAAACTATGAGTGTTACGTTTAGAAAAAAAGTATGCTACATAATTTTTTAGTATTTTTATGTGTATTTCATTGGAATATTATGTTTGAAATTACATTGATTGAAGTGTTATGTTTAGAAAAAGTACACTAAGGAGTTTTTTGTATATTATATTAGAGTGTTATGTTTGAGAAAAGTTTGAAGTGTTACGTTGTTACGCTCGGAAAAAATACACTAAGGAGTTTTTCAGTGTGTTACATTGGACTATTACGTTATTGGAGTGTTATATTGGAGTGTTATATTCTTATTCATAATGTGTGATTTGTCCTAGAATTAGAGAAAATCCAAAAACTCTATAGTGCGAATTGTCCAAATTTGTAATTTCATATTTAGAGAAACTCATTTTTATCCCTCAGAAATTAAACCCAAACGTATAAGTAACTACCATTTTATGTAATTTTCACTTTAATAGGACCTTTAGGTTCATAAGAACCCCGCCCCCTCCCTCCCCCCCACAAAAAAAAAAAAAATCATAAGTTCACATTTTGAAATTTATTGGGGCCTGTTTGGTAACGTTTACGTTTTCAGTTTATATTTACAAAAATTTTATAAACTGATTTTTGTTTATTTTTGTTTATTTTTAGAAAAACATAAACTACAAACGCATTTGGTTTGGACAAAATGCTTAAAAAAATTTAAAAATATAAAAAAGAGTGAAAAATGGCAAGTAGTGGCGGGTGGTGGCGGCGAGTAGTGGTGGCGGAAGACGGTGGTGGAAAATGATGGCGGGTGGTGGTGGTGGTGGCGGAAGACGATGGTGGAAAATGGTGGCAGATGGTGGGTGATGGTGGTAGAAGACGGTGGTGGAAAGTGGTGGCAAGTGGCGAGTGGGTGGGTGGTGGTGGCGGAAGACGGTGGTGGAAAGTGGCGGGTGGTGGCGGTGGAAGACGATGGTGGAAAGCGGTGACGGGTGGGTGGATGGTGGTGGCAGGTGGGTGGTAGATGGCGGTGGTGGTAGGTGGTGGCGGATGGGTGGTGGTGGTAGGTAGATGGCGGGTGGTGATGGTGGTAGGTGGGTAGGTGGGTGACAGTGGCGGGTGGTGGATGGTGACAAATGGGTACACTACAACAAAAACATACTTTAGTGGCACTACACTAGTGGCATATTTTTAGAAAATGCCACAAAAAATGATATTTAGTGGCATGTTTTTGAAAAATGCCACAAAACGACAAACATAAAAGGCTCCAGTGACATTTTAATGAACAAGTGTCACAAAACTACAACAAAAACATACTTTAGTGCCACTACACTAGTGGCATATTTTTAGAAAATGCCACAAAAATGATATTTAGTGGCACGTTTTTGAAAAATGCCACAAAACGACAAACATAAAAGGCTCTAGTGACATTTCAATGAACAAGTGTCACAACACTACAACAAAAACATATTTTAGTGACACCATACTAGTGGCATGTTCTTAAAAAATGTCACAAAAAGAATATTTGATGGCATTTTTTAGAAAAATGTCATAGAGCCACAAACATACAAGGCTCTAGTGGCATTTCAATTAAAAAAAAGTGTCATTTCACTGCAACAAAAATGTCACTACAACAAATTTACACTTTAGTGACACTACACTAATAGCATGTTTTTAGAAAATGCCACAAAAATAAAAATTGGCATTAAATGCTTTAGAAAAATGCCACAGAACCACAAAACATATAAGGCTCTAGTGATATTTCAATAAAGAAATGTCACATCAATTTTAAGGCATTTTATAAAATAATGACACAAAAAATTATGTTTGTGATATTTACCAACAGATATCACTAAACTTTAGTTGCAATGGCATTTTTTAAAAAATGTCAGGACACTAGGTAGGTGCAAATTACTTTTTATGGCACTTAGGTGAAAAGTGTCATAAACAAATATTTTATAGCATTTTGAGAAATGCCACTAAGCCAAAAACTTTCCAAGCTTATAATGACATTTTTGAAAAAACAAAAAATGCCAATATATTTTCTAAAATTTTAAAATGCAACAAATGATTAAAAATAAATGAATGAAACTCAATATACACTACAGGAAAAAGCATATTCGGCGACTAAATTTCCAGACCAAAAAAATTTGTCGCTAAAAGTATAGCTTTCAGCGACCAAAACAACATTAGTTGCCAAAAGTAAAACTTTTTGGCGACTAAACAATTTTAGTAGCCAAAAGTCTACAATTGGCGACTAAAACTAAGTTTGGTCGCTGATTATATGAGTTTTAGTGACTAAAAACTTTTTAGTAGCCCAAAGTAAAGCTTTTTGGTGCCAAAAAAATTTTAGTAGCCAAAAGTTTACGATTGGCGACTAAAAAATAAGTTTAGTCGCCAAAAGTGGTCATTTTTAGCGCGAGAGAACTAAAATCCTAAGGCGGGAATAAAATTTTTTGGTGACCAAAATTTTGGTAGCTGAAAGTGCATCTTCGGCGACCAAATCCGATTTTAGTCGACAAAAGTTAAGTTTTTTAGCAACTAAAAAATAATTAGTAGCCAAAAGTATAGAATTGGCGATTAAAAAATATTTTTAGTCGCCAAAAGTGGTCTTTTTTATTTTGGTAGTAAATAGTTTATTTTACATAAATTATGTTCAATAAAATAATTATGTTTATACATATTAATATAGATGTATGTACTATATAAATAATATATGTTGCATATATAATCATGTGGTGCTATAGAGGTGTAGTAAGAAGAGTTTGGTGTATAAGATTTATGGTGCGGGAGGTTGGCGGTTCGAGTCTCCGCAAGAGCGGATCAAATTGTTCTACAACGAATTATCGTCACGAATGGCACTTGATAGCGTCACGAATAGTGCCTACCATGACATTAAAGTGTCACTGAAAGGTTTTAGTCTTGATGGTGTAATGACACTTATAAGTGTCACTAACTCTTTTTTTAATGGCGCTTGATAGTGCCACAAATAATATCTACCATGACATTAAAATGTCATTAAAAGTTTTTAACCATGATAGTGCAGTGACACTTGCAAGTATCTACCGTGTCACTCGTATCTACCGTGGCACCGATAGAAGTGGCACTTGTTCAAAATGCCACAAGACAAAAAAATGTCATTAGAAGAATAGTTTTGTGGCACTTTCAAATGTCACTAAACTAAGAAAATGTTGTAGTGGTAGTGGTGGTGGTGGTGGTGGTGGTGGTGGTGGTAGTGGTGGTGGTGGTGGGGTGGTGGGGGTGGTGGTGGTGGTGGTGGCAGGTGGGTGGTGAGTGGTGGTGGCAGGTGGTGGTGGTGGTAGTGGTGGTGGTAGTGGTGGTGGCGGGAGGTGGGTGGTGGTGGCGAGTAGGTGACAGGTGGGTGGTGGGTGATGGTGGCAGGTGGGTGGTGAGTGGTGGTGGCAGGTGGTGGTGGGGAGTGGGTGGTAGTGGTGGCGGAAGACGGTGGTGGAAAATGGTGGCAGGTGATGGCTAGTGTTGGGTGGTAAAAAAAAAAAAACTAAAAACTCAAAACGAAAACACATTTTTTGAGTTCACATTTTTTGGCCAAATTTATAAATTGAGACCACTGATTTATAAATCAAAAATTTACCAAACAAGTTTTTATTTGAGTTTTTAAAATTTTTATAAATATAAACTGAAAACTAAAAACGTAAGTGTTACCAAACGACACCAAGGTGTTTCACCCTTTGTTTAACATAATTAAATTTTTTGTAATTTTTATTTTGTTTTGCTTGTTTCCCTCTATCTAAAAAAATTAAAAATTAAAAATAAATAAAAATAACTTTAGGATATTTTAATAATTTTTTTTATTAAATATATGAGATAAAAAAATTAATATATTTAAAATGATTTTTGAATTTTTATTAAAAAAAATATGAAAAAAAATAGAGTATAGAGAATTTTTATTTTTTTTAATAATTTTTTAATTTTTTAATAAATTTTTTTTACTTTTGTCCTAGTATTTAATGTTGCCAAACTTACCATCAATCTATACTAATCATGGGTCACTTGCTAGGCCTGTCAAATCTAATTAGCGTTGGAGAATTGTCTTGTATCACTTTCACATTTATGAATTGAAAAAATTAAATTGGCACCGTGTGAGCCTTGTCCGGGGAAATTAGGTCTCCAATCATGTCACAATACATGTATTTATCTGTGTTAATATCGTTTTAATTTAATGAATTTTATTATGTATCGGTTACTAATTCAGTAATAATGACAAATAAATCAAATTATTCTAGCATTATTTCTTTTGACAATAATTAATTATTGAGAAATTTGGCTAAAACCCTTTCATTGAGCTATTTTTTGGTAAAAATGATAGTTAAATTTATTTTGCTTTATAAACCCCATAAGAAGGAGGCGCAAAATTGAGTAAAGACAGAATAAAATTTTTGTTTTTGTTTTTTTTTTTTTTCTGAATAATATTGCTCATGCATATATATCTCACAAATTTAAAAATTGCAGGATTCCTTAGTTTGTAATTGTTTGAGAATTCCTTCTCTGTTTGGGATTTGATAGTGTCATCAAATTACTTTTGAAAGTCTCAAAATCTATGGTCTTTTTCATCCATCAATCACTGAAGGCGAAACTCACAAACCATAATTTAATTGTTTAGGTTCCAAGAAATAAATAAGAAGAGAAGGTAATCATTGTTTATTTCTTCTAATGTACCTTAAACTAGGCTTATGCTAACATCATTGTTTATCAATTCAATAATTTCCAGTTTTATTTTATTTTACAAGTTTAGAAATGTTGTGTATTTATATTTTTCGTTCATTCATCTAATATGTACTCTTTTTTTTTTGTGAAGTAAAATTTTATTCTGGTTAACGACAATAAACTTTGATCGCTGATATGCTTAACAATAGTAAATTTTACTATAAAAAATAGTAAAATTTTACTTTAAATGATGTTGCGATTTCGCCTACTCTAGTAATGACAAAGTAAAACTTTACTGTGAAACAACGTAAAATTTTGATGGTATTTTTTTTTTTTTTAAATTTTATACTCAACCTAGATTTTGTTTGATAAATCTTAATAAAAGGATTCTAAAAGTATAAATTTATTTAAAAACCAACATCCAAATCAAAAGTTATATCATTTTAAAATTTATAATATTAAATTAGTTACTAAGGATATTTTGATAATAATGATATGTGCTAGACTTTTAAGAAATTTTTTTTGTACTTATCCTTAATGTATTAAAATTTTATTATGAAGGAAGTTTTGATCAAATCTCCCTTAATTATGAGTTCAACAATGTTAGGAATACTTACAATCTTACTAACACACTCACAAGTTTTGATAAGATCAATCATCACTTAGTATGGGACCCACATCAACTTGTGAGTGTATTAGTAAGATTGTTAATATTCCTAACATTTTTCTAGTTTGTCCGGAATGAAATAGAAGGGAATTAAATGGTCATCCCTTAGATACTCTTTTAGAATATGATTATTCTCTTACAATAATGAATAATAATTTTATTTATAACATATTTTTCACTACTTTTTTAATCAATCAAACATGATATTAGACATTTTAATAAAATGATAATCCTATTTTATTTAATTTCAATGAGCCAAACACTATCCCAATATTGGCTAGTGTTTTAAATAACTTAAGGCCTGTAGTCTGCATTGATGAGAGCATCCTCAACAATGTGTTAAAATATTTGTCAAAGATAAAATTTGATAAAATTTCT
Source organism: Camellia japonica (assembly GCA_030407325.1). NCBI lineage: Eukaryota > Viridiplantae > Streptophyta > Magnoliopsida > Ericales > Theaceae > Camellia > Camellia japonica. The sequence goes on along the minus strand of JAPPVO010000029.1, from coordinate 110,253,762 downwards.
CTAAAAATCATTTTTAATGGTCTATTATTCCTGTTGTCAAATTATAAAATGGGTAAATTATACTGATACTCTTGAGATTTTATCAAATTACATCCCATTTCTTGACATTCTGAAAATTGCATTCCCACTCCTGTGGTTGATAGTCTCATTTCACAAACCCCCTACTTATATAAAATGCAACAACTCCTAGTAGAAAAATAGAGGAAATTACATTAAAAAAAAAAAAGTAAAGGAAAGAAAAGAAAGGGAAAAAAAAAAGACAAAACGGAAGAGTAAAACAAAGTAAGAAAAGAGAGAATTCATGAGTTTAATATTTTCATTCCGTTAAAATAATTACAATGATAGGGGGGTTAGCATAATTTTTCAAACGTCAAGTAATAATATATATTAAATTCAAATTTCAAGAATATAAGTATAATTTACTCATATAACATTGTGCAATTGTCAAACTTTGACCCAACAATTTTTTTCTACAAAATTGCACTAGGTTCTCATTGTAGGAAGCCCTTGGGTAATATGAACTTTGTCATATATTATATACTTTTGGAAAAGTGTTACTTATTTTTCTCATCACAATAACTTATAATTCAGAAATAAAATTATACATTTAAGAGTAATATTACATATTTTGCGGTCATAAAATATTTTAATAAAAAATATATAGCATTACTACAAAAAATACGTAATATTATTACAAAATACGTAATCTCATTTGTGAATCACAAATTATCTTAATTCTACCAAAAAATTTATAATATTTACTATAAAATTGTATAATATACCCCACAAAAATACGTATCATGGTGCCAAAAGAACGTGTACCATAAAATTTCACTTCTTTTTTAATGATGGGACCCGCGAATAAAATTGCATGTATATTTTGTGACAATGAAATAAATGAAATTTACACATTGAGACATAGTTACTAATTATAGCATTTTAATACTAAAAAAATAACTTTAAAGGTTTGATTTTTCTCAAGTTGTCATTTCAATTTGAGAGAATATTTGAATTTAGTAAGTCCATTTTAAAATCAATTTTGGTAATTTGAACTATTCATTTTTTTAGACTCATTGAGTAAAATATTCATACACAAAATAAGATGATTGAATATCGATAGTTATGTGTTTGAATCATATTAGTTTTTAAAAAAATAAACGATAATCAAGAATAACTATTTATTTTTTGTAATACAAATTTGATTCAAACATATAGCTACTGATATTCAATCATCTTTATTTTTTGCATGAATATTCTACAAAATGAGTTCTAAAAAATAAATGGTTTAGATCATCGAAACAAGACTTATGATGGACTCTATAGGTCTCTCAAATTCTCTCATATTGAGATATTAACGTGAAAAACCTAATCCTAAATTTAATATTACTATTTTGACATCAACAAGTGGAGATGGTTGATGCATAGAGAAACTACGAAGGAGGAATAAACGATTGAAATCTTGCTATATGCACAACATTCAAAGTAAAGAGAGTCGTTTGCTCGTATCCTCATATTATTGTGTGTTCATTTTCAATCACATTATCTCATAATGATGCGATTCTATTTTGAATTTCTTTGAATGGAATTTTTGGTTATAACTTCTTCTTAGGGCCCTTTTTTTCTTGAAAATGGCAAATTTTAATTTTTTGGCTCACAAATTCCTTCAAAATAAAGAAATTACGTAAGAAAGATAAAAAAAAATTCAGATTTATATTTTGTGTGACAAATTTACCCCTTCACACACACATTCTCTCTATCATTCTCCTCTTTCTCTCCCTCTCTCTCTCTCTCTCTATATATATATATATATGTATATCTCTTCCTAAGAGCTCTCTTCACCAGCTCTTTCTCTCTATATCTCTTTCTAAGAGCTCTCTTCACCACCACCACCATCACTACCATCACCATCTCTACTATCACCACTACCATAACCATCACTATTTCTAGCACCTCCACCATCTCAACCATCGGAGTCGTTCATCACCGCCACCACCACTACCGTCTCAACTACTGGCGCCATTCGATGCCACAATAGCACTGACTGTTGGACAATCTTCACTGTATTTAAAATATTTTAATTCTATTGTGTACAAAACAACAATTAGAATTTAAGAAATAAAGAAAATGAGAGAATTTGTTTGATTACAAAAATCAAACTCGAAATAATAAATAAATAAATAAATAACAGGTTTTTATTTTGTTACAAAAACAAAATTAAAATCTTATTAAGTAAACAAATAAAACAAAATAAAATTAACAACTTACTTGGTTAATTTCTTTGAATAACTTTTCTGATCAAGTCCAGTGTTTAACACTGTGTCCTTAAGACAGATTCGTCCTTTCCACGGTGCTTTCAGAATTTGGACATCTATCTCCCAGGATAAAATGATCTTCTCAACGAATAAAAGCAGCACTACAATTTAATCGTTCGTCGAACACACTAAGTGTTTTCACTCTTTCTTTCAGAAATAAAATGCAGCAATATGTAGAGATTTAAAGCAGAGGATGGAATACGAAAATTGGAGTGAACAATCCAAATGGGAGGCTTAGTCTATTTATAGATGTAAAGGTGGCTCTTGGTTTTGAATTGAACAGGTACTGTACCTGTTCAATTTGAATTAAACAGATACATACTGTTTAGGCACTGTTTGGTTTGAAATTCAAACAGATTTAAAGCTGTTGGGTTCAAAAACGGGAAGGGCCCTGTTTGGATGAACAGTAAATCCAAATCAGTTTAATTCTGTTTGAAAACGGGAAGGGCCCTGTTTGGATGAATAGTAAATCGAAACCAGTTTATTTCCGGTTTAATTCAAATGTTTTTGGCCCAAAAAGATTAGTATTGGGCCGAACAAGCCCAACCCAACCTCACACCACGCACCCGCGCCCAGCCCTGCCGCTCGACTGACCGGACGGACGGCGGCGGCGACGCGCGCGCGCGTGTGGTGGTTTTTGGGTCCAATGGGTCTAGCCCATTTTGCCCATAACCTCTCCCTCTAAAACACTTGGGTACCCCTTGGGGCACACCCCAAGTACCAAACCCATGCCTTATAAACCCTCTCAAAACCTCCCACCAAATCAATGTGGGACAAGCCTTATACAAACCTTTAAGGAATTTCCACCAAAATTCTATTTCCATGGAGTATACTTTGGCTTCAATTTTCCATTCACTCAGTAATGGTTTTGAGCAACCAAATATACCACGTGAATCACAACGCGGCATAGAATGCGTTACCACTTTGACCCGTGTAAATCGATGCACGGGGTCCACCTAAAAATTAGACCAAACATAGGTAAAAATTCTGGTTTTACCCAGAATTTTATAACCATTTCCAACAATCCCCCACATGAATGGAATTTGATGACAACGGAAATGCAACAATATGCAGATTTAATGAAAGAGTATAAGTCGAAAATATCTTGCATCAGGATAGGTAGTTTTCAGCCTTGAACCTTTCCTAGTGATAACCTATCGGACTTACTGGCTAACCAATGGACGCGATGCCTTGAATTGTTCAGCCGTTTGTGTAAGCCAAGACAATAGATTTCACACAAAATATCTTCTAACACATCGTGGTTCTCACTGTTGTGTTCATTTTGGCCTTGAACGCTCCTGGTTTTCATGAGTGTTTCTAGAGAATGTAGCCTCTTTCATTCTCATAGAACCGGCCCCAGTTCAACACTCATATAGGTGATTCTTATTGTGAGTATCTCTTATACTCGTCTTGATTTTATGCCTTAATCAAGATATAAGTAATCAGTAAAAGCAAAGCTTATCCTTATGCCCATGCAGACAACAAATGTTGCAGATATCACTCTCACCATAGGAATGGGAAGAGAATTTTAATCCCTTGGTGATTTCTGGCGAGCTATACATAACTTAATTGTCCCTTTGAATTTAGTTCTTGGGATCTCCAGTCATATAAGTAGGGTTACCATTATGACGACTCTTATGTAATAGGCTTTAATCCCATCCCCTTTGATGAACTATACACTAGCTCTTTTGTCAAACCTTTTGTTAACGGATCCGCAATATTCTCTTTAGATTTTATATAATCTATTGAGATTATTCCGTTTGACAACAATTGCCTTACGGTATTATGTCGACGACGAATATGTCGTGACTTACCGTTATACATGTGATTATGTGCTCTACCTATTGCAGATTGACTATCACAATGAATGCAAATAGCTGGCACAGGTTTTGGCCACATTGGAATGTCTTCTAAGAAGTGACGAAGCCATTCTGTTTCTTTACCTGCTTTATCTAAAGCAATGAACTCGGATTCCATTGTGAATTGTGCGATGCAAGTTTGTTCGTGGACTTCCAAGAAATAGCGGCACCTCCTAGAGTAAAGACATATCCACTAGTGGATTTTGAATCTTTAGTATCCATCCGATATCCAATTGGCATCACAATAACCTTCAAGTACTGCTGGATATCGAGTAAAGTTCAAACCATGATCACGGGTGAATCTTAGATATCTAAGAACCCGAATGATCGCTTTCCAATGGTCTTCTCCGGGGTTACTAGTGTACCTCTCAATTTACTGATAGCGTAAGCTATATCAGGACGAGTACAATTCATTAGGTACATTAGGCTTCCAATGATTTGGGAGTATTTTAACTGAGACACTGCATCACCTTTATTTTTCGATAAATAATGACTGATGTCGACAGGTGTTCTTGCTAAATTCAAATCATCCTTGATAAATTTATCAAGAATTTTCTCAATATAATGAGATTGAGATAATGCATATCCGTCAGATGTTTTAGTAATTTTCATTCCTAATATAACATCTGCGACCCCCATATCTTTCATATCAAATCTTTTGTTAAGCATTTGCTTAGTTGATTTGATCATGTTTTGACTGCTTCCAATAATAAGCATGTCATCCACATAAAGACAACTATGACATATCCTTGGTCAGTGTTTTTAACATAGACGCATTTGTCACATCGTTTATCTTAACCCCATTAGTAAGCATTGCATGATCAAATTTTTCATGCCATTGCTTAGGTGCTTGTTTTAATCCATAAAGGGATTTTACAAGTCGACAAACTTTCTTTTCTTGCCCTGATACAACAAACCCTTCGGGTTGCTCCATATAGATCTCTTCATTTAGATCACCATTTAAGAAAGCTGTTTTAACATCCATTTGATGCATTTCTAAATTAAACAACGCTGCTATTGCAATAAGCATGCGAATGGATGTTATTCTTGTCACAGGGGAATATGTGTCAAAATAGTCCAGACCTTCCTTTTGTCTGTAACCTTTAACTACAAGTCTCGCTTTATACTTGTCAATTGAACCATTTGCTTTCATTTTTCTCTTGAATATCCATTTATATCCAAGAGGTTTAGAACCTGGTGGAAGATCCACCAATTCCTAAGTATGATTTTGCATAATGGATCAATTTCATTATTAACAGCCTCTTTCCACAAGGTGCTTCAGGACCTGTCATTGCTGCCTTAAAGCTTTGAGGTTCATTTTCTAACATGTATGTCAGAAAATCTGGACCAAAGAATTTTGATGTTCTCGCTCTCTTACTTCTTCTTGGTTCATCATCAGTTAAATCCTGTTGGTTGAGACCATTACTAGTCTCATGTGTTTGATTGTCATTAGTCTCTTGACTTTGTGTACAATTATAAGTTCTTTTCTGTGAACTTAATTCCTGTCCTTTCTTGTAAGGAAAGACATGTTCAAAAAAACACAGCATTCCTTGACTCTATAATAGTGTTCACATTTATATCAGGTATTGCTGATTTATAAGTCAGAAACCGATATGCACTACTATTCTGAGCATAACCAATAAACACACAATCTACTGTTTTTGGTCCAATCTTAGTCTTTTTAGGAACAGGAACTTCCACTTTTGCCAAACACCCCCACACTTTTTAAGTATTTGTAGGAAGGTGGTCGACCTTTCCATAATTCATAAGGAATACTTTTGGTTTTCTTGTGGGGTATTCCATTAAGAACATAATTTGCAGACAATATTGCTTCCCCCCACAAGTTCTGTGGTAAGCCTGAACTTAGTAACATGGCATTCATCATTTCTTTAAGGGTTCTATTCTTTCTTTCAGCAATTCCATTTTGCTGTGGAGAATAAGAGGCTGTTGTTTGGTGAATAATGCCATGTTGTGCACAAAATTCATTTAATGGTGCATCATATTCACCACCCCTATCACTTCTAACCATTTTAATGGTTTTACCAAGTTGATTTTCAACTTTTGTTTTGTAGAGTTTAAAACATTTCTAAGGCTTCATCTTTACTTCTAAGTAAATAAACATAACAATATCTTGTGCAATCATCGATAAATGTTATGAAATACTTTTTGCCTCCTCTAGTTTGAATAAATTTTAGATCACATACATCAGTATGAATTAATTCTAGAGGTTCAGTTTTCTTTCAACTGATTTAAAAGGAGCCTTAGTTAGTTTCGCTTCTACACAAACTTCACATTTATGATTAGGATTAATTTCAAACTTTGGTATATAATCCAAACCAATTAATCTACGCAAAGCATCATAATTTACATGACCTAATCTACCATGCCATAAATTCGACTCAAGAATATAAGCAAAAGATGTGTTATTCTCATTCATAGCAACTTTTGATACAACTGTCATTACATTTAGTTTAAAGAGACCATCACTCATGTATCCCTTACCAACATACATACCACTCTTTGTTAATACAAATTTATCAGACTCAAAAACAAGCCTAAAACCATTTTTACTTAACAAAGAACCAGAAACTAAATTCTTCCGGATGTCAGGTACATGCAGTACGTTGTTGAGGGTCAGTTCTTTCCCTGATGTCATCTTCAAGATCACTTTCCCTTGTCCAGCCACAGTAGAAGTAGAAGAATTTCCCATGAAAAGTTGTTCACCATTTGCAGCCTCTTTGTAGGAAGTGAACATCTTCTTGTCCGCACATATGTGATGAGTTGCTCCAGTGTCAACCCACCATTCTTTGGGATTTCCAACCAAGTTAGCCTCAGACACCACAGTAGAGAGGTTGATGTCATTTACTCCGTCAGAGATGTAATCCAATTCTGTTACATTGGCCTGATTGGTGGTCTTCTTACTTGTACTTCCATGATCTTTCTTAGGACGGCGGCAGTCAGAAGCTCGATGTCCAGTCTTGCCACAGTTATAGCATTTTCCTTTGAACTTCTTGTTGCCATTGTTGTTGCCTTGTTTAGGACCATCTCCAGTAAACTTTCTCTTTTTGTTATGTGGTTTATGAACTTGTTCAACCACATTAGCCTTGGACTCAATGGGATTTTTCCCATTCCTCTTTTCAGCCTTTCGGTTATCTTCCTCAATTCTTAATCTTACAATCAACTCATCCATGGTCATCTCTTTGCGTTTATGTTTTAAATAATTTTTGAAATCTTTCCAAGCCGGTGGTAACTTTTCCACCAAAGCTGCGACTTGGAAAGATTCGCTAAGAGACATACCTTCTGAATGAATATCATGCAAAATTATTTGAAAACTTTGAACTTGAGATATTACCGTTTGGGAGTCTACCATAACAAAATCCAGAAATTTACCGACGACAAATTTCTTTGTGCCGGCATCTTCTGTTTTGTATTTCTTCTCCAAAGAATCCCATAATTCTTTTGCTGACTTCAGAGGACTGTAAACACTATACAGCATGTTGTCAAGGCCATTGAGGATGTAGTTTCTGCACAGGAAATCTGAATGTTTCCAAGCATCTACAGCGGCAACAATTTGCCGATCACTTTCACCCTCTTTAAGTGCTGGAGCCTCTTCATGGAGAAACCGGGCCAAATTAAGAGTTGTAAGATAGAATAGCATCTTCTGCTGCCATCTCTTAAACTCGGTACCGTTAAATTTTTCCGGTTTTTCTCCATGATTAATAGGTACATGAACATGGTTCTGGATAGGGACCGATGTTGGTGTAACAATAGAAGTACCACTGCCAGATGCAGTTTTAGTTGTAGTAGCCATAATCTCTGATTACAAAAATCATAAAAAATTAAAACACAAATTAATTTTCTAGTTACTAAAACCAGAAAATAAATTATAACACAAAAATAATTTTATTTTTCTTATTACTAAAACTAGAAAAATAAAATAGTACAATAAATTTTCTATTAACACAATTAATATTCTGCAATTGTTAATGACACCAGTATATTACTACTAGTTGTCAAAGAAAAGAGACAGTATATTACTACTATCTGTCAAATAGCATAAACACTATTTGTTTTTCCAACCAGAATATATCTTTATGAAAACAGAAAATTAAATACAATGAAGATACCAAAAAATAGTCTGTCTTAAGATTGTTGGACAATCTTCACTGTATTTAAAATATTTTAATTCTATTGTGTACAAAACAACAATTAGAATTTAAGAAATAAAGAAAATGAGAGAATTTGTTTGATTACAAAAATCAAACTCGAAATAATAAATAAATAAATAAATAACAGGTTTTTATTTTGTTACAAAAACAAAATTAAAATCTTATTAAGTAAACAAATAAAACAAAATAAAATTAAACAACTTACTTGGTTAATTTCTTTGAATAACTTTTCTGATCAAGTCCAGTGTTTAACACTGTGTCCTTAAGACAGATTCGTCCTCTCCACGGTGCTTTCAGAATTTGGACGTCTATCTCCCAAGATAAAATGATCTTCTCAACGAATAAAAGCAGCACTACAATTTAATCGTTCGTCGAACACACTAAGTGTTTACACTCTTTCTTTCAGAAATAAAATGCAGCAATATGTAGAGATTTAAAGCAGAGGATGGAATACGAAAATTGGAGTGAACAATCCAAATGGGAGGCTTAGTCTATTTATAGATGTAAAGGTGGCTCTGTTTGGATGAACAGTAAATCCAAACCAGTTTATTTCCGGTTTAATTCAAATGTTTTTGACCCAAAAAAATTAGTATTGGACCGAACAAGCCCAACCCAACCTCGCACCCGCGCCCAGCCCAGCCCGCCCGACCATCCGGCGGCGGCGCGCGCGCGTGTGGTGGTTTTTGGGTCCAATGGGTCTAGCCCATTTTGCCCATAACCTCTCCCTCTAAAATACTTGGGTACCCCTTGGGGCACACCCCAAGTACCAAATCCATGCCTTATAAACCCTCTCAAAACCTCCCACCAAATCAATGTGGGATAAGCCTTATACAAACCTTTAAGGAATTTTCACAAAAACTCTATTTTCATGGAGCATACTTTGGCTTCAATTTCCCATTCACTCGGTAATGGTTTTGAGCAACCAAATATACCACGTGAATCACAACGCAGCATAGAACGCGTTACCACTTTGACCCGTGTAAATCGATGCACGGGGTCCACCTAAAAATTAGACCAAACATGGAAAAAAATTCTGGTTTTACCCAGAATTTTATAACCATTTCCAACACTGACAACCACCATTGTCATCCTTCGCCTCCAAGACCTCAGATCTGAGATCTATCATCTCAGATCTATATTCTCTCTCTCTCTCTGTGTCTTCTCATCATACTCTGGTTTTTCAGACAGTAAAATTTATTATGGTTTGAACCAGAACTGACATAATATATGTGCTCTCGCTATCTCTCTATTTCTCTATCTTTTTCTCTTTCTCTCTATATGTATATATTTTTATTTTACTATTTTTTTTTTGGTCATTATCAGTTTGAATATTGATTTTGAGATCTCAAACAAAAATGTTATTTTAGTACGTTCAATAGTAAAATAGAGTAAAATTTTACTCTATGTAAGAGTAAAATTTAACTGTTAACGATATTAATTCAATGTTTTGACTAATTTCTCATTTAATATCTATATGAATAATGGTAATAATTTTAGTAAGTGCGGTGGTTAGTAATAACAATGACAAAAATTCACTGTTTATATGTTTAAAGTAAATAGTAAAATTTTATTGTCCAAATTATTACAGTAAAATTTTATTGTCTAATATAGTAAATTTTTATTGTCACCGGAGAACCTTGCCAAAAAAATTTCGCCAACCGACAGTGATCACCGGAAAACTATCATCGGCTGGGGTGATCAACGGTGGCCGCGGTGGTTGATGATGGCAAAAAATGGTTGGTGGTGGTTGTAGTAATGTAAGAAAATTATAGAAGTTGAGAGTATTATTGTCATATTTTTAAAATATTTTAAACTTTGCCATTAATGAATTAAATATTTTTAACTTGTCCTTTTGGCAATAAAGTTTGAAATTGAGGGACTATTACCAAAAACCCCAACTTGAATTTGTGAAAGATTTTATAACCCAAAAAAAAATTTTACAATAAAGCAATCTCTGTCGTTCAATTTTTGATTAGGTATCTTCTTTTCCCGTGTGAGATTGTGTAAAATTAAAGTTTGTAATAATTGTTTGGGCGGAAAATTCATTTATAATCAAACAATTTTAATCGTTCAATTTTTAATTTATTTCAAATCAAACAAATCAAACTAATATATTTTAATAAAACTACTAAAATCGCTATTAATCCCGGTGAACCAGTTAAACCGAAAATAATTTAGCCTAATTGGCTAGGTCAAAAGACCAACCAATTTACAACAAAATTAATTGATAAAAACTTTTAAATTTTATTTCAAAATTTAAACCGTCTTGAACTGAAATATGCACAATACTACAATATTAAATGGGAGTGTAAGATTCACTTTATCTAAGTTCAACAACTCACTTTTTCTTTCTTTTCTCGATGTGGGATTGTAAAATAAAAGTTAACAATTATTAAGGGGGAAGTTTATTTCTAATCAAGTAATATCACCCGTTCAATTTTTTATTTAGGTTAATCTTTAGTTTATTTTGAATCAAAAAATCTAACCAATATATTTTGATAAAACTGCCAAAATCACGATTAAACTAGCAAATCATTCAAACTGAAAATAATTCAGCTTAATCAGTTAGGTCAAAAGACTATAACCAGCTTACACAAAAATTAATTAATTAAAACTTTTAAATTTTATTTTATTAAAATTTAAACTGTCTTGAATTGAATCATACATAATACAATAATATTAAATGGAAGTACAAGATTCACTTTATGTAAGGGTAACAATTCACTTTTTTCTTATTTTCCCAATGTGAGATTGTAAAATAAAAATTAAATGAAAGCTAGCCAATGGAGATTTTCTTAATTGTTTAAAATTAAGAAAATCAAGAAAATTAGTATGAAATATTAAAACTCTCACAAGGCTTCCACTATAAATTTCCTTTTGTTTGTATAATATATAGATAAATAAATTAATGATCTAATCATTTTTCTTTACCAATCCATAAGAGATTATTTATATTAAATTAGACAATTATAGTTCAAGAATACTTATCCATAAGTCTAACAGTCACTTAATACAACTTTTCAGAAAGAAACTACCAAACTCAAACAATCATTTAACAGAAATTTTGGGGGCTCAAATTCCCATTGCCCAAACTTGCCCGAGTCTCACGCAGAGCATACACTTCACACACCTCACTCCACCTCATCTAGGCCAATCATCTTTGAAAAACTTTGTGATTTGTGATTTGTAATAGATTTAATTGCAACAAATCTCAAACAATTAAAACTGACAATCTAAATTATTTAGCATGTATGAAAGAGATTTAGATTGTTATTTCACAATTAATAAATCAATACAAACGATTTTTACGTAGAAAAATCACAATTGAAGCTCCTCCAATTGTGACAAAAAATTACAACCGAAACGCCACAAATCAATCCACTATAAAGTATGAAAGAATACAAATTTACCACACAATTTACCCAAACTCTGTAAATTGTCTTCAACAATTTGCTCTTTTTTCACCAATACCTTCATCTTGGAATTGATCTGCTGGACATCGAATCCATAACATCTATGTCGAATCCATGACCACGAGCAGCTTCAAACTCCTTCAAAGACCATGCTTGAACCCTTAGAATCCACCAAAGAAGAACTCTTTTGTATTGAATGACCAAACACAAACCCTTTGATTTGAACAACTTAATTCATGAGATAAACTCACACAATTATCAAAGGAAACAAGTAAAGAAGCTTCAGAAGAAAGCCCTAATACCCAAGAAGATCTAGAAGCTATACCCTAGAATTACACTTGTTCACAGCTTTATAGCAAACAGATTCGCGATCACCGCTTGAGCTATGGAATGGCCGCTTGAGTGGTGTGTTCTTACGAAGTGTCTTCGCTCGAGCGATGAAAAGTTAGCTTGAGTGTGAAAACTCAACTTTCAGTATATTTGCAGACAAGTCAAACTTCTAAGAGGCTTACACTTCGCTCGAGCAACACTTTCGTCACTCAAGTCGTCAAGTCAAAAACACTGCCAAACTTACAACTCAATGTGACAAGTTTGTTCACAGAATTGACAACAAGTAGGGACCTAACAATCTCTCCCTTTGTCAATTCCCGAACAAAACAATCTAACAAAATTTTCCTATCAAACACACGCACTAGACACACCTCCTGACCAACACAAAAATCCAAAACTAGGCTAAAACAACCCTAACCATATTTAGAACAAACTCCAACAAGCCTCATACAAAACAACATGATCAAAACACTAGAAATAGGATGATCAATCAAAACAAACATAATCAAAGCAAATGGATAGAAATCAAGATAACCAAAGTAAATCAAATTTATCATATCCAAAGCATGATTAATTCAAGTCAATACGTAGCCCAATCACCAAATATCCCAATGTCTAACAACATATCTGTCATGACCCAAACCCGCCCCTATGGGTTAAAGACATAACCGGCTAGTAATCCTGTGATTACCTACGGCCTCAGACCAAAACAGACATGACTCGCCAAAGCAAAGGGGCCAAACGGAAGCAAAAATTTAAAACTTTGTCCATAGAGTCGTGCTTATATGCACTCAAAACAACCCATGCACATATACGTTAATAACCCACAACAAGTACAGTATCACAAAATCCTTTACAGACAGGATCATCCGAACTGAGTCAACCCATACCAAAACTATATACAGATGTACACAAAGTCCTTGCCAACAAGACAAAATGTAAATACGTAACAAAATGGCAAGGATGGGTCTCGTACGTGAGACACAAGGCTGACTCTCCAAAACTCATGTTGTTCCTGGCAGACTTCACTGGGGCTGGGTTTGGACTTCCCTCGGCTCACCTACAAACACATGAATGAACGTGAGCGATAGCCCAGTAAATAATATCAAATACAGAAGTTACATAACAATGTAGAACAACAGGTTCCAAACGGCCTTGGGCCCAATTCATATTTCTATTTAACAGATATATAACTATACGAATTTCAAATCAAGTGACTTGTAGTTTCAACATTCTGGCCTTTGGCCCATTCAAATTCTCATTCATGTCAAAACGGCCTTCGGCCCACTCATTTATGTCAAAACGGCCTTTGGCCCGATCATTCTTGTCGAACGGCCTTCGGTCCACTCATTCATGTCAAAACGGCCTTTGGCCAGATCATTCATGTCAAAACGGCCTTCGGCCTGTCCATTCTTGTCAAACGGCCTTCGGCCCACTCATTCATGTCAAAATGACCTTCGGTCCATTCATATAAGTCAAAAACAACCTTTGGTCCATTCATTTATTCGTGTCAGACTTTTGTCCACAATCCCAATTAGCAACTCATAAAGCTTATAAGGGAATTTAACGATTGGACATTCACAAGCATTCGAATATCGATATTACTCACAGTGATCGGCTTGTGGATTTGCCCTGGAGCTTGACCCTACACATTTCATGAACACAAAAGGGGTCACTAACAGTTCAATCCGTTCTTTGATTCACATATTCCTCTTTAGGCTTTATTCTTATCTCATTAACTCATTTACAATGCTTAACATATGCCTAAGAGTGTTTATAAGTGAAAGAGAACGGAAAACGAAACACAGAACGAGCATACAAAATTTCAGAGAACAGGGTCCCCGCTCGAGCGTCAACTTCCCCGCTCGAGCGAACCCCTAAGGCCTGCAAAAGTACTGGTTGCATGAAAAATACGCTCGAGCGTCGAATAGAGCATTCGAGCGGAAGGCCTGTCTACAAAACTCCCCGTTTGAGCGTGAGATATCCCGCTCGAGTGGACATCCAACTCTGCAAAAAGTGCTGGGAGCACGATTTTCCCACTCGAGCGTCATGTTCCACGCTCGAGCGGACCTCAAAATTCTGGAAAACCCAGATTTGTGTTCTTGAGCTCAACTTCGAAATTTCAACCACATTACTTGCATGCAATGGCTCAAATTACACATTTACACATGTTAACATGCTACCAACACAAGATTACAACATTAGGAAGCTCAATTTCAAGGATTACACACTTGCATGTCTCAAATTGACACCAAATTCAATTCTATCATACATATTCATGCATTTCAAGCTCCCATTCTCATAATATATACATGCATGTGATGAATTAGCCACATTCTCAACTTAGACAACACAAATGGTGATTAAAACATGAGTTTCCTTTAACATTTCACATGGATTATACACATTTGTGTTCAATCATGCAATTTCAAGGTAAGTCTTTACATGCATGCACATTTTAAGCTTCAATTCAACAAATCCATCACAATTTCCTTTCAATCTTACTCTTGATCACCAAATTAGCTTGAACACACAAAATTACAATTTATACATCAAGAATTACTCACCTAGAAGCTTTGATCTTCTAAGCTCTAGTCAATTCTTGAGCTAACTCTTCAAAAGATTCAAGTCTTGAACCAAAGCTCCAATTCCTTACACTCTCTCTCACTCTAGCCGACCCTCTTCCCTTTTTCCTTAGTGTTTGATCAGCCAAATGAGGATATAAGAGGGAATGGTTCTATAGTGCCTTTTTACATAAATCACCATTCACAATAAAATAATAATAAAGCAATTTGGCACTATTCATTGATTTAATCCATTTAATCTAACCCGAATCAATTTTCAATTAAATTTTACTGTAGGCTCTAAAAATTACGCTAATCACAAAGGCGTAATCAATTTCGGGTTCTATGGCCGATAAGGCCCTCAATTTAATTTCTAAAGTAGATTTTTCAAACAAATATTCCTACGGTGAACAGATAGAATTTCAAGATCACACTTATTCACATAATGGCACATAAAATCATGCTAAACACATAATCATACTCAAATTAAGGACCAATTAGCATAATACAGAACAAGGGTATCACAATATCCAACCTAAGCCAATATATCCAAAAGTCAATCATAAGTCAATCATAGCCTCAATATATCCATATATTCAACTACCCTCCAATTACTCCATTTTTTGTTCAGGAGAAACAAAGCCAAAATAAATGAAAACAATATATACAGGCCAAGGAAGATCTAAAACATCAAGACACAGTAAAGAGAAGCAAAAATAAAATTGTCCAAACTAAAACCAACATCACTGATCCGGCAATAGTGGAGGAGGCTGTTGCATCTGAAGAAGGGATAAAATCTAAGTAAGCTACAATGAGGACTGATCAATAGAATGCGGCCAGCAGATGCCTCTAATGCAGTAAGCCCCGCATCCATGGATATCTCCAGGTCTGTGAGACGAGTATCATAAATGTCCATTCGAGCCTCCAAACGGTCAAAGAGGGTATAGATGGCATGCTCAATCTAGCGCAGTTGTCCCCAAATAGACCGAGCTGGAGGAGGCTACTCCCATCATCAGCAGCAACGACATCAAACTCAACTTCCTTGTCTATAGGGTCAGAACCACCCACCCCGGAAGTACCCCCCTTAATATGCGCCTGACTTTGGGAACGGTTTTTTTAGTGATGGGTTTTATAGGACAGGCAAACTCATCATCCGAGGAGGATGGAACACCAAGAGGGGTAAGAGAGCAATTTATCAGAGAGTCGTAAGGAAGACCTAGAGATTTTTTGCCCTCAAACACACCTATCATTTTGGTCACAATCATTTCAGAAAGGTCTATAGGAAAATGACGGTCAATGCAGTAAAGGACATATCCCTAATTTTGGGAAATGTTAGAGCTATGTGTGGTGACATGGATGTTAGCACAAACAATGATATTCAGAAGGCAAAATCGATGGAGAAGCTCATTTTGCCTTATAAGGGCCTCGGCGACCCATGTTTGGGGGCTGCCACACAGGGCAGTGGAAACCATGTCAAAATCCGCATTACAAGAGCCAAGAAAAGGGTAGTGGCAATTGTGGACGTCAAGAATAGCAAGAGGGGACCGGATGACCTCATCATTAATGAAATTTTTTTTAGACCGGACCCATGTTTTGAAGGAAGGAGCTACAGTATCAATAGCGGTGATGTTACAATAGAATTCTCGAATCCAACTAAGGGTTTATTGGCCAGAGAATGAGATAACTATGTCACCGCCTAATAGATCAAACATATGCCGAATAGGGATGGATTCAAAGGTGGAAGGTTAGACGTTCTGTTCGAGATGAATGGTCCATGACGCATAGGTATCACGATACAAGAGGACCTTTTCTTGGGATGGAAAGAGGTCAGTGTTATAGGCAGGACGGGTACTAGTGGACTTGTGTTGTTTAGTAAAGGATGAGGCCATGTCTAAAAAGCTGACGAACAAGTAAAGACCACCAATAACCCCCCTAAGATAACCCACCAAGAGAGACACAGACCCACCAACAACCAAATCAGCCACTCCCAAAATCAAATCAAAAGAGCAAACGCCATTAGTAACAAGGATCCAAACACAACATGAAGATATATCAATTAGCACACATGGATATATCAATTAACATAGGAAATTCAACTCTCAAATAGCTCAAACATAATAAACAATTGCACAAAACTGCTCATAATAATGCTAGGATACACAGTGAGACAATGTACTCAAATCACTATACACCCCCAAGACAAAAGCAAACCTAGAAGCAAACAATTTACGAAAGACAAAAATAAACAAACTCAAACACAAGACGCAAAAAGAGCACGATAAACACACACATAAAAAAAATAGAATAAAATAAAATAAAATAAAACTACTAGATGCAACCTAAAACCATCAACTACTAATTTAGACTCACTCGAGTTCATAAGAACAAGAGGAACACAAGATGGAAAAACAATTACACACTAGCAGCAGAGACGAAAAGTGGGAAAAAAATGAAGGAATGGAAAAAAAAAAAAAACTTACCGAAACACAATGAGAGGCATGATGAGGCGCAATTATAACCCAGAGTGTGAAGGATCCAAGTGCAATTAGCAGGGGGAAAAAGGGTGCCCTAGAAGAGAGAAAGAGAAGGCTGGAAGAAATTTGGGGGAAAATAAGAGAGGAAGAGATGGGTTCAGGGTTTTATCCCTGGGCAGATTGCTCGAACGAGGCTTTTACCGCTCGAGCAAACTGACTAATGCGTGCCCCTTCGCTTGAGCCAACACTTATGCACTCGAGCATAGATCAGAGTCTCTCAGAAGTTTTTCTCCTCTACTAAAGTACTGGATATGGGCCATGACCGCTCGAGCAGTGGCCAAAAATAAGCAACAAGCAACACCACTTGAAACACCCACCCCTGAGGATTCAAAACAACTCATGCACTCAAGTAACACCTGAAACACAAATGAATCAGTACAATGGCAATAATGTGATACTAAGATAAGATAATCCACATTACATGAGGCTCGCAATCTTACAAGTTAGACAAAATAAAACACAATATCATGAGCAAGACAGATAAACATGGATCAATAAGCATAGACAACATGTGAATGTAGAACTCAAAGGCAACATGAAAGTTCACATAGTGAGTGTGTGTGTGTGCAATCCTTGAGAGTCCACAATCGCGAGAGTTAATCTGGTAGTGATAGAATGGCTAGACCTTTGGCTAGAGAATCTAAGCATCACTGAGAAAAGTCAAACCACCAGGAATCAAGGAGTATTTGTTGAGTAAATACGGCGGCTCCCCCTTAATCAATGAGTCCTTTTTATTTTTATTTTATTTTTTTGGTTCAATTTCCTTTCTTTCTGGCACTCACTGGCGGCTTTTATGCTCAAGAGTATAAAAACCAAACCAGAGAAGCATGGAAACAATTAGGCTGGCCTGGTTGGTGCCTCTGAGGTAGCCTTTTCCTAATGCCCGAACTTCAGAGAAGTGAAGGAGAAACCATGTAGGTGCAAACAGATGTGGATGGTTAAGAGACTCAATATCACCCATGATATGTTAGTATAGGTCAATTCCTCTAGAAAAGCATACGATACAATGTTAGAAGTCTATAGAGAAATTTGATCACTTATGCGAAAACCCCTGCAATATTTAACTCAAGGATGTATACAAAATGAGATCATGAATTCAATGAGCATGTACATTCAAAATGAGCCATGAACAAAGACATATGAATTCGTGCAAGCAGCATGAGAGGTGTTCAAATACATCTATGTACGAAGATGACGAGCATCAATGACAATGAGATTATAACATCCAAGTACACATAAAGCCAACCATACTCACCCACTCATGCAACAAGTCACACTCAAGTTTATGAGCACTACACCCGAGGTCTTTCTGTGACAACCACTTCCTTAATTAAGTAAATTAATTATATTGATTATGTGCTTATTGTTAATTATGTGATTATGTGTTATGAAGTGTTATTGATTGCCATGTGATTATTTGAATTTTGTTATTGTGAACAGATAGGATAAAATGTGATATAAAACTGTCTGATTCAGTAATTTTAACAAGTTAGAATCAAATAATTAGATAGGGAACTAGAGCCTAATTCACATTAATTTATTTAAATTTAGTTTTATTGAGATCATAATATAATAAGGATTAATTTAATTTGAGTGAATTTGACTTTAATCTAGTTTAATTGAAACTTGTAATTAAGGCCCAAACAAATTATTAAGCTAACTTATATATGTCCTTAGCTAGTCATCAAGGTGTAAGAATAAGAGACGTATAGTGGAACATGTTAAGCCTTGAACATACACGTAGAGAGAGGAAGAGAAATTGCTAGAGAGAGAGAGAGAGTTCAACAAAGAGTTAAGAAGAAGAAAATGGAATTGAAAAGGAAACTAAGGGAAACATTGAAGACATGCCTAATTCTTCACAATTCATTCACTCTAGGTAAGAATTATTCTCTTTAAATTCATGAATTTAAAGGCTTATACTCATTAATTATGGAATTTAAGAAGAACATAAGCCTAATTGTAAGATTTGTTGATGTAATTGAAAGCTTATTACATACATGGCTTAATATAGAAGAAAAAAATGACTTACCTCTTAAATTCACCTTGCATGGCGTACTTTCTTGAACTTCATGATCATATATGTATTTTCTTGCATGGGTTTTCAAAATTGAAGGGAAATTTCATGGAAGTTGATATTTTTAAGCTCAAGATTGCAAATTCTATAACTTTACATTTCATTTCACAATTTGATTTGTTTTAAATGGAAAATTTAGTTTCATTCAAAGCCACAATTTGTGTTTGATGTTTAAGACCCAAATTCTAGCATGTTTATATGAGTTTTTGGGAGTGAAATGCATGAAAATGTGGTTGATTTTGCAAAAGAATGCAATGCCAAAACAAGAACAATTTCGGACAACAAATTTAACTAGACAGCACGTATGGCTTGGAGCCATGCACATGTGGAAGAGCCTCCCTTGTTTCCGCTCAACTACTGAAATAATTGCACGTGCAGGGCACATGTGCGGTGGTGGTTCTGCACATGCGGCTAGTGCCCCCAAACGTGTAGTTTTAACGGCAGTCCCGGTTTTGTTTCCGCTCCATTTTTCTACCTTCCGAGCCTCCATTTGCATGATTTTAAAGTGTTTTTCATGCGCATTTGCATCTCCTAAACATGAATGAAATAAAGAATAGAAAGTTATAACTGATCGAATAAGCAACGGATAGAAACCGAATAAAAAGCAAATAGGATAACTAAATGACATGATTATAATTGAGTTGTGCTTGAATTTCCTTGTTTAGGTTCGATGCCGCATCTTAAGCACATAAGTCAGGGAGCCCACTGTGAGTAATACTGTTGTAAAGCTATGTTCCATTAAAATTATTTTCTAATTGGTAAAAATGTATTGTTTTATTGAAATGATAATGTTTACGAATGAATGATTTTCCTATTTTCTAAACTATACTCATGGCATCTATAGCATATTGTTATTGTTATTGTTACAGAGATCTCTGTCAGTTCCAATTCTTGAAGCTATTGTTATTGCATTGATGGCCATCAAATGATTGTTCAGTCTTTAAGACGTATCGATTGTTCTGCTATTGGATGTACCACATATGACTATTATGAATCGAAATGATTGATACGATATAACACATTGATTAAGAAATTGATCTATTGATTAAGAAATTAATGCTGTTCGGTTTGAAGAATGTTGGGGCTACATATCAACGGGCTGCAACCATGATCTTGCACAATATGATCCACAAAGAGGTTGAGGTGTACGTGGACGACATGATTGTCAAGTCCAAGAAAAGAGAGGGCTACTACACCGCCTTGAAGAAATTTTTCCAACGGATCAGAGAGTATCGGTTGCGACTGAACCCTCAGAAATGTACGTTTGGTGTTACAGTAGGGAAAATGTTGGGGTTCTTGGTCACACAAAGGGGTATCGAGGTCGATCCTTCCAAGATTAAGGCCATCTTAGAAATGCCACCACTAAGGACTGAAAAGGAGATATGAGGCTTTCTGAGTAAAGTGCAATTCATAAGACGGTTTATTGCAAAATTAACCTTGACTTGTGAACCGCTGTTTGGTCTCTTGAAGAAAGGAAAGAAATTCCAGTGGGATGACCGATGCCAAGTTGCTTTCGAGCAGATCAAGCAGTATCTACAAAACCCACCCGTGTTGTCACCACCGGAGCTGAGGAACCGTTGATATTGTACCTGTCAGTAACCGACACGACAATGGGCTGCATGCTTGCACAGGAGTCTGAAGACAAAGTGGAGAAGGCTATCTATTACCTGAGCAAGAAGATGCTGGAATATGAGACCTGTTACACTCCGCTTGAAAAGGCTTGTCTGGCCTTGGTATAGGCTACTAGGAAGTTGAGGCACTACCTATTAGCTCACTCTGTAATACTGGTTTCGAGATTAGATCCCAGCAAATATCTCTTCAAGAAACCAGCACTTATGGGTAGGCTGGCTCGTTGGTTGCTTCTTCTCTCCGAATTTGATTTGAAGTACATGACTCGCAAGTCTGTGAAAGGGAGAGCGGTAGCGAAGTTCCTAGCCGATCACCCAGTAGAGGGAGATGAAGCAGTAAAGTATCTGTTCCCAGATGAGGCCATTCTGCAGCTTGAAGAAGAGGTTTGGACCATGTACTTTGACGGAGCATCTAATCAGTACGGGTATGGGATAGGGGTGTTGTTAATAGCGCCCGACAATTCCCACATAGCCTTAGCCTTCAAACTCCGATTCAAAGTATCGAACAATGAAGCAGAGTATGAGGCATGTATCGCTGGCTTGGAAGCCGTCCTGGAACTAGGGGCAAAAAGGTTGGACGTCATTGGGGACTCAAACCTGGCTGTGTCTCAAGCGAAAGGAGACTGGAAGGTGAAGGAAGAAAAGATGAAAATCTATCATCAAACCCTGGACGTTCTAATTCCCAGGTTTGAGAAGTTAACCTTCACCCATCTATTGAGAGAGAGCAACAGGTTCGCAGATGCTTTATCAACTCTATCTTCTATGATAGACATCCCTTTGGGAGTCTGGATGCGTCCAATCATCATTGAACAGAGGTATGTGCCGGCCTACGAGCTGATTGCCACCATAAATGAAGTACAAGATTAGAACCCCTGGTATCATGACATCTGGAACTTCTTAGAAAATGAGGCTTATCCACCAGGGGCAAATGCCAAAGACAAGAGGGCAATACGAAGAATGGCTGCTTAGTTCATCATCTGCGGGGGTAAATTGTATAAACGGGGCCATCTTGGGATGCATAAACTGTGTGTCGATGCTGAAGAATCTAAGCGCCTAATGGAGGCCATCCATGAAGGAGAGTCTGGAGCGCACATGAGTGGGGTAATGCTGGCTCGGAAGATTCTCAGACAGGGTTACTACTAGTCAACCATGGAGGAGGATTGTATTGGTTTTGTTTGGTGATACCACAAATGCCAGATCCATGCAAACCGCATGAACATCCCGTCATCGAAGCTGTACAACATGACTTTATCGTGGCCATTTTCAATCTGGGGGATTAATGTTATTGGGGCAGTTACTCCAAAGGAGTCGAACGGGCATGAGTACATCCTGGTGGTGATAGACTACTTTACAAAGTAAGTCGAGGCCCAATCATATGCAATGCTGAAGGCGTCGCATGTAGCTAAGTTTATCAGGAACAATATTATCTGTCGCTATGGAGTCCCGAATGAGATTATTTCGGACAATGGTTCTCACTTCCAGAACGAGGTGATCGACTTGCTGGAGAAATACAATGTGACTTTTCATAAGTCATCCACATATCGGCTGCAAACCAACGAAGTAGTTGAGGCCGCCAACAAGAATATCAAGCACATTTTGTAGAAGATGGTGGAAACCTACAGTGACTGGCCAGATAAGCTGCCATTTGCTCTCTGGGGCTACAGAACATCAATTCGAACTTCTACTGAGGTAACTCCGTATTCCTTGGTTTATGGGATGGAGGCTGTTCTGCCGATTGAAGTTGAGGTTCCATCATTGCGGGTGATGGTTGAATGCCAGATAGCTGAGGCAGATTGGCAGCAAAGCAGGTTTGAAGAACTCATGCTGTTCGATGAAAGAAGGCTGAAAGTACTGTATCACGTCCAAGGTTATCAACGCAGAATTGTCAGGGCTTTCAACAAGAAGGTTAAGTCTAGGAATTTGAAAGAAGGGGATTTGGTGCTCAAAGACAACCGAGCTCCCATCTACGACCTTAGGGGCAAGTTTAGACCTAATTGGACTAGTCCCTACATCATCAAGTCAATTTGGTTAGGTGGAGCTGTCGTTCTTATGGACCTAGACGGCCTAGAGTTCTCCCAGCCTATCAACATGGACAAGTTGAAGAAATACTATCCCTGAGTGGCTCGTTAGGCCAAAAACCCGAAAGGGCGACCTAGGCAAAAATTAGAGCACAGAAAATTTGAAATAAGAAAAACTGAGCTTGCAAGGTTGAAAACCCAGAAAGGGCGGCCTTGGCAAAAGTTAGAGCGCAAAAGGAGAGTGTTAATACACGAGTGAACCTGAACCGAACTATGTAAGGCTTGATTCCCATCTTTGGGATACGTAGGCAACTTCATTCTGAAGTCTAGCCATAAACACTTCCAAATCAACTGTGTCCATGTGATTTTGTTGGTCATCTTTGTCTTTTTTGCATTCAAAAGCTCGGTTGTGATCTCCAGTACAGTGCTATTCAGACAAGGGGCAACTTTCCAGTTATTGGATTCAGGTTGTACATCTCAGTGATAGATCTTGGGTGTGTCCAGTTGTGATCCATATCGAAAATGGCTTTGAAAAGTTTTAATAAAAGTTGATTTTGTTCAAATTAATCTTTTTACAACTTAGACCATTTTTGGACCAAACGAAAAATTTTCAGTATCCACAACCTTCAATTCTATTGATTTCAATACAGAGTTCTCTGGTTCTTGATACAAATTGAAGTTGCTTTTTATTACATTCAAAAAGAAAACTTGAAAGTACAAATTAAAGCAATAAACTTGGGGCATAGTCACGTGTTCCTGCGTCCCCTCCCAGAGCTTGTGGAAGCTTCAGCTGCCAAAGTAGGCCCAGTTTGCGCCTCATCTTTAAGCCAAGCTATGCATTCGCCAGCAAGGGCAAAGCTGAAAATGGGAGCGGGGGCCAGAAGTTCTCTCGTCCTCCATGCGGTGGCATACTGAACTAGCTGTGGGCCTCGAATAAAAAATGAAGCTGGGTACTCCATCCCCTCTTCAAGACAAGTCTGGTCGTGGCCAAACTGACGCTGAAACCGGAATGGAAAGTAGAAGACACAATGTGTCAGGCCCATCAGCTGAATGCTAGGCTGCCGGGACATGCTGTAGCCCATCTCAGGCAAATCAAGCCAGGGACAACGCCAAGCGATGTCAACAGCAGATCGGTTGCACATCCATTCGCACCACCATCCTTCATCTGGGGCATCAACTAGTCGTTGGCAAAAAAATAGCCACGTGCTGAATTTGCTAAGCAAGAGTGAACTACCTTCAATTTATCTATGAGCCATATCTGGGGAGGGATGAAAAATAAGAGAGATTAAAGACTAGAGAGGTGTACGTGGAGACAAAAAGTGAGAAAAGGGTTTTGAGAGAAAAACAGAGCCTGAGGGCCAAGTGATGTGAGAAATACACATGTGAGAAGGGCGGGAAACATTACCTGTAAGAGTACAGGACTTCCTGCGAGCCTGGTTGTCTCCCGGCAACGGAAAACATCCAAACCCATCAGAGTCTCGGCTAATGTCATGCCAATGCAGCTCTTTCAAGCCTTGGGCAACCTCAATCAAACGAATGCTAGACCCTCCAAGGCCAGGGGCAAGTAGAAAATGAGATAACGTGCACAAACAGAGGGCATGTCGCCGGAAACTTTGCCAAAGATGATCGCCGCAGTCACCGGCGTCAAAAAAGCGATGAATCAGTCTGGGAATGTCTAACTCCCCGTTGCGAATCAAAGATTGAGCGTCGTGCAAAGTAAGCCCACATATCCGTCCTAAAGCTTGGATGTGGCCGAAAAGCGACTGGGGCAAGATCTCCTCATCACGCTGGGACTCCATCAAAGCTTGAAATTCTTCAAAAGTGGGGCACATCTCTTGACCCCCCAAGCTAAAAACATGAGTTATCGGGTTCCAACACCTAGCCGCAGCATGGAGGAATGGAAAACGCAGCGGGGTGCGACTCGGCGTGAATAGTGCATTTATCCCGAAACCCAGAAATTTAGCTTTTCCGAGCCATCTAGAGCTACAATCCAATCGGAGAGTTTTTCGGCAAAGAATGGTTCTATTTGAAGCAAAAATAGAGCTGAAATGGAGAAAACACGAAACTGGGGCTTTTGTAGAAGATAAGGTGTTGAGTGGAAGACAGGTGTCAGCATTCTGGAGGTTTCTGAAATTAGTGGCCGACCGGCCAATTTTGTAGCCGATTGGCTAGCACTAGTGGCCGATGGTCATTTCTGGTGGCCGACAGCCTCCCCCTTATGGCCGAGGGCCTCTTCTTTTGTTCCTTGAGCTATCTAGGTGTTGAAAGTGCTGAGAATCTGTGTCTTGTTCTGCTTTTGGTACCTTTTGATGTCTCTCTATTTGCTTTTTAGTTGTTTATTGAGTTGTTGTATTGCTCATTGGGTTGCTTTGAGTTGCTTATTGAGTTATTGTTTTTGCTTATCGAGTTGTTAAGTTGTTTATTGAGTCGTTGTATCGAGTTGTTTTCTTCTATTTACCATTTGTTGGTTAGTTCACTATCTGATACGGAATTGCTAATACAACTTACCACATTCAATTTCCATCAAAATCCCATTTTTGTGTAAAATGGTGCAATGCGATGAATGCGATGAATATAAATGTAACACTTTTGAACAAAAGTTGTTTCCATTCCAATCATGGTTTCTTTTTGCAAAAGAGTACAAGTTTTAAAGAAAATAAAACTGCCTAAGGCTGTACAATATGCTAATACTACTAGCAAAAAGAGAAACAAAGCAAAAACATCTGGACCAGTGCCACCCGTCTCAGGATCGAGAGGCTCTCTTCGTCCTCTTCCTCAGCAGAGTGGACTCTGTAGCACTGTCACCATCAGTGCTGCTGTCTGCGTCTGAGCCAGAGCCAGATCCAGAACCATCCCCGCTCTTCTCCTCAGAACTATCTCCAGCGTTGCCTCTGCCCTCAAATGACTCTGACTGCGAACTCGCTGGCTCCTCGTCCTCATCAGACTCATCATCATCTGGGATAGGCTCTCGTGAATTGCTCCCGGTATGAGTGCGCCTAGCCCTGCCTCGGCTGTGTGTCGACGTCCCTCGTCCCTCTCTCCCCGTCGTCGGGGAAGGCACTGAAGATCCTACTGCAGCTCCTACTGGAGCGCCCGATAGGGCTGCCATCTGGAAGGGAATCTGAAAAGGACAGTTTGTCAGAATACATTAGTTGTGATGAATGCCGTGAGCAGTATATGATTGTAGTGTATGAATGCCGTAAGCAGTATATGATTGTAGTGTATGAATGCCGTGAGCAGTAAATGGTTGCAGTGTAGGAATGCTGTGAGCAGTATATGATTACAGTGTATAGGTGCGGTGTATCGATGCAGTATTGAGAATGAAATGCGTCAGATCAGTATGGAGCAGATTACAGGGGTTTTGGAATGTAGGTTGAAGGAACTTACCGGGATCTCATAAATGCTGAGCAGGTCCATGCTCATCTGTACCATCCCCATCAGAGAAGCTAACAGCTCGAGGGCTTGCCCGGTATACTCTACGAATGCCTTTAAATGTGTTGAGATGATTAGTAATTTACAAAGCATAAACTGGACTGAAATGAATGTGCAAAAAGTGAAGTATGGTACATACCGGGATCGGGCCTCGAACTCCGACCAGCTAGTGACCAACGGGTGCAGGCTGGATGGGAATCTGATAAGTCTCTCCAGCGCGTCCCTGGCAGGTCATGGTAGTAGGTAGCTCCGGCCACCCTGCTCTCTGTCTCGCCTGGGAGCCTCTCTTGCCATGGGCCTGAGTCGCCCTGGATCCACCCGTTCTCTCTGCTGCAGCTGCAGGTCTCTCTCTCTCACCCCTATGAGCGCCGGTCAGAGGCGGCATGAGATATGTCTGAATAAAGACAGTATAGTCGCCATCAAGCCGGAAGAAGTCAGCATCCCAGCCTCTGGTGAAGTCGATCATCTCCTGCTCGGTGTATCTCTCTGTGATCCTCATATATGTAGGAGGCGACATGGGACCACCGACTCAGGCAAGCCGAGGCTCTGCCGCAGAAATCTCTCTCCTAAGTACCACGCCCTACAGACCGGGCCCTCGAGCAAGATCTGGAATCGGGAAGCCTCCCAAGCACCAGCGAACTGATCTCTGACTGCGTCAGGCATCACTGCCCACGGCTGCCAGGTGATCTGCAAATAATGAATATACGGGTTATTTGCTGCCATTAGAGATGCAATGTTAATCTGAAGTAGAACTGAAATGACTGTAAGGTTTGAACTACCTCTACTGCAGTTACAGTATCGAAATATCGATGGAAGAATAAGAAAGACTCTCGAGCCTCCGCTGGAATCTCATATCGTATCTATGTGAATATGGGGCCATGGGAGGTGTCTCTACCTCCGGCTCTGGGGCAAGCCTCGGGAAGTAGGCGTATACCCATAGCTGCAGAATGTAAAAGGGTAGCAGTGAGTATATGTCAGAAAAATGCAGATAAAGTAGGAATCAGATGATATACAGTGCATTGTGCAGTGTGAGCAGTGTATAGATAGTGTAAAGTAGAAAGCAGATGATTTGCGATGCAGTATATGGTGTGTGCAGTATACAGAAAATCCAGAACAGAAATGAAAAGCAGAAGGGAGAGACATACCTCCCAGGCCCTCCAGTATCCTCCCAGCAGGTGCCCGCTCTGGCAAGAAAAGGAGCTCATGCATCCATATAATGTGGCCAAGCCTGCGCCACCCCAGTCGTAAAGTCAAACGTGAGACAGGTCCACCAAGGCACTCAGGAGGTAGAGCCCGATGGTGTTCACCCAGTCGGCGAAGAGAGTAGTGCCCAACAAGAACATAAGGAACCCCCAGGCGTAGTACTTGGTCTCCTCACGGGTCGTCGGTGTCTCCCCTCTGAAGTAGTCCGCAAACCATGAATATCGCACCATCCCTGGTCGGGAGAGGAGTGGGCGAGTCCCCAGCAAGTAAATTGGAGCGGCATCCCACTCGCTCATGTCTGTATCATAAGGAATCGAATGACCCCCTACCCCTATGCCGGTGAGCATAGAAAAGTCAAAGGGAGTCATTGTCATCTCCCCTGCCGTAGAGAAGTGGAAGGAATCGGTGGTGTCCCACCACCTCTCTACTAAGGCGCCTAGTAGAGGTCGGCTTGCAGTAAGATGTGATAGTCCCATGCAGAATTCGCTGAAACCAGCCTCGTCGACGATGTGGCGTACTGCGTCGGGCAGCTCCATATACCACTCCCTCGCGACGATGGTCCCGTAGCCTCGGAAAGCATGTGAACCTCCCTGTGAGTAAGATAACGGATGCAAGGTAGTGTCAGAGATACAGTGTGTGAATGTGTTCAGAATAAACAAGGCATATAGTGCACAAGAATGTTTCGGATGAACGGATGAAAAACAGTGTAAACTATACAGAAATTGCAACCTACATTGCGGAAAGTATAAAGAAAGTGCATACCTTGGAGGCGCCGTGGGATAAGTGTGACTCTGGCTCGCGTAACAGGAGGTCCTCTGGTGCACCTCATTCAGACCTCCTGAACTGACAGATGTCGTTGGGAGGCAGCACGTGTACCTCACGGTCATACGTCGCTGGATCGAACGGTCGAATGCCTAACGGCAAAGGCTCAAACTTGAGATCCATCTCCATCCCCGGATGAGAATATGGTTGAAAATGTGGAAAATGGGTAGGAATGCCAAAAGTCAACGAAAAGTCAACTCCGAGGAGTGAAAAATGAAAGAAAATGTCGAGGCTCGGAAAAGGGCACGAAAATCAAGGGTGACTCAGGGGAAATAAACCCCAAATGGTGGAAATCAAGAAAGAGACACCGAAAACACTTTTCAATCAGTTCAAAATATTGAGAACAACGAGGGTTTTACGAATCGAATGTTTGTGGGGTGTTTGAAAATGTGTAGAAAACGCGGATCGAAAGGGGAATATAGTCTAGAGAGAGAGGGAGGAGGATTTTGGCAAGGGGGAAATGAGAAATTAGGGTTTAAAACCCTATACTTAAAGACCCAAGATGAAATGCCAAATTTGCCCCGAATCTGCCATTGATGGCCGACCGGCCAAATTGTTGGCCGATGGACTTGTTTTGTGACCGATGGGTGGCCAATGGCTTCCTATGGTGGCCGATGGACCCACAATACTCTTCTTTGGGGTTGTTTTGTTGACTTGTGCCCTCATCTCTTAAGAAAGTTCAAGAAAATACGCTTTTGAGTCCAAGCGGTCTCCGTGGAAGCTCCGAACTCTGTTCCCAGTTCGTGGCACTCAATACGAGCAAAGTGTATCCTTTTTCGTATCCTTTTGTATATCGCACGATTGATGAATCGCCTTTGAATATGTTGCGTTAGCACACTTTGTCATGTATGCAAGTCTTGCGTTGTTATGCACATTTCCACTCTTGCATTGAATATGCACTTCTTGTTTGCATAGAATATGCATGTTGCATTGTGTTGCATTGTACATGCTCTTTTAACCCGCATAGGAGTTGTCCATACCTGTTGCGTAGAGTGTGCATTGTAAGTTGCATTGTACATGCAGCTATCGCTCTCGCATGCTCGCATGGAATATGCACTTCTCCCGTCGCATAGAACACGCTCCTGCTCGTGCTCCATAGAATGCATAGAATATGCCTTTGTTTTGTTTCCTTGCAAGCTCTATATGAAACATGCTTCTAACATTGTGTCAGAGTTAGTCATCTTTGCATTGTATATGCACTTCTCACATTAGCATGATGCATGCTGTTAATCTTGCATAGAACATGCATTGTATTGCATTGTACTTGTTAAGTTTCTTTCTTATGCAAGCACGATATTGTATGTACGGAT
The DNA here is from genome assembly GCA_030407325.1 of Camellia japonica. Classification (NCBI taxonomy): domain Eukaryota; kingdom Viridiplantae; phylum Streptophyta; class Magnoliopsida; order Ericales; family Theaceae; genus Camellia; species Camellia japonica. Next base: position 110,224,094 of record JAPPVO010000029.1, on the reverse strand, counting down.
CATTCAAAGCTGGCATGACCGGACGATATTGTATGTATGGTTCATTTAAAGGAATTCTAGGTAAAACCATTCATCTCCCTCATCTCGTTGGTTAGAGACATTCGGGTACGCCTGATGTCTACACTGATATTCCGTTGGTTAGAGACACCCGGGTACTCTTGGTGTTTACACTAACACTCTGTTGAAAGCGTTTGGGTCGTGTGCCCGATGCTTGTACCTTTCCCTTTGGTACCCCTCTCGCATGTGATAAGCTACGAAGTGTTTTCTTTTCCCCTCTCACGTGTGATACGCTACGAGGTGCTTCTTTTTCCCTCTCGCGTGTGATACGCTAAAAGGTGCTTCCTTTTCTCTCTCGCGTGTGACGCGCTAAAAGGTGTTTCGTTTGAGACTTTGGGTACGCCCGGCAGTCGCTTTGAGCCTTCCCTGTGAGGCGCAGTGAAGATTGCATAATTTTCTTACATCCTTTCTGTGTGAAATGCGATTCGACTTGTGATTCTCATGCGTGGCGTGTTTATTTACTTATTTCTTCTCTTGAATGAGATTGTCGTACTTGTTGGTTTGCTTAAAATGTCGTATTTCTTTTGCATAATTCTTGCATTCAAATGCTTTATTACAGCCCTCTTTGCATGATCGTAAGTTATGCTCTTGCATCTTGCATGTCATTTGCATTTTACCGTGCCCTGCGGGCATATCCATGTATTGTTATCTTATTTGTTTGTCCAAGTCTTCGGCCTTGTCAAAAATGGGTCGTCTCTGGGCTTTGACATTCACTCCCGTCATTTCATGACTTCCGAGTTCTGTCAAAGAGGGGCAACTGTAGACACCCCATTTTTGACCGTCTGCAAGACTTGGACGTCATCGTTTGAACGCTCGATGATCATCTATGTTTGTATTCGTTTTGAGTCCCTGAAGGTCTCGGCTGAGTGCCTTGCCTTGGAGCCTCTTAACTTGTCTGTTTTGTGCTTGGTTGTGGGCCAAAAGCTTGTAGCTTTACTTCTGGGGGAAGAGGGTGGCCTATCGGCCAGCCCTGTAACCCATCGACCATCAGTGTTGGCCGGTCGGCTACACTGATGGCCGGTCAGCCATGAAGGATGGCTGAGGGCACTTTTTCTGCTTTTTCTGCTTTTTTCTGATATTTATTTGCCAGCTGTTGATCACTGAGTATATCCTCCATACACGTGTATGGATGGATTCAAGCAAGCTTTTGCTTGCATTTTCTATATAAGGGGAGGCCTCTCCCTCATTTTTAGGGTTACAAAAAATTCAGAGCAGAAATTTCTCTCTCTCTCTCTCTCTCTCTCTCTATATATATATATATATTGTGCTTGAAAGTGATTTTTCATCACATATTTGCATACAACCCCTTAACCAAAGTAGACTACCTTGTGGCTGAGGTTCTTAAAGGTCTTATTTGGGTTCTTTAAAGCTGGTTTTGGCTCAGAAAGTTGCTCTTTTGTTGCTGTGCTTCAAGGGTAAAACTTTGTCTCTTTTAAGCTTTATTTTAGTTAAGTCTTTGGTTATCGTTTTACACTATTTTGACGCTGGTTTTAACCTTCAAAAAACTCTGATTTTAAGGTTCTAAAAGGTTGGTTTGAACCTTGTGTGGTTAGGGGGTGGTTCCCTCCATTTGCTCTTTGGCTTGTAAGCCTTTTGAGCCTTCTTTTAAGAGCTTTTGAGTCCATCTTTTTTGGCCTTAAAACCACTAAATTCCAGAGAAATTTCAGTCATAGAAAGTTTGTTTTGAGGTCCAAAACAGAAGGGGGTGACCTCCCTTTCTTGCTTCTCTATGCCATGCCTTGTTAGCATTACAAAGTAGCATATTTTTGTGGATTGTATTAGCTTATTCCAAGTATGTTTTTGTGACTTTTTAGACTTGCTCTAACTCTATTTTTGGCTGGTTTGGTCACTTGTTGCTTGCATCTTGCACTTGTAGTGTAATTTTGCTTCCTAGCCTAACATGTTTGATGATTTAGCCTATCATTCTAGCATGTGTTAGATTAACTCCAGCACATTTTTGCTACTGATTTAGCATGGTTAAGCTTTGTTTTGGGTGGTCTTGGCCATATGTGCTTTGCTTTGTATAACTATAGTGTCGTTGGCCTTCACTAGCTTTGTGATTCAAGACATCTAGCATGCTTTTCTTGGATGTTTGCATGATATATCATCATTTATCATGTGATTTCAGAGCATACATCATTGTCACACTCTCACATATTCCACTCTTTCATTGTGTTTGAGAGTTGTGCCTTATGTCTTGTTTAGGAGCCAATACATGAGCATGTCTTTCTTGCTTTTCATGCTACCATCTCAGCTCATTTTAGCCACTATTTTGGCATGTTTGAGGTCTGTCTAAGGTTGGTTTGGCCATTTGAGTTTGATATTGCATGGTTCTAGTGTAAAGCTCTTCACTAGTTTTAATGCTTAAGTCTCTTAACATGTTGTACAAGAGTTGTTTGCATGTTAGAGTCTTGTGTTTCATGCCATTTCAGCACTGAAATTCTGCCACCTCCCTCATTTCTTCACTTTTGATTTGTTTTGAGGGATGGTTAGTCTTAAAGTTGTGTTTAATCTTGGGATTGAGGCTTATGCTTAAATGGCTTTAACCCTCTTTTAAGGGTTTCTACTAGTCAAAGGCATGGCTTCTCTCATGTCTTAAGTCATCTTTTGATTGACCTCTCTCCCATTAGAGGACTTTCACATTGGACAAATCAATTAAAGAATGGTTTGGTAACTTAAAATGTGTAAACAAGAATTGAGCCAAGTAAAACATGCCAAGATAAGCATGTTATGTATGCATTATATTGTGTTCAATCGGACGTTATATTGAACACAAGAAGATTGGTTCATTTCATACTTAAAGTGATAAAATGAGCCTATCTCCTTTGTCTCCACTGCCTTTGATCTCTCATGATGAGGTAATGGACTTGTTTCTTTGTTTTGTGCATTCATTGAATTTGTGCAAGTTGGATCCTTGGCCATCATGCATTGAAAATGCTTGATTGGTGGCTTTAGACCCAATGGTGCCACTCCCTTGATGTTTTAAGATGATAAGGAGTGGCATAGTACAAACATGTCCCTGGAAGAACCTCCATTTTTCTCTGTTTTGTGCTCTGTTGCAGCTTGGTGTCACAGCACACCAGTGGTCGGCAGTTCTTCATTGTTGGCTGGCACCCTTTCATTGTTGGCCGGCAGAGGCACACTCTTGGCCAGCAGATGGCCAGCAGCCACCATTCATGGTCGGCAGGCCATTGGTGCACTCCCCAGCATTGTTTTGGTAAGTTTCAGCAGAAAGTTCTTGGAGACACCCTGCAAATAGAGCCTCTAAAGAGCAAACCGGAGAGCTTTTCGGGACGAAAACCGAGGCATGCATGTTCAACTTCTTTAAACAGAGCTGAGGTGGTGTTGTTTAATGCTTTTCTTATTAGTTAGCATGAATTTGTAATTTAATTAATTAGTTTACTAATTAGTTAAAGTGTTGTAATAATTAGTAGTTCGCTAGTTATTCAATTGATTTGTAATAATTAGTCTAATTAGCTTAATTAGATTAGTTAGCATAGCTTAGCTTAGTTAGCTTAGCTTATTTGTTCAGACCCTCTTTCGCGATGGCGTAATGTTGTAATAAGGGTGCGTGTGTGTGTGCATGTCTTCCAACCCCATTTCTTTCTCCCTTTTACTTAACCGCTTTCGATGGTTAGCTTTAGGGCATGTTTCAATTAGCATACCTTATGCTTGCATGTTTGCATCATTCATTTGTCTTGCATGCACCGGGCTCGACGCATCATTCAAACTGCATCGTATTTCAATACCTATTTGAATACGTGTATCAATTGTTGCATTTATATGCCATCTTAGATAGCCGAGCCTATTTAGTTGTATTATTGCATGTGTTGCATTAGGCATTTAGCATAGTTAGGATCATGCATTGATTTCTAACCAGCTTTTTGTTTTAGCTCGGAGTACACTGTAAGTGTTACACTTTAGCATGCTTGCATGAGTGTGAGTGTTGCCATGATAGCATGCTTGCCATGAGGCTATTTGCTTAAGTGATTAACTGCATAAATGCCTGTGGGTGAAGGCTTTGTTGCTTGAATTGGAACGATTCGATAAATGTGTGTTTTAAGCCCACTTTGCGAAGTGGCAAAATCATGTTTTAAAGCCCACTTGAGGGTGGCAAATCTGCACTTTAGCCTACTTGCGAGTAGCACTTTCAAACCATTTTCAAAAACAAACATGAATTGTTTTGTTCCAATTCTTGCGATTTAGTCTATATTTGTATGATGTGCGCATCACATAGTAAGTTAGCTAATAACCGGAATAAGAACACATACGTTTATAAAACAACATATCATGCTTAGTAGAGGCCGATCCTTTGATCAGGCAAGCGGGGGTGCTCATTTCAGGACCTTCCCCTCTCGTACCCAAGTTCCCGAGCCGAGGTAACTTTGGTGATGACAGACACGTGGCCTTTGGCACGAGTCAGGGTTTCCTAAATTTTCCAAAATAAAATATTTAGGTGGCGACTCTGTAATCTGGCAAAGCAGTCCATGTTTGGCGCTTTTTCATTCAAAATTGATTTTCCAAAACCAATTGCTAGATTTGGACTCTTTGGTGTTTATCAGTCTCACATTGCACTTTGTGAGATTAGATTCAGAACCGTGACAGGAGTCCGAACTGTAGTAAGACCAATTCGCGCCTCTCCGAAAGGGGGGCGTGAAGAAAGTCGGGTCTACAGTTTCTGGCGACTCCGCTGGGGATTTATAAAACTCGACTCAAACTCATGGTAAGTTGTTGTATCTACATTTATGTGTCTCTTTGCATTGCATTTGCATTGGTGCACCTAGGACACAGTGTTTGCCAGTGGCTTGCTTAGAAAAGCGTGCCATAAGGCTGACCGATTGCGGGCTTTGCCACGATGGGAACATAAACCTTGGATCGGGATCACCGCCGAGGCACCCTCTTTGACCATTTGACCTAGTTGCATATCAGAAGCCATAGAGACTATTCCAAACTAGGACAGGTTGCTTATCCAAATACAGGATTGTTTGAAACCGCATGCGTGCATAGTGAAACCCTAGTTCCTGACAAAATAGGACAGGGAAACCTTACCCCACCATAGGGGTGTTTTGACTCTCACTTGCTTGATATGTGCTGTTAGGGTGTGTCTCTACAGGGATGTATGTATCAGTTGCAAGTCTGGGTATCAGTCTGAGGACATCAGTATCTGAGGGTATCAATTTTGAGGTAGAAAATTTGGGGGGCAGAAATCAGTGTTTGAGTACAGAATGTCCAGCTTATGATTACAACTGTGTGTTGTCTCTGTATAAGCCGAGGTGCTGTCCGTTTTTTTTTTTACTTTTGTTTCTTTTACTTTATTTTCTGTTTTGCAAGGTAGCATTTTCATCATTGCTTCCGACGAGGTAGTTACCCTCCAAGTACTTTGGACTCGAGTAAGGAGGCTTTATCGATATGGGGATCTTGTGAGAGGACAACCCGTGTTTGCTTCGCTTCCTTCGGTTACAAGACGGAGGAGAGTTCGGCATAATTCACCAGTTCGTCAGTCACTCGTGCTCAGTGAAAATTAGTCTTCTGCTTCTACTTCAGAGGGTATACAGAGTCAGACAGACTGGCACTTTACAGTCAGTATGGAGGAAATGATGCGTCAACTCCAACAGACCATGTAGGCCATGCAGCGGGATGCTGCTCGCCAGGTGGAGGTTACCGCTCGTCAGACAGAGGTTGTAGCTCAGCAGGCAGAACTAATTGCTAGGCTTCAACAATAGCAGCAACCACAACAAGCCGGAGCATCTGCTTCGCATCCACCCCCACCCCCACCTAGGGTTCCAACACCCGGGGATACAACTACCATCCAGGAGAATACAGACGTTCCAACAGGACCAGTCCCACCACCAGTCCTACTACAGATTTCTAAAGCACCGGCCAATCCAACAGACACGCCGTTCGAATTTGAGTCCGATCCTACTGCTTTAAAAGTAAGCAAGCTTGAAAAGCTATTTAAATGAGCTCAGGGAGTTAACTCAATCCCGGATATAGAGGATGGCTAAACCGATTTAGCGGTGACATTGCCGGATAGATTCAAAATGCCCCACATAGACTGTTTCGACGGCTCGGGGGATCCTATGGTTCATCTGAGGCTGTTTCGAAAGCACCAGTCCTACTACAGATTTCGAAAGCACCGGCCAATCCAACAAACACGCCGTTCGAATTTGAGTCCGATCCTACTGCTTTAAAAGTAAGCAAGCTTGAAAAGCTATTTAAACGAGCTCAGGGAGTTAACTCAATCTCGAATATAGAGGATGGCTAAACCGATTCGGCGGTGACATTGCCGGACAGATTCAAAATGCTCCACATAGACCGTTTCGACAACTCAGGGGATCCTATGATGGGACTGGCCCTGTTGGAACGTCTGTATTCTCCTAGACGGTAGCTGTATCCCCGGGTGTTGGAACCCTAGGTGGGGGTGGGGGTGGATGCGAAGCAAATGCTCCGGCTTGTTGTGGTTGTTGCTGTTGTTGAAGCCTAGCAATTAGTTCTGTCTGCTGAGCTACAACCTCTGTCTAACGAGCGATAACCTCCGCTTGGCGAGCAGCATCCCACTGCATGGCCTCCATGGTCTGTTGGAGTTGACGCATCATTTCCTCCATACTGACTGTAAAGTGTTGGTCTGTCTGACTCTGTATACCCTCTGAAGTAGAAGCAGAAGACTGATTTTCACTGAACACGGGTGACTGACGAACTGGTGAATTATGCCGAACTCTCCTCCGTCTTGTAACCGAAGGAAGCGAAGCAAACACGGGTTATCCTCTCACAAGATCCCCAGATCGATAAAGCCTCCTTACTCGAGTCCAAAGTACTTGGGGGGTAACTGCCTCGTCGGAAGCAATGATGAAAATACTACCTTGCAAAACAGAAAATAAAGTAAAAGAAACAAAAATAAAAAAAAAACGGACAGCACCTCGGCTTATATAGAGACAACACACAGTTGTAATCATAAGCTGGACATTCTGTACTCAAACACTAATTTCTGCCCCCCAAATTTTTTGCCTCAAAACTGATACCCTCAGACACTGATGTCCTCAGACTGATACCCGGACTTGCAACTGATACATACATCCCTGTAGAGACACACCCTAACAGCACATATCAAGCAAGTGAGAGTCAAAACACCCTATGGTGGGGTAAGGTTTCCCTGTCCTATTTTGTCAGGAACTAGGGTTTCACTATGCACGCATGCGGTTTCAAACAATCCTGTATTTGGATGAGCAACCTGTCCTAGTTTGGAATAGTCTTTATGGCTTCTGATATGCAACTAGGTCAAATGGTCAAAGAGGGTGCCTCGGCGGTGATCCCGATCCAAGGTTTATGTTCCCATCGTGGCAAAGCCCGCAATCGGTCAGCCTTATGGCACGCTTTTCTAAGCAAGCCACTGGCAAACACTGTGTCCTAGGTGCACCAATGCAAATGCAATGCAAAGAAACACATAAATGTAGATACAACAACATATCATGAGTTCGAGTCAAGTTCTCTAAATCCCCAGCGGAGTCGCCAGAAACTGTAGACCCGACTTTCTTCGCGCAGCCCCCATTCGGAGAGGCGCGAATTGGTCTTACTACAGTTCGGACTCCTGTCAGGATTCTGAATCTAATCTCACAAAGTGCAATATAAGACTGATAAACACCAAAAAGTCCAAATCTGGCAATTGGTTTTGGAAAATCAATTTTGAATGAAAAAGCGCCAAACATGGACTGCTTTGCTAGATTACAGAGTCGCCACCTAAATATTTTATTTTGGGAAAATTTAGGAAACCCTGACTCGTGCCAAAGGCCACATGTTCGTCATCACCAAAGTTGCCTCGGCTTGGGAACTTGGATAAGAGAGGGGAAGGTCCTGAAATGAGCACCCCCGCTCGCTCAATCAAAGGATCGGCCTCTACTAAGCATGATATGTTGTTTTATAAACGTATGTGTTCTTATTCTAGTTATTAGCTAACTTACTATGTGATGCGCACAGATACAAATATAGACTAAATCGCAAGAATTGGAACAAAACAATTCATGTTTGTTTTCGAAAATAGTTTGAAAGTGCTACTCGCAAGTAGGCTAAAATGCAGATTTGCCACCCTCAAGTAGGCTTTAAAACATGATTTTGCCACTTCGCAAAGTGGGCTTAAAACACACATTTATCGAATCGTTCCAATTCAAGCAACAAAGCCTTCACCCACAGGCATTTATGCAGTTAATCACTTAAGGAAATAGCCTCATGGCAAGCATGCTATCATGGCAACACTCACACTCATGCAAGCATGCTAAAGCGTAACACTTACAGTGTACTCCGAGCCAAAACAAAAAGCTGGTTAGAAATTAATGCATGATCCTAACTATGCTAAATGCCTAATGCAACACATGCAATAATGCAACTAAATAGGCTCGGCTATCTAAGATGGCATATGAATGCAACAATTGATACACGTATTCAAATAGGTATTGAAATACGATGCAGTTTGAATGATGCACCGAGCCCGATGCATACAAGACAAATGAATGATGCAAACATGCAAGCATAAGGTATGCTAATTGAAACATGCCCTAAAACTAACCATCGAAAGCAGTTAAGTAAAAGGGAGAAAGAAATGGGGTTGGAAGACATGCACACACACACGCAACCTTATTACAACATTGCGCCCTTGCGAAGGAGGGTCCGAATAAATAAGCTAAGCTAAGCTATGCTAACTAATCTAATTAAGCTAATTAGACTAATTATTATAAATCAATTGAATAACTAGCGAACTACTAATTATTACAACACTTTAACTAATTAGCAAACTAATTAATCAAATTACAAATTCATGCTAACTAATAAGAAAAGCATTAAACAACACCGCCTCAGCTCTGTTTGAAGAAGTTGAACATGCATGCCTCAGTTTCCGTCCCGAAAAGCTCTCCAGTTTGCTCTTTAGAGGCTCTATTTACAGGGTGTCTCCAAGAACTTTCTGCTAAAACTTACCAAAACAATGCTGGGGAGTGCACCAGTGGCCTGCCGGCCATGAATGGTGGCTGCCGGCCATCTGCCGGCCAAGAGTGTGCCTCTGCCGGCCAACAATGAAAGGGTGCCGGCCAACAATGAAGAATTGCCGACCACTGGTGTGCTGTGACACCAAACTGCAACAGAGCACAAAACAGAGAAAAATGGAGGTTCTTCCAAGGACATGTTTGTACTATGCCACTCCTTATCATCTCAAAATATCAAGGGAGTGGCACCATTGGGTCTAAAGCCACCAATCAAGCATTTTCAATGCATGATGGCCAAGGATCCAACTTGCACAAATTCAATGAATGCACAAAACAAAGACACAAGTCCATTACCTCATCATGAGAGATCAAAGGCAATGGAGACAAAGGAGATTGGCTCATTTCATCACTTCGAGTATGAAATGAACCAATCATCCTTGTGTTCAATATAACGTCCGATTAAACACAATGTAATGCATACATAACATGCTTATCTTGGCATGTTTTACTTGGCTCAATTCTTGTTTACACATTTTAAGTTACCAAACCATTCTTTAATTGATTTGTCCAATGTGAAAGTCCTCTAATGGGAGAGAGGTCAATCAAAAGATGACTTAAGACATGAGAGAAGCCATCCCTTTGACTAGTAGAAACCCTCAAAAGAGGGTTAAAGCCATTTAAGCATAAGCCACAATCCCAAGATTAAACACAACTTTAAGACTAACCATCCCTCAAAACAAATCAAAAGTGAAGAAATGAGGGAGGTGGCAGAATTTCAGTGCTGAAATGGCATGAAACACAAGACTCTAACATGCAAACAACTCTTGTACAACATGTTAAGAGACTTAAGCATTAAAACTAGTGAAGAGCTTTACACTAGAACCATGCAATATCAAACTCAAATGGCCAAACCAACCTTAGATAGACCTCAAACATGCCAAAACAGTGGCTAAAATGAGCTGAGATGGTAGCAAGAAAGACATGCTTATGTATTGGCTCCTAAACAAGGCATAAGGCACAACTCTCAAACACAATGAAAGAGTGGAATATGTGAGAGTGTGACAATGATGTACGCTCTGAAATCACATGCTAAATGATGATATATCATGCAAACATCCAAGAAAAGCATGCTAGATGTCTTGAATCACAAAGCTAGTGAAGGCCAACTACACTATAGCTATACAAGGCAAATCACATATGGCCAAGACCACCCAAAACAGAGCTTAACCATGCTAAATCAGTAGCAAAAATGTGCTGGAGTTAATCTAACACATGCTAGAATAATAGGCTAAAGCATCAAACATGTTAGGCTAGGAAGCAAAATTACACTACAAGTGCAAGATGCAAGCAACAAGTGACCAAACCAGCCAAAAACAGAGTTAGAGCAGGTCTAAAAAGTCACAAAAACATACTTGGAATAAGCTAATACAATCCACAAAAATATGCTACTCTGTAATGCTAACAAGGCATTGCATAGAGAAACAAGGAGGGGAGGTCACACCCTCCTATTTTGGACCTCAAAACAAACTTTCTACGACTAAAATTCCTCTGGAATTCAGTGGCTTTAACTAAAATAAAGCTTAAAAGGGACGAAGTCTTACCCTTGAAGCACAGCAACAAAAGAGCAACTTTCTGAGCCAAAACCAGCTTTAAAGAACCCAAATAAGACCTCCAAGAACCTCAGCCACAAGGTAGTCTAGTTTGGTTAAGGGGTTGTATGCAAATATGTGAAGAAAAATCACTTTCAAGCACAACATAGAGAGAAAGAGAGAGAAATTTTAGCACTGAATTTTTTGCAACCCCAAAAATGGGGGAGAGGCCTCCCCTTATATAGAAAATACAAGCAAAAGCTTGCTTGAATCCACCCATACACGTGTATGGAGGATACACTCAGTGAACAACAGTTGGCACCAGCTGGCAAATAAATATCTAAAAAAGCAGAAAAAAGGCCATCAGCCATCCTTCATGGCCGACCGGCCATCAGTGTAGCCGACTGGCCAACACTGATTGCTGATGGGAACAAGCCCTGGCCGATGGGTTGTAGGGCTGGCCGATAGGCCACCCTCTTTCCCCAGAAGCAAAGCTACAAGCTCTTGGCCCACAACCAAGCACAAAACAAACAAGTTGAGAGGCTCCAAGGCAAGGCGCTCAGTCGAGACCTTCGGGGGCTCAAAACGAACACAAACATGGATGATCATCGAGCGTTCAAACAATGACATCCAAGTCTTGCGGACGGTCAAAAATGGGGTGTCTACATCACAGAAAATAGAAGCAAATGTGTATTTGGCCTAGACCGACTAATGTTACCGAAGTCCGAAGTTTCTTGGGTTTTGCCAGATACTACTGAACATTCGTAAAAGACTACTCCAAAATTGCTTTGCCTTTGACTCAATTGACTTAGAAAAGGGTACCGTTTGACTAGACTGATCCGAGAGAATCAGCCTTTCAAGAATTAAAGACTCGACTTGGGACTGCACCGATTCTCACCTTACCCTCAGGTACGGATGGATATACTATTTTTAACAATGCTTCTTATAAGGGTTTGGGGTGTGTATTAATGCAGAATGGTAAAGTGATAGCATATGTGTAGACGTCCCCGAACATCCCAGGAAAGAAATCCCGTTTTGTTCATTGGGCTCACTACAGTTCAGGACTCAAAGTCACGGTCCTGTATCTAATCTCGCAGAGTGTAATGCAAGACCGATGAATCATCAAAGAGTCCAAATCCGGCAAATCGTTCTGGAAAACAGATTTTTTGAAAGAAGTGCCAAACATGGACTGCTTTGCCAGATACAGAGTCGCCACCTAAATATTTTATTTTGGGAGAATTTAGGAAACCCTGACTCGTGCCTAAGGCCACGTGTCGGTCATCACCAAAGTTGCCTCGGCTCGGGAACTTGGGTACGATTGGGGAAGGTCACTTCGTGAGCACCCCCACTCGCCCGATCAAAGATCGGCCTCTACTAACCATGATATCGAGTTTTGAAAACATTATGTGCTCTTATTCCGGTTATTAGCCTAGATTTACTACGTGATGCGCACAGCATAGAAGTATAGACTGGATCGCTTGAATTGGAACAAAACATTTCATGTTTGTTTTTGAAAGCGGTTTGCTACTCGTAAGTAGGCTAAAATGTGGATTTTCCACCCTCAGGTGGGCTTAGAAAACATGGTGATTTGCCACTATCTAGTGGGCTTAAAACTCACAGTCAATGCATTATTCCAACTCAGATAATCCAACCTTCACCCACAGGCATTCAGGCAGTTGTATCACATAAGCATTTAGCCTCATGGTAAACATGCTATCATAGTAGTCACTCACACACATGCAAGGATGCTAAAGCATAAACACTTACCGAGTACTCCAAGCCAAAACAGAAGCTATATTAGAAATCCATGCATGATCCTAACTATGCTGAAATGCCTAATGCAACACATGCAAAAATGCAACTATAATAGGCTCGGCTATTCTAAAGATGGCATGTGAAATGCTACAGCTAACACGTATTCAACTCAGAATTGAAATACAATGCAGTTAGTATGATGCGCAAAGCCCGGTGCATGCGATACAGATGAATGAATGCAAACATGCAAGCATAAGTATGCTAATTGAAACATGCCCTAATCTGACCATCATAAGCTGATAAATAAAAGGGAGAAAGGCGTGGGGTTGGAAGACATACATCACACACACGCACACTTATTACAATTGTGCCCTCGCTTGGAGGGTCCGAATAAATAATTAACTACTCTAGCTAATTAAATATTACAAAACCCTAATTAATTAACAAATTAATCTAGGAAAGTAAGTAAATTAGCATGCAAGCCATGGACCGCCTCAGCTCTGTTCTGAATGATGAATGATGCATGCTTGAGTTGCTTGGGCGTGGAAATCCATCGCGATGCCCCGATTCGCCTCTGTTTGCAATTAATGCCGGAATGCTATGCAAAGCTCTAGAAGGCTGCTGATTTCTGATTTGTTGCAACAGAGAGCAAGAAAGGGGCATGGCAAAGCATTTTCACATATGTATGCACACCTCGATCCTCGTGCCACCAATCACGCATCTCGATGCATGATGGCCGAGGAGTCGAATTGCACGACTCGATGTGAAATGAATGCACATAAAAACACAACAAGCCCTAGACTCCATCATGTGTAATCCAGAGTGTCGGCGACCGGGAATTGAGACACGTTCCGTCACTTGTAGTACGAAATGTCCCTCGTTTCCCGTGCTTGGGCTAACTCCTATCCCAAACACAATGCAAATGAGATGGCATACACAATGCAACTAATATGCAACCTAGCATACGCAATGCTATGGACTACAATGGCATACACAATGCAAGATGGACTTACACCAATATGAGTGGACCTCAGCCACACTCATATCAGTGGCCATAAGATGAAAATGAGACAACTGAAACACAAGCAAACATGCACGATGCAAGAGACCGATCCTAAGGCATCAAGTGCCACTCTACCAAAGCATGGCAAGGGATGAAAGATGGCATAAAATGACACATGATACAGCTCTGAAATAGCATAAAATATGGTCCCGAAACATGCAAACATGGCACATAATGCAAGCTAGGGGGCCCGGGTACCGAAACTAGTGAAGTGCGTTGCACTAGAGGTACCCAAAGCAATGCACCAAAGGCAAAATCAACCCCAAACAGACCCTAGGCAGGTTTGAAATAGTGGGAAATTGGCCTAAAATGATGGCTCAACATGCATGAAAATGAAGCTCATTCATTGGTCGGTAAACAAGGCATTCACGCACAACTCTCAAGCACACTTAAAGAGATGAAAACATGGCAATATGGCATTCAAACCAGCTCTGAAATATGATGAAAAATGACCTCAAAACATGAACACACCTCAGCATATGCATGCAATGGACCTCAAAACTCAAAGTTAAGCATAGGTATTGAACTACAAGCATACAAAACAAACATCATTTGACCATGAGGCCTAAAAACTGAGCTAGGGTAGTCCAAAATAAGCACATTATCAGTTTAAGGTATGGCAAAAAGTGCTAACATCAAGGGTCCACAAAGCATGCAAAGAAAGCTAGTGAACCATTAGTTGTTCTACAACTATATGAAGCACATGAAGGCTCACCCAACCAACCAAAAACAGAAGCATTTCATGCCAAAATATGCCCAAATGCCCACTGAAACTCAGTCAACGCATGCAAAAATGAGGGGCTCCTTTGGAGGGCCATGCAAGGGATTACTCAACACATACAACAAGAACACTTAGCATGGCAAAACCAACTCTGGAAATCAATTATGACAGCCCTAAAACTCACCAAATTGGCCCTGAAATGGGTCAATGAAGCATACAATGCAAGGCCCCTTTAAAAGGCCTTGAATGGAATTGTTCTACACATGCATCATAGACGTAAAATATGGTCAAAAGGGCTCTGGACAGAGCTAAGGCAGACCTTGAAACTCACCAAATTGGGCCCAAAAAGTGACTTCACAACATGCAAAATGGGGGTCCTTTGGAAGGCCAATGAAGCTAGTAAAGAGAATGAGGGGTGAGAGGGTCACCCCTCTATGATTTTGAGGCTCAAAGACACATCTAAGCCACTGAAAATCTGCTGGATTTCAGTGTCTAAAAGGCCAAATCAAGGCCAATGCAAGTACTCACATGCATAGCTCAAAACATGAGGAAATAAAGCATGAAAGGGGGGTAGATGACCCCAAACAGAGAAAGTATCTTAAACAAACATGTCTATAAGCTCAAAAGGAAACTTTTTCTAGTTTAAGATAAATCTCGAAAATGCTCACAAGTAGGACTAAGATATGATGCAAAATAAGCCTACAAAGAGGGATAAAGCATGCAAGGGTGTAGGAGGCCTCAAACAGAAAAGTGTCCTCATAAAATCTTCAAGAGGAGCTCAAAATATGACACTTTTTAGTTCATGAAAAAGTCCAAAAATACTTGCAAATAAGGCTAATCAACGGAGCAAAAAAATACAAGTTTAAGGGAAATAGGTACTTACCCTTGAAGAGCAGCAAGCAGGAGCTTTTGGACCAAGTTGGTGAACCTTCAACCCTTGCAAATTAGTCCCAAAGTGCTGGAATGGATGATGGAGATGGTAGGCTAAGGGTTGTAGTGCAAATGGTCCAAGAAAACTAGGGTTTGAAGCTCAAATGTAAAGATGAAGGGAGAGAGAGATATGTAAGCCTCTCAAATTTTGTTGTAGAGAGAGAGAGAGACTTTTTAGAGTGAGAAGCTCCCAAGCTTCTCTAAGAAGATCCCCTTGAAAATGAGAGATATAACTCATATATAGCAATATACAAGAGTTGGCTCGAGAATATCTGATTATAGGACAGGTGGAGGTTGTGGAAGACAGCTGAAGGGAAAATATCTATCAATTCTGAGCTTTCTGGGCATAAGTGGTCGGCCGACCACCTTTTCTGGTCGGCCTGCTACTTTTTCTGGTCGGCCGACCACTTTTTCAGGAGAGGGTGGTCGGCCAGCCACCTTTTCTGGTCGGCCAGCAAGTTTAGGAAAATTCTGCTTTCCAGGTCCAACTTCAAATGGCCATAACTCCTTCATATGAACTCCTTTTCAGGTCATTCTTGTGTCCAAATTGAAGCCCTGGAAGTTAGCTTTCCAATGGCACCAGCCCTGCATTAAAATGCCTTCTGTGTAAAAAGTTATGTCTGTTTTGGTGAAGCCGCGCAGTTTTGGTCCTACCCAGATTCATGCTGAACTTCTCCCAAACTAGTTTTCCTCTCTCTTCTCCTCTTTTCTTCAACTCCAAACCCCTAGACAAGGTGTTTTGAAAGATTTTTCAAAGATCTCATCTCTCTTTCATTCATTTCTACTTTGTCCTTGCTCGGTTTACCGAAAAGCGCAACATTTGACAAAATGCGAGCCTCGGAACATCGTAAAAACTTTATTTCAAAAACGTTTTGAAAGAGAGGGTTTTAAGGTCTAAAATCTTTTGATCAAGATTGTTTTGGTCCAAAAAGGGGTATGAAGTTGAGATTTTGCTCTCTCCTTGCCGAAGAAACTGAACATTTCCCCTGCACACCTTTCTCCACCATGTAAACCATCAGTCGCATCCAAGTCTTAAGGGCGGTCAAAAATGAGGTGTCTACAGTTGACCCTCTTTGACAGAACTCAGAAGTCAAGAAGTGACGGGAGTGAATGTCAAAGCCTAGAGACGACCCATTTTTGACAAGGCCGAAGACTTGGACAAACAAATAAAGTACAAACAAATAAATGGTTGCGCCCGCAGGCTGCCTACGTATCCCTCTGCAAGGAATCAAACCAGCGTAGTTCAGGGGCAGGATGCAAAATGATATGCAGAAAGATTTTGATAATTGGACTTATACGCTACGCGAAGCTGGTTTAAAAATTGGACTTATACGCTACGCGAAGCTGGTTTGAAGATTGGACTTATACGCTAAGCGAAGCCAGTTTGAAGATTGGACTTATACGCTAAGCGAAGCCGGTTTGAAGATTGGGCTTATACACGAAGCGAAGCCGGTTTGAAGATTGGACTTATACGCTAAGCGAAGCCGGTTTGAAGATTGGACTTATACGCTAAGCGAAGCCGGTATGAAGATTGGACTTATACGCTAAGCGAAGCCGGTTTGAAAATTGGACTTATACGCTACGCGAAGCTGGTTTGAAGATTGGACTTATACGCGAAGCGAAGCCGGTTTGAAAATTGGACTTATACGCTAAGCGAAACCAGTTTGAAAATTGAACTTATACGCTAAGCGAAGCCGGTTTGAAGATTGGACTTATACGCTAAGCGAAGCCGGTTTGAAGATTGGACTTATACGCTAAGCGAAGCCGGTTTGAAAATTGGACTTATACACTAAGCGAAGCCGGTTTGAAGATTGGACTTATACGCGAAGCGAAGCCGGTTTGAAAATTGGACTTACACGCTAAGCGAAGCCGGTTTGAAAATTGGACTTATACGCGAAGCGAAGCCGGTTTGAAAATTGGACTTATACGCTAAGCGAAGCCGGTTTGAAAATTGGACTTATACGCTAAGGGAAGCCGGTTTGAACATTGGACTTATACGCTAAGCGAAGCCAGTTTGAAGATTGGACTTATACGCTAAGCGAAGCCAATTTGAAAATTGGACTTATACGATAAGCGAAGCCAGTTTGAAGATTGGACTTATACGCGAAGTGAAGCCGGTTTGAAGAATGGACTTATACGCTAAGCGAAACCAGTTTGAAAATTGAACTTATACGCTAAGCGAAGCCGGTTTGAAAATTGGACTTATACGCTAAGCGAAGCCGGTTTGAAGATTGGACTTATACGCTAAGCGAAGCCGGTTTGAAGATTGGACTTATACGCTAAGCGAAGCCGGTTTGAAGATTGGACTTATACGCTAAGCGAAGCCGGTTTGAAGATTGGACTTATACGCTAAGCGAAGCCGCTTTGAAGATTGGACTTATACGCTAAGCGAAGCCGATTTGAAGATTGGACTTATACGCTAAGTGAAGCCGGTTTGAAGATTTGACTTATACGCTAAGCGAAGCCGGTTTGAACATTGGACTTATATGCTAAGCGAAGCCGGTTTGAAGATTGGACTTATACGCTAAGCGAAGCCGGTTTGAAGATTGGACTTATACGCTAAGCGAAGCCGGTTTGAAGATTGGACTTATACGCTAAGCGAAGCCGGTTTGAAAATTGGACTTATACGCTAAGCGAAGCCGGTTTGAAGATTGGACTTATATGCCAAGCGAAGCCGGTTTGAAAATTGGACTTATACGCTAAGCGAAACCGGTTTGAAAATTGGACTTATACGCTAAGCGAAGCCATTTTGAAGATTGGACTTATACGCTAAGCGAAGTCAGTTTGAATATTGGACTTATACGCTAAGCGAAGCCGGTTTGAAAATTGGACTTATACGCTAAGCGAAACCGGTTTGAAGATTGTACTTATACGCAAAGCGAAGCCGGTTTGAAAATTGGACTTATACGCTAAGCGAAGCCGGTTTGAAAATTGGACTTATACGCTAAGCGAAGCCGGTTTGAAGATTGGACTTATACGCTAAGCGAAGCCGGTTTGAAAATTGGACTTATACGCTAAGCGAAGCCGGTTTGAAGATTGGACTTATACGCGAAGCGAAGCCGGTTTGAAAATTGGACTTATACGCTAAGTGAAGCCGGTTTGAACATTGGACTTATACGCTAAGCGAAGCCGGTTTGAAGATTGGACTTATACGCGAAGCGAAACCGGTTTGAAAATTGGACTTATACGCTAAGCGAAGCCGGTTTGATAATTGGACTTATACGCTAAGTGAAGCCGGTTTGAACATTGGACTTATACGCTAAGCGAAGCCGGTTGAAAATTGGACTTATACGCTAAGCGAAGCCAGTTTGGAAATTGGACTTATACGCTAAGCGAAGCCAGTTTGAAGATTGGACTTATACGCGAAGCGAAGCCAGTTTGAAGATTGGACTTATACGCTAAGCGAAGCCGTTTGAAAATTGAACTTATACGCTAAGCGAAGCCGGTTTGAAGATTGGACTTATACGCTAAGCGAAGCCGGTTTGAAGATTGGACTTATACGCTAAGCGAAGCCGGTTTGAAGATTGGACTTATACGCTAAGTGAAGCCGTTTTGAAGATTGGACTTATACGCTAAGCGAAGCCGGTTTGAAGATTGGACTTATACGCTAAGCGAAGCCGGTTTGAAGATTGGACTTATACGCTAAGCGAAGCCGGTTTGAAGATTGGACTTATACGCTAAGCGAAGCTGGTTTGAAAATTGGACTTATACGCTAAGCGAAGCTGGTTTGAAAATTGGACTTATACGCTAAGCGAAGCCATTTTGAAGATTGGACTTATACGCTAAGCGAAGCCGGTTTGAAGATTGGACTTATACGCTAAGCGAAGCCGGTTTGAAAATTGGACTTATACGCTAAGCGAAGCCGGTTTGAAGATTGGACTTATACGCGAAGCGAAGCCGGTTTGAAAATTGGACTTATACGCTAAGCGAAACCGGTTTGAAAATTGGACTTATACGCTAAGCGAAGCCGGTTTGAAAATTGGACTTATACGCTAAGCGAAGCCGGTTTGAAGATTGGACTTATATGCTAAGCGAAGCCGGTTGAAATTCAGGATTTATGTAATGCACTGTAATGACTAAAACGCAATGTGATAGCTAGGAAAATGGAGGTACCTTACAGGGGCAATTGGCAATGACTTACCTCGGCAATGTCCTACCTCATGCTGATGTGGGAATCTTCCTCTTCTTCTCAGTTGAACCACAGGTACTACTTTTCTCCCTAACTATGGTTGCAGCTTTCCCTATTCTCCAACAGGGTGAAAGACTAGGTTGATTCGGTATCCAGAATTGAGGTGCATACACATGCTATCTCAATCTATGGGGCTGCCATACAGATTTCAATCCGAGGATATACCCTTGGGTATTTAAACCAGACTTTAGTCTCGGAAATCCCGAACCTTTGCGTTCTAGGCACGAGCCATTCGAACTCTAGTTTCCACCGTCTCAGTTGGTCTCCTAGGAACTCACCGCTAACACAGGCAGGTGGTTATACCAGACCACTGGAAGTCGTTCGGGCACGACAAACACCAAAGGATTTGCACCTTTAGAGGATTTAAGGTCTCCTAGACCAGAGAGTGCACAAGATAGTGCGATAAAATGCAAGTACGATGTGCAAAACAGCGCGAATGATGATGCAGGATTTAAGGTCTCCTTAGACCGGAGGATTTAAGGTCTCCTAGACCAGACAATAAAACAGATATGATGCAATGGATGTAATAGATGTGATGATATAGATAATAGATGCGATGCAACAGAGAGTACAATAGATGCAAAATGGTGACATACGCCAACCACGCTGGACTCGTGAGTGGAGGAAGACCAAAGAAAATCAATCAGGAGCGCGTTCCACGCAACCTAAGATAAATTCCAAATACGCTGAAATCGTGTGAGGAAGGGGACACTCAAACCACGCTGAAATCGTGAGAGGAGGTCCAAAAACAACCCGCCCAGCGCGTCTACAACGCAACCTGGGATAAATTCCAAATACGCTGAAATCGTGTGAGGAGAAGAACACTCTAACTACGCTGAAATCGTGAGAAGAGGTCCGAAAACAACCGCTCAAGTGCGCGCACAACGCAACTTGAGACAAAATCCAAACAACGCTGAAATCGTGTGAGGAACGGGACACTCAAACCACACTGAAATCGTGAGAGGAGGTCCAAAAACAACCCGCCCAGCGCGTCTACAACGCAACCTGGCTTATACATGATTTGAAGCTTACCGCAGTAGTATTTGCATTGAAGATTTGGCGCCACTACTTGTATGGGGCAACATGTGAGGTTTATACAGATCACAAGAGCTTAAAGTACTTCTTTACCCAGAAAGAGCTGAATATCAGACAACGGAGATAGTTGGAATTGATAAAGGATTATGACTGCAAATCTTGTACTATCTAGGGAAAGCTAACACTGTTGCCGATACACTTAGTCGAAAATCAATTGGGAATTTGGCTTGCTTACTTACAGGGAAAAGTGCATTGCTACATGATCTTGAGAAATTTGAAGTTGAAATTGTCTTACGAGAACAAGGCGGGATTTTAGCCGCTATCTTTGTACAACCAGCAATACTTGAAGAAATTAAAGAAAAACAGTTACAAGATGAAAGAAAATTGTTGCAGAAAGAGAATCTAAATCGAGACAGGTTTCATTTTTGAGAAGGATGTGCTACATTTTAAAGGTTGATTATGTGTACTGAATGATGCTGACTTAAAGAAGCGAGTTATGTAAGAAGGCCACAGTTCAAAAAAATTTATCAATCTGGGTAATAGGAAAATGTGTCAAGATTGAAACTCAATTTTTGGTGGCCAGGAATGAAGAAAGAAATTACTAAATTTGTGTCTAAGTGTTTACAATGCCAACAAGTCAAAGCTGAGCATCAACAACTTGCAAGATTGCTCCAACCACTACCAATACCGGAGTGGAAATGGGAGCATATCACTAGGGATTTTTATTGTTGGATTACCTCGCTCCAATAGAGGTATGGATTTAATTTGGGTTATTGTTGACCGTTTGACTAAATCTGCTCATTTCTTACCTATCAAAACAATTTATAATGCGGATAAGTTGGCTACCATTTATATTAATGAAATTGTGAGATTGCATGGAGTGCCTATGTCAATTGTTTCTAATAGGGACTCGAAATTCACGTCAAGATTTTGGCAAAGTTTGCAAAAGGCATTGGGAACTAAGTTGAGATTGAGCAATGCATATCATCCACAAATCGATGGCCAGACAGAAAGAACAATCCAAACTCTGGAGGATATGTTGCATATGTTTGTACTTGATTTTCAAGGAAATTGGGAAACTCATTTGCCTTTAGCCGAATTTACGTATAACAACAGTTTCCATTTAAGCATTGGCATGGTGCCTTTCGAGGCTTTATATGGTAGAAAATGTCGGTCTCCTATTTGTTGGGCAAAAGTTGTAGATAGGCCTTTACTTGGACCTAAAATTGTACATGAGACAACGGAAAAGGTGAAGTTAATTCAACAAAGATTGAAAATCGCACAAAGCCGACAAAAAAGCTACGCGGATGTCCGAAGGCGAGATAGAAAATATGAAGTGGGCGACCATTTTTTTATTAAAGTAACACCAATGAAAGGGCAGACTCGCTTTGGAACCAAGGGCAAGTTAGCACCAAGGTATGTTGGGCCGTATGAAATCATTGAAAAGATTAATCCAGTGGCATATCAGGTAGCTCTCCCTCTTGAAATGGAGCATATGCATAATGTTTTTCATGTCTCAATGTCGTAGGATTATCTTCGGGACCCTTTTCATGTAATTGAGCCTACCCATGTGCTTTTGAGTGGTGACTATACTTACGAAGAATGGTCCATTCAGATTGTTAACTGCCAAATCAAAAAGTTAAGGAACAAAAAAATTCCATTGGTGAAGGTGGATTGGCAAAATCATGGTGGTATCTATGCGACTTGGGAAAAAGAAAATGACATGAAGAAAAGATATCCGGACCTCTTCCCACTTAATCCTATGTTCTTTTCGGAGGAAAGTAATTGAGTTTGGAGGACCAAACGTCCTAAGGGGGAGAGAATGTGACAACCACCTCCTTAATTAAGTAAATTAATTATATTGATTATGTGCTTATTGTTAATTATGTGATTATGTGTTATGAAGTGTTATTGATTGCCATGTGATTATTTGAATTTTGTTATTGTGAACAGATAAGATAAAATGTGATATAAAACTGTCTGATTCAGTAATTTTAACAAGTTAGAATCAAATAATTAGATAGGAAACTAGAGCCTAATTCACATTAATTTATTTAAATTTAGTTTTATTGAGATCATAATATAATAAGAATTAATTTAATTTGAGTGAATTTGACTTTAATCTAGTTTAATTGAAACTTGTAATTAAGGCCAAAACAAATTATTAAGCTAACTTATATATGTCCTTAGCTAGTCATCAAGGTGTAAGAATGAGAGAGGTATAGTGGAACATGTTAAGCCTTGAACATACACGTAGAGAGAGGGAGAGAAATTGCTAGAGAGAGAGAGAGAGAGAGAGAGAGAGAGAGTTCAACAAAGAGTTAAGAAGAAGAAAATGGAATTGAAAAGGAAACTAAGGGAAACATTGAAGACATGCCTAATTCTTCACAATTCATTCACTCTAGGTAAGAATTCTTCTCTTTAAATTCATGAATTTGAAGGCTTATACTCATAAATTATGGAATTTAAGAAGAACATAAGCCGAATTGTAAGATTTGTTGATGTAATTGAAAGCTTATTACATGCATGGCTTAATATAGAAGAAAAGAATGACTTACCTCTTAAATTCACCTTGCATGGCGTACTTTCTTGAACTTCATGATCATATATGTATTTTCTTGCATGGGTTTTCAAAATTGAAGGGAAATTTCATGGGAGTTGAGATTTTTAAGCTCAAGATTGCAAATTCTATAACTTTACATTTCATTTCACAATTTGATTTGTTTTAAATGGAAAATTTAGTTTCATTCAGAGCCACAATTTGTGTTTGATGTTTAAGACCCAAATTCTAGCATGTTTATATGAGTTTTTGGGAGTGAAATGCATGAAAATGAGGTTGATTTTGCAAAAGAATGCAATGCCAAAACAAGAACAATTTCGGACAACAAATTTAACCCAGACAGCACGTACGGCTTGAAGCCCCGCACATGTGGAAGAGCCTCCCCTATTTCCGCTTAACTACTGAAATAATTGCACGTGCAGGGCGCATGTACGGTGGTGGTTCTGCACGTGCGACTAGTGCCCCCGAACGTGTAATTTTAACTACAATCCCGGTTTTGTTTCCGCTCCATTTTTCTACCTTTCGAGCCTCCATTTGCATGATTTTAAAGTGTTTTTCATGCGCATTTGCATCTCCTAAACATGAATGAAATAAAGAATAGAAAGTTATAACTGATCGAATAAGAAACGGATAGAAACCGAATAAGAAGCAAATAGGATAACTGAATGACATGATTATAATTGAGTTGTGCTTGAATTTGCTTGTTAGGTTGGACACCGCATCTTAAGCACATAAGTCAGGGAGCCCACTGTGAGTAACACTATTGTAAAGCTATGTTTCATTAAAATTATTTTCTAATTGATAAAAATGTATTGTTTTATTGAAATGATAAAGTTTACGGATGAATGATTTTCCTATTTTCTGAACTATACTCGTGGCATCCATAGCATATTGGTATTGTTATTTCTATTGTTATTGTTATTATTACAGAGATCTCTATCAGTTCCAATTCTTGGAACTATTGTTATTGCATTGATGGCCATCAAATGATTGTTCAGTCTTTAAGACCTATCGATTGTTCTGCTATTGGATACCACGTATAACTATTATGAATCGAAATGATTGATATGATATGGCACATTGATTGACAATTTGATCTATTCATGAATTGACTATTTCAATTATTATAAGGACATCATTAATAACCCCTTTACACAGTTGTTATTCACTTGGCTCTAACTCATTGTTTATTATATGTATGTAGGTGATCAAGCACCAAATCAGTCTTAGCAACATCAACCCGAACCTTGTTTTGTCAAACCAACTACTGTGCCTCACTGCGAGGTTCCGAACCGTCACGTGTAGTGGCTTTTGGTTGTTTCTACCTTGCCCACTTGTGGCTATGATCCTATGTTGTGAAGTTTTTGTTTCAGACTTATGTTTTCATTTTTGTTTGACCATTTTGTTATTGGGGATTTAATTCCCTCAGTTATGTCATGTTTATACCTATGTTTGGACTTGGACTCATGTGACTGTCTATAAATGCAAGTTTGTTTTGTTCATTTAAGTCCTCATAACTCTTTGGACATTATATTGTTTTATTTATTAGCTTCCGCCAGCCCCCTTTTACTATAATACTATCATTACTGTTAAGCAGGCCTTTGGTAATCATGTATTACTGGCCTATTACGATGCTAAACCTACAGGGATGGGTTTGAGTCGTAACACTTTCTAAGAAACTCAAACCTTAGAAGATCAAGGGGTTTTGTAAAAATATCTACTCTTTGATGCTCAATGGGTACATGTTCAAGAACAACAAGGCCAACCTCAACTAACTCTCGAATGAAATGGTGACGAATGTCAATATGTTTAGTGAAAAGTGTTGGACATGATTTTTAGAGACATTGATGGCACTTGTGTTATCACAGAAAAGTGTAAGTGTATCGTAGTCAATACCATAATCATGAAGCATTTGCTTCATCTACATTATTTATGCACAGCAACTTCCTGCAGCAATGTACTCAGCCCCAGTGGTCGAAAGATAGATGGCATTCAGCTTTTGCTATGCCAGGCAACCAAATTATTCCCAAACTAAAAATAACCTCTGGATGTGCTTTTCCAATCATCAGCACACCCTTCCTAGTCAGCGTTAGAAAAACTAGTGATATCAACAGTAGTGTCAGTCGAGAACTAAATCCCATATCTCAAGGTTCCACTAACATTCTTAATGATGCGTTTAACAGTAAGAAGATGAGACTCTTAAGGACAAGCTTGATAACAGGCACAAGCACCTACACTAAATGCAATGCAGTCAATTGGCTGTGAGGTACAGAAGACTCTCTATCATACTCCTATAAAGGGTAGGGTCAATATCAATGCTAGAGGAGTCTTTAGAGAGGTGAAACTAGTGCTCATGGGGGTTCGTGCATGTTTGGCCGACTCAAGACCGAACTTGGACACAAGATTTTTGGCATACTTGGTCTGAGAAACAAACATGCCCAATGGTGACTGTTTAATTTGAATCCACAAAAAGAAAGATAATTCCCCCATCATACTCATTTCAAACTCATGTGTCATGTAATCTGAGAAATATTTCACAAGAGATTTAGATGTGGATCCAAACACAAAATCATCAACATATATTTGAGCAACAAGTATATGAGACTTAGTATGTTTCAAAAAAAGTCTTATCCACATTACCCCTTTGAAAATCATTGTCAACAAGGAAGGTAGTAAGTTTATCATACCAAGCCCGAGAAGCTTGTTTCAACCCATATAAAGCCTTATCTAACTTGTAGACATGGTTTGGAAATTTTGGGTCCTCAAACCGCTTTGGTTGCTCAACATAAGCCTCTTCTTTCAAGTACTCATTCAGAAAATTACTTTTCACATCCATTTGAAACAATTTGAATCCTAGGAAACAGGCAACCCAAAGTAAAATACGAATAGATTCGAGACGTGCAACAGGGGCAAACGTCTCATCATAGTCAACACCCTCTACTTGTGTATAGCCTTGAACAACCAACCTAGCTTTATTTTTAGCCATTGTACCATTCTCATTAGATTTATTTTTAAATATCCACTTGGTACTTATCACATTCATATCTCTAGGTCTGGAAACAAGAGTCCAAACTTTGTTAAGTTCAAATTGACCTAATTCTTCATGCATAGCATTGACCCAACTATTATCTAGTAAGGCGTCTTTCACATTCTTAGGTTTAATTAACGAAACATAGCACATATGACATACCTTCTCCCGAATTGCTTTCAGGTTTTCATTCGGTCTAAGACACTTCCAATCACCTGTTGTATCAAATGATTTAGCTTTACCCTTGCTAATGGCATCAAAACAAGATTGGTAATGACTTGAGCATTGGTGGTAATGTCTCTGTGTGCACTCTTTGGACCAGGGCTTTCCACAGGCGTTGGTCCTGGTTCACTTTCTTAAGCTTGGCCTTGTGCTTCTCTTTGACTTTGTGATTCAGTATCCACAATTTTAGGATCACCATCTTCTTTCTCATGTAGAGATGCAATAGGAGAACCTGTGTCATCTACAACAACATTGATAGATTCCATTATAGATAAAGTACGAAGGTTATAGACACGAAAAGCTCTACTAGTAGTTGAATACCCTAGAAAAATGCCTTCGTCACTTTGGGAGTCAAATTTTCCCAAAGGCTCTCTATTTTTGAAAATGTAACACTTACTCCCAAAAGTTTTAAAGTATTTTACATCAGGTTTCAACCCTTTCCACAATTCATATGGAGTTTGTAATGTGCCGAGCCTTAGATACACACGATTCACCATATAAACAACAGTATTTAAGGCTTCAACCCAAAACTTGGAAGGAACTTTCTTGCTAAGGAGCATGACCCTAACCATCTCTTGAACAACCCTGTTTTTCCTCTCAACAACTCCATTTTGCTGTGGAGTAATGGGTGCAGAAAATTCATGTTTAATCCCATGCATATCACAATAATTCGAGAACGAACTATTTTTAAATTCACGACCATGATTAGTTTGGATTCTTATGATACGCCCAATAGAGACACCCTGTTCATTTTGGATTTTAAGGACTAATGACTTGAAAGCATCAAACGTATCAGATTTTTCTCTTAAAAAATTAACCCAAGAAAACGAGTGTAATCATCAACAGTTAAAAAAATATATCTTTTACCTCCAATGCTTTTAGTACGAGTGGGTCCCATAAGATCCATATGAACAAGTTCAAAAGGAAGCTTGCCTGTTAAGTTGTTCACCTTTTTATGATGGGCACGAATTTGCTTCCCTAATTGATATGGTCCGCACACATGGTTCACATTCTTACCCATTTTGGGCACTCCTCTCACAATATCTTTGTTGGCTATCTTAGTTAGGTCTTTAAAGTTCATGCGACCTAATCTTTGATGCCACAAGTCAAGATTACTTATGATGGCCGAGTGATAAGTGAGATCATTGATGGTAACAATCCTGTAGTAGTTATTAGATGTGCGAACCCCATGCATGATAGTATTTCCCTTTTTATCCAAAATTTCACATTTATTTTTTGAAAATAATACTTCATGATGAGAATCACACATTTGACAGATGCTCAAAAGATTATCTTTAAGGCCATTAGCAAGCAAAACATTTTCTAGCTTAAAAGACCGGCCACACTTATAGAGCCGTTACCAATGACTTTAGAAGTGCCACCATCTCCAAAGGTAACAATTCCTCCTTCATATTTCTCAAGAGATGTGAAGTAGGATTTGTCACCTAACATATGACGAGAGCACCCACTATCAAGATACCACATGTGTGAGTCATGTCTTTTCAGTGTAGTGCGAACAACAAAATAAGTAAGGTCACTCTTTCTCACCCATATCTTTTTGGTCTTCACAAAAGCGAGACTGGAAATCTTGGTAAAGGTCTTAGCGTTGTGAACGACATTATGTATCTTGGTATTCCACCTAGACATGTAAGGTTGTCTCCTAATCTATGAAGTATTAGAATTTCTAAATTTTTGAGACACCTTGCCAAACAACTCATAACAATAAGGGCGAATGTGGCCATACCACCACAATGATGACAAACGAAAATAGGTTCATCTCCATTTTGTTGATCATACCCCCTTTAGGTTAATAGAGAGATTTATCATCCTGCTAAATCTTCAGCTTTCCCTTTGCTTGAGTCTTAATGTCATGAGATGTAGAGGTCTTCCCCTTTTGCAGTGTTGCATCACCATAGCCTATCCCACTTTTGTCACAACTCATCTGTTATGATCCGATGATGTCTTCTAGTGACTTTGACCCTCTATTCCACATGTCAATTGTGGCTCTAGCATTTTTGATTTCTTCCTCTTTCTGACTTACTAGCTCTTCCAAGTCAACTTGTGTCAACTCAAAGGATTCAATCTTCTCTTCATATATGGCATAGATTTTGAGAAGTTCATTTCTTTCGGTCTCACAAGTCAAAAGATTTGCATAGAGATCTTGTCTATCACTTAAGATCTTGATGACATCCTTTCTAGCTGTTGAAATCTTTCCTTTAGCTTGACATTCTCACTTTCACATGCTTTGAGTTCGATAATGAGTTTGTCATTTATCTTGGATAAGTTTAGAGATTCACTGTATAGCTTTTCATAGGCTTGTTGAAGTTTTTCACCATCAATCTCATCATTGTCTTATGAGGTTTTATCATCTTCTTTTTGTTTCTTTTTCTCCTCGAGCACTTTCACATGAAGATTGTTGGATGGTTGTGAAGATGACTCTCCTTTTTCATGGAATTGCATAAGCACCTCCCATGCTTCTTTGGCATACTTGTAGTGAGCAATCTATTATTGTTCTTCTTTAGAAATTGCTTCACAAATAGTGTTCAGAACTCTTTCACTGCTTTCCATATCAACTCTTTCAATATCATTCCATTCCTCTGTCGGTTTGGCAACCTTTTGATTGGTGACCTGATCAATCACAAATGGTGCTTCAACATTCTCCTCAATTGTGCACCAACCTTTAGGATCCCAAGCTCTAAGATAGACTCTCATTCTACACTTTCAATACAGATAATTGCTTCCATCGAAAGTAGGAGCACGATGCACACTAGGCCCACAAGCAAACTCAACTGGCTTTGGAATTGGTTTAGTGAAGCAAGAGTAGAATGCCATGTAAGTACTATCTCCGTCTTCACTGGATTCGATTCCTTCTGCTTCCTGCTCTGACCCGCTTTCATCATCCCAAGTCATTATGTAGACTTTCTTCCGGTTCTTTTTCAAAGGACATTCAAGTGCAATATGCCCAAACCCTTGGCATTCATAGCACTTGACTCCTTGTCCTCCCAAATTCTTCTTCTCAACTTTCGAAGCAACTTTGGGTGGAACAATTTTGAATTTTTCATTACCCTTATCTTTAGAACTAGAGTCCTTGAAATTAGGCTTTTTTTTCTTTAATTTTTTTTTAAACTAATTGGTAAACATAGCCATCATTTTGAACTCTAGATCAATTTCTACCTTGGGGTTCTTAGTAGTCTCATGAGCACTAGTAAAGGCCACACTATCTTTTTGTTTTTTCTTAGAAATCTGATGGGCTTCATAAGTCTGCAAGTTTCCAACCAACTAATCAAGCTTGAGGTTCTCAACATCCTGAGCCTCCTCTACAATTGTCACTTTTGATTGGAACCTGTCGGGGTCAAGACCTCAAAATTTTACCGACTTTAGATTTAGAAATTTTTCACCGAGTGTGAAACATGAATTCACAATGTCACTAAGTTTGGCATAAAAATCATCAAACGTCTCATCATCTCGCATAAAAAGAGTTTCAAAATAAGAGTTGAGATGTTGAAGTTTTGATCTTTTCACAGCAGTAGTACCCTCGTGAATAGTTTCAAGAATGTCCCAAGCCTCTTTTGCTGCCTCACATGTACAAATATAACGGAACTCTTCTGGTGTGACGAAGCAAAAGAGAGATTTGAGCGCTTTACTATTCCAACTCGAATTGCGTCCCATTTATCAATTGGTTTGGAGATATCAATACCATCGATGGTAATAACAGGTTCACTCCACCCATAGATAACAGAGTGCCAAACTTTCTGATCAATAGATTTTTAAAATGCCCTCATACGAGCTTTCCAATAAGAATAGTTTGTCCTATCAAGTAAAGGAGGTCTATGGGTCGAGTTACCTTCGCGAATTGAATCCATGACACGAATCACACAAAATCACATTCCTATAGTTTTATTTAAAAACAAAGAGTAAC
This sequence comes from Camellia japonica, assembly GCA_030407325.1. NCBI lineage: Eukaryota > Viridiplantae > Streptophyta > Magnoliopsida > Ericales > Theaceae > Camellia > Camellia japonica. Next base: position 110,194,057 of record JAPPVO010000029.1, on the reverse strand, counting down.
CTGCTCTGATACCAATTGAAAAACCTACATGACTCGTGATTCATAACAGATTTAATTGCAACAAATCCCAAACAATTAAAACTGACAATCTAAATCATCTATCATGTACAAAAGAGATTTAGATTGTTGTTTCACAATTAATAAATTAACACAAATGATTTTACGTGGAAAAAACTACAGTTGAAGCACCTCCAATTGTGATTAAAAAAATCATGGGGGAAACACCACAAATCAATCCACCATGAAGTATGAAAGAATACAAATTTACCAAATAATTTACCCAAACTTTATAAAATTGTCTTCAACAATTTGTTCCTCTTTCACCAACACCTCCATCTTGGAATTGATCTGCTTGATGTCGAATCCACAACATCCACGTCGAATCCACGACCACGAGCAGCTTTGAACTCCTTCAAAGACTTCATGCTCGAACCCTCAAAATCCACCAAAGAAGAACTCTTTTGTTTGAATGGCCAAACACAAACCCTTTGATTTGAACAACTTAATTCATGAGATAAACTCACACAATTATCAAACGAAACAAGTAAAGAAGCTTTAAAAGAAAACCCTAATACCGAAGAACAAGATCTAGAAACTGTACCCTAGAATTACACTTGTTCGCAGCTTTATAGCAAACAGATTTGCGGTCACCGCTCGAGCCATGGAATGGTCGCTCTAGTGGTGTGACTTAAACGCGTGTTCTTGCAAGTGTCTTTGCTCGAGCGATGGAAAGTTTGATCGAGCATGAAAACTCAAATCCCGGTATATTTGCAAATAGCTCAAACTTTTGAGAGGCTTGCATCTTTGCTTGAGCGACGCGTTCGTTGCCCAACCAGTCAAGACAAAAACACTACCAAAATTACATTTCAATGCGACAAGTTTGTTCGCAAAATTGATAGAAGTAGGGACCTAACAATCTTCAAACCTTATATATTACAAGTTGACCCTAAAAGATATGAAAAATTACAAAAAAAAACATAGAAAATAAAAATAAAATAATAGTAATAATAAGTGATAATTATATGAATTTAATTATGGCACTTAGAACCGAAATAAAAGATAGTTTAGATTATATTTCCGATTTAGAAGTGAGTTAAATAGATTAAATTCCCTTTTGGCTATGACCTCAGGACAATCTATAATAAATTATAGCCAAAGAATTGCTAGTATTAAAAATAAAATATCAGTAGAAAAGGCAAGTGTAGATTATCAACGAAAGCTTTTGCAAGAGTTAATATTAAATTAAATCCGTTGATCCGCAATAAAAATTAGTATCAAAGCTCAGTTTCTCGGCCTTGCCGATAACATTTTGCATGAGTATTAAATATAGTGAAGAAGTAGAATCTAATAACTTAAATAATAATACTTCTTTACAAATAATAATAGAACAAAATAATACCTTAATTAGGCTATTAAAAGAAATTAACGAAAAACTTAGATTTAATCAATTAAAAATAATAAACGAAATTAGATATTTTGTACAAGATTCAGAGAAACAAGTAGCCATTTTTTAAGAAAAACAAAAGGAATTAGATTTATATCCCTATCCATATAAAAGAAATAATCCGAAGGAACTCTTTGAATTAGTTTCACCTGCATAATAAAAAGATAATGAAGTTAAGTAACTATAACTTAAAACAGTTAGAAGAAATGGTTGAAAAAGAAAATGATAATGAAATAAAGTACAAAGTAATATTACAAATGGCTAAACAATTAGACATGGTAGATGAAAAAATAATAGAAGAAATAAATAATGAGATAATAAAATTAGAAGATAATTTCTATAAACAATTAGGATTAATCAACTTGGGAGAAATGGAACACATTCCGCTTGAAGACTTAGAACAAATAATGGAAAAAGATGACACAGAAAAAGAAAAAGAAAATAATATCTGGAAAAGTTTGAAGATATAGAAAAAGAAAAAGATAATGCGTTATAAGAAGAGACTAATAACATTAATGATATTGATATGGCAATAATAAAACAAGAAGGAAGTAGCTCGTCTATCCCACCTAATCCAAATCATCTAGATTTTAGAAGTTTTACTAGACAACAACTGGAAAATGATACTAGAAATTATGACTATAGAAGAAAAACAGGACACTATAGTTATCTAAATAAAGGATCTTTTGCTAGGAGAACATCCAATTATGCAGCTTTACCTCTAAGAAGGAGTATTTGTAAGGGAGGTACCATTAAAACCAATAAGTAATACAGGGTATTTGTTAGACATTGATTGTGCTACAAATACAAGTGAGGTAATAAAACAATGGAAGAGAGGCACGCACCGTGTCTTAAATATCCATAGCAGCAGCTAGAGCAAAGTTTTCTAAATTATATTGAACATAGCTTTACATGTATAGAAGCAAGCTGGTATAACAATTTGAGAGAAAGTGACAAAGAAAAATTAACAGAAGAAACTATCCCGGAAGGTATGTTAAACCAATTTGTAAAATATATTGAAGAAGAATTCATAGGAAAAGAGTGAGATGAGGATAAAAGAAAAAGAGAATGGATCAGAAAATTAAGTAACATAGAAATATGTAACATGAAATATATAGAAAAATATATATGCGAATATTCCTATTACTATTATCAAATAGGTAGAAATAAAATTCATTTAACTATGTTTTTTCATAAATTACCATATTCTATAAATGTTAATATAGAAGAAAAATATGAAAAATGATTAAAAGAATTAGGAGATGCCACAAGCGACACCTTGGGTCATAGAATTAAATATCTAAGAGAATGGGTAGAGCAGGAATGCATGAAAATTAAACAAAGAAGAAAAATAAAAAAATAATATTTACATTGCTGGCAAACATCTAATTCATGAAGATGTGAGCCTTCAAGAGGAAAAAAAAAAAAACATATAATAAGAAAAAGAAAATATTTAATAAAAGAAAAAGTTTTAATAAACAAAGATGAGAAAAATATAAAAGAAAATATTATATAAAAAAACCTATAATTTTCACAAAAGAAGAAGATTTTTTAGAAAAATAATTATTGTCCAGAAGGAAAAAAGATTTGTACATGTTAGGCATGTGGAGAAATAGGTCACTTTGCTAATCAATGCAGAAACAAGAAGAATAATAAAATAATAGAAGTCTTAGGAAGTTTGGTTTATGTAGAATTAGATAAAGAAGAAGCTTTAGAATTGGCTTTAGAAAATAGTAAAGGAATAATAGAATTAATTGAAGAAGAAATAGAAATAGAAAACGAAGATTATAACAATACTGAGGAAGAGCAAAATTTTATTATAACAGAAGAAATATGTATAGAAAATTCTCAAGAAAAAGAAATAGAAAAAGATTAGATATTACCAATAATACGAAAAAATTAACTATATCAAAAATCAATATTCAAATTAAAAAGTAAATATATATGTGAAAGAATGGAACGAGATATTGAAATCAATGGCTGTAAATATAATGTAGGAGAAATAAATTTAATATATTAAAAAATAATAAAGATAATAAGTATAAATATACACATATAGGGAGTGTACAAATACAAATTATACCGTTGTTTGATAAAGGATAAGATATAGATATATATGCATTTTTGTATGATATTAGACAACGAAATTTTGAAATGACCATAATCAATGGAATAAAAAGTAATCTAGGTGGCGGACCATTAGGTTTTAATTGCAAACCAGGATATTATATTAGCTTAAAAGATAGATTCATAAATAGATTTTTAACTTTAAAAAATAAAAATGTAGGAATCGTTATGCATGAAACCACCTATCTATTAAGGATATTTTGGAAAATAATATATAAGTTAGATAATACCATAGATCCTAAAATGCAACATAAAATTATAGAAGCAAATAAATTTGAACCTACTAATAGAATACCAATAGATAGAATTACACCTAAAAGAATAAATCCTAATGAGATCAAGTTAGAAAATCGATGGATAACAAGTTTCAATAACCCTAAAAATATTACAAAAAGAAAAAATAAAATTAAAATCGATAATACTAGAAATATTAAAATAGAAACTCCTAGCACAATAGAAAATAATGATGAAACGGATAATGTAAGCATATTATCGGGAAGACACTCTATAGATAATTCTAGTATACAACCCGATAGAAGTTCAATTAGTAAAAGAATAATAGGATATTGAACTACGAGTGTGCCAGTATATGAAGATTAGGAAAATCTTATGGCTTGGACAAAAGACGATGAAAAAGAGGCGCAAAAAGAATACGAAACGTTTATAAAAAGATACAACAAAAAGAGTGAGAAAAATAAAATATCATTATCATATACTAATGTTAATAGCATATATATACCCATAAAAATATGCATAGAAGGATTTAATACTTACGAACTATGTATTTACTTAGATAGTGAATGCCCTGTGTGTTTGGGGAAAATGAAACTCTTTCCCGAATATGTGTGGAAAAAGCAAAATCCACCATTAATAGTTCTAATAGCTAATAATAGTACAATGACCCATAATGACGCTATAGAAAACTTAGTTATAGAAGTAAATTATGTCGCCTTTATCATTCTCAAACTTTGGGCAACCGATCAACCATCACATGATGTAATTATTGGAAGTAAATTTCAAAGATTATATAGTCCTGTACTCAAACGTTACCCTTTGTTATTTTTATAAATCTTAAAACTAAAAACAGCTGTTACACATCAACATTGACTTCGTACGCAACAAGCGTGGTAAGGAGGTAATCTATCCAACCGGGCGCGAAATTGCACTAAGTATTAAAGAAATTAGTATTTAGGAAGAAATTCAAAAAGAGCAACAAGAAAGATGCAAAAATTTATATAGTGAAGATCCGTTAAAATTTTGGCATAAAGATAAAAGTATAGTTAAATTAGACCTAATCGACCTTAATAAAATAATTAGAGTAAAACAAATGGTATATACTTATAATGATATAGAGGAATTCAGAAAAGAGATACAAGATCTCAAATGAAAAGGATTAATTAGAGATAGTAAAAGTCAATATAGTGGTCCAGCATTTATGATTAGAAACCATGTTGAAATTAAACGTGGGAAAGCTAGAATGGTAATAAATTACAAAAATTAAATGATATTACCAAAAGTGATAGTTATTTTATTCCAAATAAGCAAGTCCTTTTTAACAGAATATAGGGTGCCTCCTGGTTCTACAAAATGGACTGTAAAAGTGGATACTGGCAAATAAAAATGGATAAAGAAAGCATGCCAGTAACAGCCTTTAGTGCACTACAAGGACATTATGAATGGCTTGTAATGCCATTTGGATTAAAAAATATACATCAAATATTTCAAGGAAGAATGGATAACATCTTTAAAGAACTAAATAATATTTGTCTTGTATATATAGATAATATTTTAATTTTATCTAGATCCATAGAACAACATAGAATAGATATTAAAATAATAACCAAAAAATGTGAAGAACATAGAATAGTGTTAGGTGAAAAGAAATGTGTGTATGCACAAAAGGAAATAGAATTTTCAGGACTTGAAATCAAGGTATACTTACCCAAAAAAAAAAAAAAAATCAAGGTAGGATCAATAAAAATGCAACGTCATGTTCTCAAAAAACAATTAATAAATTTCCTAATAAATCACAAACAAAAAACAATTAAAAAGATTTTTAGAATGTTTAACTTATGCCTCAGATTTTATAAAAGACTTAGCCAAAATAAGAAAACATTTACAAAAGAAACTAAAAATAGGAAAGAGTTGGACTTAGAACTCAGCCAACTCCACTTTAGTAAAATTCTTAAAACAAAAGTGTAAAGATTTATCTACCCTAACTCTTCCTAATGAAAATGATGAGCTAGTGCTAAAAACCGATGCAAATAACAATCACTGGAGCGTAGTGTTAAAAACAAAAGAAATTAATCAACTATGTAGGTATTGTAGTGGTAGTTTTAATCAAGTTGGATGTAATTATCTCACTATGGGAAGAGAATTATTAGCCATAATAAAATGAATAGAAACGTTTTTAATATTTTTGGCACAAAAATCGTTTTTAATAAGAACTTATTGTAAAGGCCTACTAGGATTTGTAAATAAGAATTTATCTAACATGCAAGCGCAAGGGAGGCTGCTACAATAGCAACTCTGGCTAAAACAATTTACCTTTGATATAGAATATATTAATGCTAATAAAAATAGTTTAGTAGATACTCTAACTCAAGAACTTGCAAATGGCATCCACATCCACAAGACTTACACCCGCCAACGAAGGAACCACTCCTGGCAGCGACTCAAGAAGTGTTGGATTTGGTGACACAAGACAGTGCTGAAATTATCAGAAATATGTAAGCAGCAGGGAAGAGCCGTTCTGTGAACAAGCTCATTAAGACAACCCATTTAGTTGCCAAAACCTTTTTCGATTAGAAGTATTATATTTATTTATTTAACTTCCCTATGACATCCAAGATAAAATAAGAAGATGTACTTTTAATAAGTTATTTCTGAGATGGTATGAAGATTGTGTTGCCTATCTGGGCTCTCAGTGGTGTTTCTTCAATGGATGGATAGCCTTTATAGTTATAGAATTTTAAAAGTTTCAGTTGATCCATAAAAAGTCATCAGTCTAAAAGATCATTTGGTTCAAATGTGGAAATTGAAAATAATCAATACATTCGACGTTTCACCTCACCCATAGTTATTTTAGCTCACCAAATTCCAACAATTCATGTTTAGAAGAATTTATGAAGTCTATAAAGAATATCCAAGCATGACACCCATCAGATTTACAACTGCCCAAATGGAGGTAAATGATGAATGTCTAAATGCAGCTCATTATCTAATTAAAGTCAAAGACAAAAAAGACGTGATCCCCTACAAATGAGATTGGTTCAAAGATTGAGATGAACCTTTTATATTAGATCCAACAAAAGCAATGGCAAGAGGATTTTTATAATATCTCACAAAACTATAGAATTAGCAAGAGTTATGTTCAAATTAGTTCATTATGGAAGGACTACATTTGCAATAACACCATCCTTGGTGGAAAAAAATAATTGTTCCAAGATTGCCTTATGAATCAGTATATGATTATTTGGAACAAGTAGATTCGAGGACATATTTATCTGAATAAGGATATAAATTTTTGGAAAAATATCTAATAGAACAAGATCTAGAAGGATGGGATGAAATATTTGAAGAATTTGATGAAAACTATAATCTTAGTGATATCATGGGTGATAAAGAGGTACGGAATCTAGACAATGCAATAGATTGACAAAACCATGGGTAGTTTGGCAAAACCATGGGCTGAAGATTACACCTCCACATGACTATACCACTAGGTGTCTCTTGTTCATAAATAAATTAGCATGTGGCCACACCACCTGCTTGTTTATCTTTTGTTTGTCTTCTAGTAACAATAAAATATAATATGTTAAATATTTTATATTTATAGATTAGGTTAAAGTTCAAACTTTGAAGTCCACAAGGTGCCTATATAAAGGCCTTGAGGGAGAGCAAACGGGAATAAAGATTACTTAGTAGACTTGAAACTAAGAAAAAAGTCTGGTTCTCAGACCCTTTTAGAGCAAACAATACTTTAGCAATCCAACAGTTCACAAGTACCCCTTTCTTTGTAAATCTTTGTTCAATAAATAAAAAAAATAAAAAAATCATTTCCAAAAAATAGTGTGTTACTACCATATGTCATTGATATTGGGTCTCCTATATAACCAAAGAAGCAGTTTCTGAAGTTACGGTCTGAGGTAGGAAAAGAAGCAAATATGTGCTAAGCCTAATCTAAGGAAGGAAGGAAGGAAAGGTTGAGGTTAACCACCTCTGTAAAATTTGTCTCTGTAAAGTAATTAAACGGTATCAAACTTGTCTCTGCAAAATTTGAACATAACTTCACACTACATAATAGTGTTATACCACCACTAAACTAAAGGTTTGCATTTATAAGCTCCAATTCCATGGTAATTAGCTAAAAATCATACCTTTGTTGTTTTGGTTTGAGATGTGTGAATTAGTACTTCGTGTAAGTTTTTTAAATCATGGCTATCTCTATAAAGATATAATGAATATTTTTTTCATGAGCTAATTATATTCATGGCTTTGTAACTTGATTTTCTATTAATTTAGTTCTTATAATTTTAGTTGTATCAATTTATCTTTGAAATTTTCTAATTTTATCAACTTAGTCTGATTGATAACACCCTTTCAAAAATTAGATTAAAATTAAGGAGAAAAACAGTGTATTCATTTTTCTCAAAATGATTGAAGGGTACGATTTAAATAGTTTCCTTTTGGATGAATTATTTTACTCTTGATTTTTGTTGGAATGTTATTAATTTAACTAAATTCGCACAATATGAACCATTAAAGAACAAATTTTTAAAACAATTAAAATTAAAATGGCTAAATTGGTTTTAAAAAAAAATAAACTACGGTAATTTGCCATTTTTTATACATTTGGAGATAGTAATTTAGGGTTGGGAGAGTTTGACATATGACAAAATTTAAAATTTTAATCTATTAATAAGGTGTAAAGACTCTAATTAAAGTGATATTTTGATAAAATTGAAATAAAATTAAGTGTTGAAAATCAAATGATGAATTTTTTAAATTGAAAATTTGTTTGATAAAAATTTAAGTGTTTAATTAAAACAAGTAATTTGATATATACAAAATTAAATTTGAAATCTATTATTTTTAAATTTCATATTCCAATTTTATATTGTGATGGTGTGGTGGCGGTGATGGCGATTACAGCACCAACAATGATGGTGAAGGTAGAGCAATAATGGTTGTAATGATGGTGAAGGGTTAATGTGGTAGAGGTAAAAAAAGGATAGTGGCGGATGGTATAATGATGGTGGTAATTATAACAATGATGCCAATGATTGTAAAAGTGAAAATTTGTAATAGTTGTTTTAGTGGTGGTGGATAGGTAGTAGTAATGGTAGTGGCGAATATAGTCGTTGCATCATGATAATAATAAATGATTGTGGTATTTATGATAATCATGAAAACGGCAATGGAAGTGGTGATGGCAGGACTAATAGTGATGGTGGAGAGGTGGTAGTGTGACAATTGGTTTCAAGTGACTGCTCGAGCGATGGAAAGACCGCTCGAGCGGAGATGAGGTGCTCCCAGTAGTTTGTTTTGCAGGTCGAGGGATTTCTCGAGCAAACATGAGGAGTTCCCAGTATCTCGTTTTGCAGACAGAGATACTGAGATGTCTCGTTTACTGCTCAAGCAGTGAAAAGACCGCTCTTTTCACCGCTCAAGCGATCTGCACAAATTCAGCAGCTCAAAACACACTTTTTAGATCATTTCTTTCACTTTTCTTTTTCTCTCTTCCTTCCTCTCTCACTAATTCTGAAAACCCTAGAATTCTCTCTCTACATATCTCTCATTTCATTAAGTTTTAAGCCTAAATCTTGCAAGAAGTGGAGTTTACGTAGGAATCTTGCTTTCTACTGATTGGATTTTGATTCTACAAAGGATTCTTCTTAAAAATCTAGTTTTCTTGCTCTTTCCTTGAGGTAAGGTTACTTTCAACTTAGTATCTCTTTAGTTTATGTGGTATTATTGTGATCATGATACCTTATTTTGATGATTGAGTAAAAGTTAAGTTTTATGTTTAACACAAAGGGGATTTCACCCAACATTTGTTAAAATTTCAAATAAATTCTTATGGATGTTGAGTATTGGTGTTGAGAACTACCATATATACGAAGAGGTAGTAAAAGCCCCAAATTTATTAAAACCCTAGTTTTGATTTTGGTGAAAAATGATGCTTGGATGGAATTGACTTTCATATCTTGAAATTATGTGGATAATTAGAGTTTGGAATACATTATTAATGTATGTTGAGTTGAGATTGTGGACCTAAAAATTGATAACCCATGTATTCTATTTTCACTATTTATATCATGTTTTATGTAATACTTGATTACTTGGAATGTGGTAAAAAGGGAAGAGTGTGGACTCCTTTTTCTCGCGCCCCCCCCCCCCTTTGGAAAGGTTTGAAATGAAGGCCTCACAGTTCGGACTCCCGCAGTTCTGAATCTAGTCTCACAAATGCAATGTGAAACTGATAAACACCAAAGAGTCCAAATCCGACAAACCTTTTTGGAAAATCGATTTTAAATCAAATAATGCCAAAATTGGACTGCTTTACCAGATATAGAGTCGCCACCTAAATATTTTATTTTTGAAGAAATTTAGGAAACCTTGACTCGTGCCAAAGGCCACGTGTCCGTCATCACCAAAGTTGCCTCGGCTCGGGAACTTGGGTACGAGGGGGGAAGGTTATGAATTGAGCACCCCCGCTCGCCCGATCGAAGATCGCCTCTACTAATCATGATATGATGTTTTATAAACATTATGTGTTCTTATTCCGGTTATTAAACTAGCTTTACTATGTGATGCACACAAGCAAGTATAGACTAGTTACAAGGCATGGAACAATTCAACTCATGTTTGTTTTCAAAAATGGTTTGAATTTGCTACCCTCAAGTGGGCTTAAAAATGCGGATTTGCCACCAAACATAGTGGGCTGAAAACATGATTTGCCATAACAAAGTGGGCTTAAAACATACATTCATTGAATTGTTCCAATTCAAACAACAAGCCTTCATCCACAGGCATTCATGCAGTTTAGCATTTAAGCACATAGCCTCATGGCAATCATGCTAATCATGGCAATATGATAATCACACTCATGCAAGTATGCTAAAGCGAAAAAACTTGCCGAGTACTCCAAGCCAAAACAAAAACTAGTTAGAAAGATGCATGATCCTAACTATACAAGATGCCTAATGCAACACAAGCAATAATGCAATTAATAGGCTCGGCTACTAATATGGCATATGGATCAATTTGAACAACATGCGTTTAAACACGTATTCAAAGAGGTATTGAAATTGCAATGCAGTTTGAATGATGTGCCGAGCCTCAGTACATGCAAGACAAATGAATGGATGTAAACATGTAAGCATAAGGCATGCTAATTGAAAATGTCCCTAATCTAACCATCAAAAGCGATTAAATAAAAGGGAGAAAGACGTGGGCTTGGAAGACATACACACACGCACGCACGCACACTTATTACAACATTACGCCCTCGCAAAGGAGGTCCGAATGAATAAACTAACCAATTAGCTACGCTAATTAAGCTAACTAATTACTACAACAATTGAAGCGAATTAACTAACTTATTCTAAGCTAATTAAATATTACAAAACGAGGTAATTAGCTAAATACGAAGCTAATTAAGTACAAAGCAATTAAACTAATTAATTAGCTACCACTAATTAACTAAACAAAGCATTTAAATGGCCTCAAGGGGTGAAGGATGCATGCATGCTCGGTTGGTCTCCACCCGAAAAAGCCACCGCCTTACTATTGAACGCCTCTGTTTGCATACTTTGAACACCAACAGTGCTACTAACTTCCAGAACACCTCTGCTCCACCTCAGGAACACACTAAGCAACTTTCTTCATTGATGGCTGGTCAGCTACCAATGGTGGCCGTTGGCTACCATTGGTAGATGGTCGGCCACTGCTGGTGGCCGGTCAGCCACCCCTGCCTTGAACTTCCTTTTACTGTAACAGAGAGCAAACAGAGGCAAAACAGTGTATTCTCAAGGAGTGTTTGTACTATTACACTCCTTATCATCACACAAGTTCAAAGGAGTGTAACTCTCGGCTCTCAAACCATCAACCAAGCATTTTCCATGCATGATGGCTAAGGAACCAAGCTTGTACAAGCTTAATGAGTGCAAAATAAGACTCAAAATGACCACCACCCTATCATGCATGATCAAGGGTGATGGTGACCAAGGAAAGTGGCACATTTCATCACTTTTGAGTATGAAATGTCCCATTTTCTTCGTGTTCGAATTAACGTCCGATTCGAACACATGCAACGCAAAAGATGCTTATCTTGCCCCTTTACTTGTTCATTTTATTTACTCATTTTACATTACCGATTCATTCTTTAATCGATTAAATCCATTGGTGAGTGTCTTCTAAAGCGAAAGAAGTGTCAACCAAGAGGTAGTTCAAGGCATGAGGAAAGCTTCACGCCGTTGGTAATGAACCCTCAAAGGAGGATTAAACCATTAAGCATGAGCCTCAACCTCAAGCTTAAACAACCCTAAGGTTGAAAAAACCCTCAAACAAATGAAAAAGTGAAGCAAAGAGGGAGGTTACAGCGATGTTAAGTGCTGGAATTAGGCATAAAAAAGCATTAAAACATGCAACCAAGACACACAAATGATGCTCAAAGCCTAGAAGCACTAAGCTAGTGAAGGAAATTGCACCATAATTATACAAAACAAAGCTCAAGTGACCCAAACAGCCCAAAACAGAGCTGAAGCAGGTCAAAATAGAGGCAAAAACATGCTAAACTTAAGCTAAATTCAGCTAGAAAAACATGCTAACATGTGAAGCTAGCTAGGCATGCAAACAAGACACAAGGAGGGAAGGCTAACCCCTCCCATTTTCGACTTCAAAACAAGGTTTTTACCACCAAAAACCTCTGAATTTCAGTTGTCAAAAGGCCCAAAAAGTTTGATTTGAATGTGATGAAAAAAGGTGCAAAAGCTTAAACAATTTAGCAACAAGAAGGGTGGATTACCCCTTTACACAAAATAGCCTCAAACCATCATTTTAAGCCTCAAAAATACAGTTTTTTATAGTTGAAAACCAGCCCAAAAACTATACAAAAGGATGGCAAAATAAGTATTCAAAGCAAGTATACTAATCAAGTAAACTACCTCTTGAAGCTCAAGCACAAATTAAGCAACAATCCAAGCTTAAACCTTCTTTTAGAGCACCAACAAGACTCCAAGAGACCTCAACTCCAAGGTGGCCAAGTTTGATTAAGGGTTGATGTGCAAAAGTGTAGAGAAATTAGACTTTAAGGCACAAAATAACAAGACAGAGAGAGAGAGAGAGAACTCTAGAGAGAGAGAGAAAGAGATTTTTGGTCTAAAAAGTCTAACCCCTCAAAATGGGGGAGGAACCCCTCTATATATAGAAAAACAAGGTTTGAGCTTGAATACATCTTACCATACACGTGTATGAAGATGTAGCTTAGTGAGCAACAGCTGGCACAGCTGGCAAACAAATATCTGAAAAAATGAACCAATGGCCGTCAGCCACCACTGGTAGCCGACAGGCACAAACCACGGCCGACAAGTCCCAGGGCTGGCCGATAAGTCACCCTCTCTTCCAGGCTAAGGCAACAAGCTCTAGGTCCAAAAACATGCTCAAAACAGACAAGGTTTAAGGCTCAAAGACCAGGCGTTCCGCCGAGGACTTCGGGCGCTCAAAATGAACACAAACAAGCACAATCATCGAGTGCACAACCGATAACGTCTAAGTCTTGAGAACGGTCAAAAATGGGGTGTCTATAGAGAGGCACATAAAGTATGAGTCTGGGTAGAGAGTCGATTTTTGAGAACAATGTATTGTGTTGGTACACGCATAGGAAGTTAAGGTGCCCAATTGCCCTGTCTTGAGCTTATCACTGGACGAATGTAGGAAAATGTTTTTGAGTGTTTACTGGTCCTACCGTATAATAGTCAGCAAAAGTGAAATAACCGATGATTTTGGGTGCCCACCACCTGTCGTATTAATAGCCGGCAAATGTGGGGAACAGTTTTGGTTATACACCTATACGTATATGTAGTATGGGGCTCCTACGAGGGATTCCTGGCATATTTTCCACCCTTGTATTGAGAAAGATTTTCAATAGAATAGACACGTGTTTGTTTTCTTACTGTAGACATTCCATTTTGACTGCCCTTAAGACTTGGCACCTCACTTTGAACACTCGATGATGAAATGTTACGCTGTACAATCGTTCAATTTCTTCAGCAAAAGGTTTCAGTTTCAAGCTTTAAAACCTAAACCTTGCACTCCATTTGGACCAAAACCTATTTTGTTTCTAGCCTAACCACTCAGAGAAGAGCTGGCCAACAAGTGACCGGCAGGCCATTTTTTATGGGCAGGCCGTACCTTTCATGGTCAGCCGACCATGTTCAGCGTAATAGATATTTTGACAGCTGCCAGCTGTCCCCATGTACATGCCTTACACCAGTTGTCTCTTCACAGATATTTCTGACGTGAGATGGTATTTTTCTATAAATACATGACCTCCCCTCATGGTTTGGGGTTAGAAAAATTTGGCCAAGAGATATAACTTGTCCAACACACTTTCCTTCTCTCTTGCAATATACATACACTATACATATACCTTCTAAGCTGAGACTTGAGACTTTTGCTGAGGTTCTTGAAGATAATTTCAAACCATTGAGAGTTCTTAGCTTGTGGTTTGTCAACTAAGAAGAGCATCTTCTCTTTAAAGGGGTAATCTTTGAGCTTTTGTACCATCTTTTCTTTCTTTTTTCTTTGCCTTTTCATACTGATTTCAAAGTTGTTTCAAGCTTAAAAATGTGATTGAAAAGTCACAAAAAGATGAGGGGTTAACCACTCTTCCTTGTGCCTTGTTCCATAGCTTGTTGCTTTGTCTTTTTCTACTTTGTTTCTCTTGTTTTTTGCCACTGTTTTTTGGAGTTTTGGGGCTTTTTAGTGTGTTTATTTAATTCACGCTTTGAATATTATCCTTGTGTTGTTGTAAGTCCTCATGGATTTGGTGTATAGGCCATAACTTCCAATCCATTTGAGTTGATAGTCTTTTTTTTTCATTTTTATAGCTTTCATGTTCATATTCACACCATTGTAACCATCCACCTTTTCATTAGCACTCTGCAATCTCCCTCCTTTCTTTGTTTCTTTTGATTAAGAGTTGTATCGACAAAATATTGTAGCTCAAGGCATAAAAAGAAACCTCTCATGCTAAATGGTTTAGTCTCTTCGGAGTTCATTACCAGGACATTACATCTCTCTTATGTTAAACATGATCTCTTGTTTGACACTTCCCTTTATTGCCAGTGCATTACTTTTAATGGACTAATTTTCTAGTTAGACCTTTGGAAATCCCGAAGGAAAGAGTCATTATAGTTCATTATCAGGTTTGGATTTGGAGTTATTATCGCCCTTTTCAGGTTTGACTAGTCATTATCGCCCTTTTCGGGTTTGACTAGTCATTATCACTCTTTTTGGGTTTGACTTCGAATTCATTATCGCTCGTAAATGGATTTGATTTTTCCTTTGTAGTTTTTCCCGTAGAAAATGGCTTGGAAAGCTCATTTCGTAGGTCAAGTCATGCTTGCAACTCTTTATTGCTTTTGGACTTAGTGGACATAATCATCACCTTTGGACAAAAAGGAAGAAAAGATAAGAAAATGGAAAGGTAAAGTAAAAAGGACTAATAAAATTGAGTAAAAGAGGTAAAAAGATAACAAAATTTGGTTAGGTTTAGTCAGACGTTATACTGAACCTATTGCATTTTGAATCATCGCATACTATTTTAGTGATGTTTGATGATTTATGAAGCAAGTCTACCCCCTCCCTTGAGGTAACTCCATGATAGGGAGGAGGTGTTGTTTGTCTTTTGTTTCATTTTTATTGAGCTCTTGTCCTATCGTTTCTAAGATCATAACGCAACAAATTTGTGATAATTGATGATTTAATAATCGAATCTACTCCTCCCTTGATCATCTTCATGATAGGGAAGGGCAGAGAGGATAAACATCTCCTAGAAACACTCTATTTTTGCTCTGTTTCAGCTCTGTTGTAATAGGGTATTCCCCAGAAACAGCGGTCGGCCGCCATCATTCTGTACGACCGACCACTTCTCAAGGCCGGCCGGCTACCTATTTTGTACAGGCAGTGGCATTTTTACAGTAGAATCTAAGACCAAAACAAAATAAACTTCTAACTGCAAATAGAGCAGATTCTGACAGCAAACAGAGAGGTTTCCGGGAGATGTTCTCGGTTGTGTGCATGTGGTTCCTTGTTTCCTATTCGAATACGTTAGATTAATAGATTTTAGATTCGTATGTTGTAATTAATTAGTAGCTTTACTTCCATTTGGACTTGTAATAATTAATTGGTTTATTTGTGTTTGTACTAATGTAGTTAATTCATTTGGGTTTGTAATAATTAGTTTAATTAGGACATTCATTTGGACCCTCTTGTGCGAGGGCAAATTTGTAATATTTTGTATGTTTTCAAACCCCATTTCTTTCTTCCTTTTACTTACATGCTTACTGTGGTAGTATCATGTTTTGGTTTCATATAATTGCCATGATTTGTATTCATTTTTGCATGCGTTGGGTTCAGTTCATCATTCTAATATCATTGTCATTTCCTACTTATTTGAATACATGCGTTACCGCATGCTTTGAGTTGATCTATTTGACATGTTAAATAAGCCAAACCTAGTAGTTGTATTTTGTATGTGTTACATTAGTCACTTATCATATTTAGAAACATGCATTTTTCTAATTATTTTCTTCTTCTTTGGCTTGCCTCGATTGAGTACTAGGTGAGCATTTTTACTTTAGCATATCACATGTGTGTTTATGTTGCCATATCAAGCATACTACCATGAGGCTAAGTGCTTATTGAAAATATCTCTTCGAATGCCTATGGATGAAGGCTATTTTGCTTAAGTTGGGATGATTTTGATTAGTGGACATATGAGCTTACTTTTCATTCAAGTAGCACATATTCAAAACTCTTTTCAAACAAACATGAAATCAAAGCATTCCAAAGTGAGTAACGTAGTCTATACTTGTATGACTCACATAGTAAGTTAGCATAATAATCAGAACATAAGCATATAATGTACATAAAAATCACATCATAATTAGTAGAGGCCGATCTTTGATTGGGTGAATGGGGTGCTCAATCTATGACCTTCCCCTCTCATACCTAAGTTCCCGAGCTGAGACACGGTGGTTATGACAAACAAGTGGCCTTTGGCACGAGTCATAGGTTTCCTAAATTTCTCAAAATATTTAGGTGGCGACTCTGAAATTGGGCAATGCAATCCATTTTTAGCATCCCTAATGATTAATGGATTTTCTAAGATTTGCTGGATTTTGACTCTCATTTGTGGTTTTTTTTTTTTTTTTTTTGCTTCACATTGCACTTGTGAAACCAAATTTAGAACTACGGAAGTCCGAACTGTAGGGCTATCGTATCCGAGAAAACAAAACCCCTCCAAGGAGCACAAGAAACTAGCTACACTTACCTATTTTGTTTTTGAACTTAAACTTTAATTGTGTTTGGGTTATGATGATGTCATGTAGATGTTCAAATAATTAGATACTCTATTAAATGTATCTCTACTGGGTATATAGCTCATTTTTATCTACTGGGCATATAGGACCATGAGTCCATTTTGGTTGCAACTAGGCAATGCCCTAAATTTTTGTACGCCATTAAGGCATCCTATCTTGTATCCTCTAACTTGTTGAACTTTTCTATATGGAAACGTATTTAATACGTTGACACTGAATTTTAAATGAAAACCTTAGTTCAATGAGAAAGATGATTTTTGTTTGGTGTTTAACCATGTTTTGATGGATGTTTTTATACTAACTATTCTGGGGGTGTTAGAAATTGGTATCAGAGCTAATGAGGTTTGAATACCTTGAGCTCGTAGGATGTGGCTTTGCCACAATGGGTTTATCATTGTAGGAAGGGACGTAGGTTACCTTGTATGTTATATGTGTTTACATGGCTACGTGGGTATGAGATGAAAGTTCTAGGTATAACTTGAATCCACTGTACTTATTGAAGTCGAAAGGCACTTGATCAATGATTTTCCACTTGGAAGTCTTTGAGCACCGTGGGACATATTGATATCTTAGGAGGGTGGTTCGTATGTGCTCTATATGACAAGGTGCTTATATGGATTGCCAAATGTGAATTGAATACATGCATGTTCTCATGCTAGTACATGTGGGACGGTGAGACTAAGTGTAGAAAAGCGAGTCAAGAATTTAATCTTATCTATGATTCTTATAGGATGTCAAGACATGGTAGAAGTCATCTCCGTTCAATTCAATTGTCCTATCTTTTCTTTACAGCAGATTCAGCTGCAAGACAAATCAAGTTCGGATTTGAGATTATGCATCTCAAAGGGTTGATTCCATGTTGGTCAGGTAGTGGCCATTTGTGAAAACATTTTTGATGATTTTTAATGAAGTCGACTAATTTTCTTGAAAATTATTCCATTTTTGCAAAATTCAGACCATTCTTTAGACCAAAAAAAAACTTTTTAGTGCTCACAGCTTAACTTACATGATGTCAAAACAAAGAGTGGAACAACCATGTTAATCTAACTCTCATGTTGATCAAAATCTTTTTACATAAAATAAAAAGAAAAAGTCAAAGCAATGAACTAAGGGCATAGTCGAGTTAGGAATTCTGTCTTCTCCCCACACTCTCGAGTCTCTTGTATGTTTCAACCGGCCGGCTAACAATTCAGTCGATCGTCCAAGTTTTAGGTTGACTCCAGATGTGCTTCTTGATTATTTCAGCTAGTCGGCCACTTGTTTAGCCAGCCGGCCAATTTTTCAGCCAGTTCATCAGTTCGTTCAGCTGGTTGGTTAATGAATCAGCTGGCCCATCAATTTTTTAGCTGGTTGGACAACAAATCAACAGCCGGTCAATCAATTAGCCGATCGGCCAATTTCGATATCATTCCAGAATGGAAAACTACAGAATCTATATAGGCTCTATGGTTTGTCTTTTAGAGTCTTGTTTTGAGTGTTTTTCTTTCCAACAAATGTAAATAGGTGTGTATGGATTGTTTTTGCTTTGTTTTTCTTTCATCGAGTCATTCTTTGATTTCTGGTCAATTGAGGACTCAATGCCCAATTCAGAGCTCGTTGAAATTCGATCATTCTCATATTCAAATTCGAAACAAAATATTTTCATGCTTAAGTGCAAAGCCATTCACGCCATGATGTGAAAACAACAGAACACATTTTTTTAACCGATCAACATTACAAGAGAGAGAGAGAGAGAGAGAGAGAGAGAGAAAAGAAAATTTCAAAAACAACAAAAGAAAAATCTGAAGCATTGGTGCTCTTTCCTAAGCAAAATAGAAAATGAAAAAAACAATTAAAAATACAAAAAATAGATAAGGACTTTTTCTCGATTTCCGACAGTAGCCTAGCGGCAAAGATAACCGACTTCATTGGCAGACAACTTCGTCATTCGACTTTACCGTCAATTGCCTTGCCACATCTTTACTCTCGAGAGGCCTTTGAAGACTCTGGCTTGGCATTGGCAAAGCTTCCGAAAGAAATTACTCCCCGCCGACCGTCAAAAAAAAGGCACCAAGGACCTTTGAATCGGGCGGTAGAGATTGTCTTTCGTTTCAGCTCTTTGTTTTGCTTCTTTAAATTGTTGATATCTTCTCAAGCATCCTTGTACATACGCTAGAGCAAGGAGAGTAGGGCGTTTAATCGATATACTTCACTCGTCCTGTTCTGCAATCGGTAGGACAAATTAGAGACCGCGGTCACTGTCTCCACATAGGACTTCAATGTGAAGTGGCTAGCATCGATATCAAACTATGCTGCCATTGTTTACTCAACTTACAGCCTAGGAAAGCTGAGAATAGAGGCAGAGGCAGAGGCACTCTGTCATGGCTCAAAGGAACTAGCCTCAGCATTCTCGATTAGAGAATCGTTAAGGTCGGGAAAGAGAGTGAGAGGATGGCGAGAAGAGGCCATGTCAAAAGAGAGTAATGCTGCCAAAGAGAAAATTGGCAGAGTAATGGTAGGGAAAGTTTGCAGCTTTTTGTATGTTTCTCTCGCATGCCTCGTTTTAAAAAGAAAATGGAGAAGAAGAAGAGGCCAAGAGAAGAGGGATTGCCGAGGTAATCTTTGACAAACGAGGCCGGTCCAGCTGCTGTCGGTCAAGCGTGCCATGATTGTTGAAATCAAGCCAGACACGGCGCTCGACGAAAACAAACGGGGCACAAAGAGAGAACAAAACAGGGGAGAGATATATGATATATATATATAATATGTATATAATCTGTATATATGTATATAATCTGTAATCTGATACCATTTTAAAGCGGAAGTAGCAAACAGATGAAGAACATGGATTATGAAATCAAAGATGAATCAAATTAACAGAATTGGAAAGCACTTAAACCATAAAAACCATAAACTTAAATATATAATACAGAAAATAACTTACAATTACAATTGTAACAACTGCAAGGATCTTAATTGGATTAAAAACGGGAAGAAGTAAATTTCACTCAGAGCTTTCTGGTTTTTCTTACAGACTGAGGGGTTGAAGAAAAAGAAGATGCCGATGATTACAATTGATTGCAATATATAGAAAATAAAATTAACTATGCAGCATGTGACTTGGTTGATTGATGAAGGCAGCTGGCAGCATTGTAAACTGAGTAGAGCTGTCGGTGCTTTCGGCTGATTGATTGAACAGTTGGGCAGCTTTAACAAAAGTTGATTGGGTGAATAGTGACAGTGAACAGTAACTTTTACTATTCATTACTTTTGGTGGAACATGTGAATTTAGGAATCAAAATAGATATAAATTAGCAGCTTTTCTCAAAAGAGTATTGATTGAAGCTAATTTATATATATAAGGAATCCTATGTTAATTAGGCATATGGGTCCTGAGCATCTTGGAACTCGGATCTGCCATATGAAATGGGTTGAGTAGTTGAACCTTCAGAAGATTGTGACTGGTCTGAACCATCTTCTGAATTCTCTGAATTGTTGGACTGGGCTTCAGCTTGCTCGGTTATTTGGCGGGCTAACTGGAGCATTTCGTCTTTAGACATCTTGGGCTTGACTTTGGATTTAGCCTTGGGCTGAATAGGAGATGAAATGGGCTTTGACTGGGCCTGAGGCTTGGATTTTGATTTGGATTTTAACTGAGTCTTGGGCTGAGCTGGTACAGCAGGAGCTTTTGCCTTGGACTTTGACTTGGATGATTTGGGCTTGGAACCACTAGATGAGGGGCTTCCAAGATTGATTGGAGGAAGACTGGGCTGACTTCCTTAGCTGATTGCAGCAGTTGGGTTCTGCTGGGCTTTGATCATGGAAGAAGTTGGAGCACATTGATCAATAGGGAACTCTTCTTGAACAATTTCAATAATTCTGGGCACATTGAATTTTGCCCACCATTTGACTGTATGCTGACGGGTGATTATGTTATCATCAATTTCGTAATGCCATTTAAATATCCATGGGAGTTTATATTTGGATATAAAAATGAGCAGGGATGGGAAATGCCTTTGATGGGTGGTGAATGGATAAACAGCAGAGAAATAATTGATTGCTTCAATGAGATTACTAGGAAGAATGTCTGAAATGGCACCATAGTGGGACCACCATCTCAAGAACCAAGTTGGTAACTCGGATTTGAATTTTTGATCAAAGGAAATAAACCAGGAGTGACTGAAGGATTCATTTTGGTACAAGAAAATCTTGAACCAAGCATCAACATAATCAAGGTAATTATACTGAATAGAATGGCCAGGTAAATCACGAAGCTGAGAATGAGAACCCCATTCTGCTAGGGAAACAATATTGTGAATATAAATGGAATGATAAAGAACTTTGTAAGCATAAGTTCGGTCATGAATAGGTTTGATCAAGACTGAATGATGGTGAATCAGAATATCTTTGTAATAGGTGAGTGTTTTCTCTGGATGTGAAAGGGGAAAATGGCATCCAGAGCCAAAATGGAATTTAGCAAGTTCATTGATTGGTTGACCTTTAGGATGACCAGGTTCTTTATAGAACAAATTGGTAACATGTGACTTGATGTACTCAGATTGGGATGATCTGACTGGGTTAGAAGGAAATGGAGTAACTGAGACAGATTGACTAGAGGCAAAAGGGTCAGTAGCCAAAGCAGATGAATAATTAGGACGGTAAATGTTACCAAGAACTTGATAACGATTGACCATGTCAAGTGAATAGGAGGAGGTAACTGACTCCAAAGGAGGAGGGACAATAAGTTGATTAGGTTTACTGGAAGATGGGACCAAAGCCTTGGAAGGAGGCTTAGGGCGAGACATCTGTGAAATAAGTAGCAAAGATTAGCAACCAGAAAGAAGATCTAAATAATTCTGGTAATAATGTAAATGATTATAATAATCATGTCGCAGAATACGACGGGCTTTAATCTGATGGTAATTGATGTATTGGGCTCTTTTAGTAGTGGGTCGAGCTGATTTGAGACGGTTAATACGGTAGTTAACTTGGCGGAGCAAGGTTTGGTAATGGATAATTTGGGTTTTAAATATGGAATATGTGGAGTAGCACTCATCATCCCTTACCCCCCTGTAAAAATTCCCGGGTGAGAAAATCAGGCAGGGAATTTTGACAACCAGGGATATAGGTAATATCAAAATCAAAAATACTTAAAATAGATTGCCAACGGGCAAAAATTTGTTTACTAGCAAGATTTTGAACATCCTTTTCCAAAAACATATTTAGCAGATTTGCAATCAACACGAAGTAAAATTTTTGGTTTAAAATATCACCTTGAAATTTTTGAATACATAAAACAGTAGACAAAATTTCTTTTTAATAGTACTATAATTTAATTGTGCTTTATTCCAGACACCAGAATGATAACGAACAATTTGTTCAAGTGATTGAGAAGTGACTTGCTGAAGTAGAATGTCACCATAACCAATATCAGAAGCATCAGTTTGAATAATTTTGAATGAGTTCTCAGTAGGAATACCAAGACAGGGAAGAGACTTAACATATTGTTTGACTTGTTGAACTACAGCAGTATGAGTAGAAGACCAAGGAGGAGGATTATCCTTTAACCTATCAAATAGAGGTTGACAGATTTTCCTAAGATCTTTATAGAATTCAGCAATGTAATTGAGAGATCCTAAGAACCGTTGTAATTGAGTTTTATCAAGAATTTCATCAGGAAACTTGGAAGCAAACTCAATAGAGCGACTAATGGGAAGAATAGTATTATGATGAATGTCATATCCTAAAAATCGCACTTTTGTTTGAAACAATTTAATTTTAGGAGCAGAGATGACTAAACCATGACTTTTAATTGTATAAAAGAATGCAGTTAAGTGTTTCCAATGTTCACTAATTGATTTTGAAAAAATTAAGATGTCATCGATGTAAACAATTGAAAAATGACTAAATGGATTAAATATGTCATTCATGATGTTTTGGAATTCACTAGGAGCATTTTTTAAACCAAATGGCATGACATTCCATTCATATTGACCAAAAGGTGTATTAAAAGCAGTTTTGTATCTATCTTTAGGATGAATTTGAATTTGCCAGAAACCACTTTTTAAATCAAATTTACTAAAAACAAGAGCTTGGCTAAGTCGTTTAATTAAATCTTTTTTATTGGGAATAGGATATCTAATCCATTCTAAAACAGCATTTAATGGTTTGTAATTAATGACTAGGCGAGGAACACCTCGTTCTAATTCAGCATTTTTATTTACATAAAAAGCAGGACAAGACCATGGTGATTTACTAGGACTGATAATTCTATTTTTCAATAATTCATTAATTTCTTTTTTACACATTTCTAATAATTCATGATTCATTTGAATAGGACGAGATTTAGTAGGTATTTGTCGTTCATTAAAATTCTTAATGTATGGTAAAGTAACTACATGCTTCTTCCTATGTCAAAATGCAGTAGGTAAGGATGAACAAACAGTGGATTCAAGTTTTAATTTAAAATCATTAATTTGAGAAATTAGAACTGGGTCAGTTAACTGTTGATCAATTCGTTTATAATTAATTTCTTCCTTAAGAAAATTAATGTGTCGGGTTAATCGATTAATAGTATGAGAAATAGAACAATCTTGTAATTGATTTAATTCTAACATTTCAAGTGGAAATAAAAATTTAAATGTGACAGGTTGTCCTAAAACATGAGTAGTTATTCCTTCACTAGAAGTGGTAAAAGGATATAACAAAGAGATGAATGGTGTGCCTAAAATAATTCGATCAGTCATATTTTTGACTAAAACAAATGTGGTTTTAAAACAAACATCATTTTGACAAACATGTACCTTAGGTAACTTGTATTTAATATGCATTTTACTACCATTAGCAGAGGTTAATTTCTCTTGACATTTTTTATAATATTTAGTAGGAAGTAAGCCTTCTTGAATGCAATTTAAATCAGCACCAGTATCTATTAAAGCAACTAATTCTAATTCAAAATTTTCAACTATGATTTTAATTTTGAATACCATTTTTGCATTTTATTAAGTAAATTTAATCGTTTATCTTCAAGGTTACTAGGTTGAGGTGATTGTCAAATATGAGTTTAATTTGATTAGTATGATCAGAATCAGGATCAGAATTATGCTCAGATTCATGAGGTGATTTTGGATTAGGTTGGAAATTATTTAAATTTTGATTAAGTTTGAGATTAATGATTTCATTTTCTAATTTGTTATCTTTAGATTGGAGATCTCGGATAGTTTGTTTAATTTGATTGATTTCAGATTGTAAATCTTGAAGGGTAACTTCTTTAGTTTTAGTTTTAAATTTTTCCAGAGTTTTGGACAAACTAATAATAGGTTTATTAAACTTAGGTTTAGTATCCGATTGAAGTAGTAAAGCTTTTAATTTATCAATATATTGTTGTTTCAAATTAGGATCATCTAATTTACTAATTAAGTCAATTAAAGCAGATTCTTCTTGAGTATGTTTGGTAAGAACAGAAATTTGTTTAACTGGTTTACAACAAACATCATTACATCCTAAGGTAATTTGATTATCGGAATCAGAATTATCACTATTAGAAGGGGAATTAGATGTAGATGGAGGAATAGAAGAGGAATCATTACCATATTGATTTAATTGAAAGATTTCAAATAACTGAATTTTGGATTCTTCATTAATTTGGAGTTGATTAACTTATCTTTTAGTTTTTGTTTTTCTTTACATTTATTAGCATAATGACCTTTTTGACCACAATTATAGTAGGTAATATCTTTATTAGATTTCGAATGTGATTTAGATTTATGCTGTTTTCTTTGGGTTTAGTATAAATTTATCATTGGATTTGGAAGGTGAATAAGGGTTTTTGTATTTATTATAATATTTAGATTTAGTTTTATGTTTAGCATATTTATGTGATTTCCTACGAGAGGGTGCAATAGGAGGTAATCCATATTGTTCACAGAAATTTCCTAATTCATATTTAGCTTTATGTTTATCTTTAGTAGCTTTTTGACTGAGTTTAAGATCAATACACATCTTTAAACCTTCTTTTTGAATAGTACTAATTATATCATCATATGTTAAATTATCATATTCAATAACACCAGTAGGTTGACTAAGAACATCACGAATTTTATGAGCAAATAAACTAGGTAATCCATTAATAAATTTTTCTTTCCAAAATGATTTAGTACAGTCTTCTCTTAACATAACTCTAGAGGTGAACACATCTTTGTACCATCTAAAATCACTTAAGGTTGGACAGGTAAGGTTACTGAGTTGGTCGTGTATGCGAGAATAGATATTAGTAGGTGTACCAATGAAATGTCTTACAATAGTATAGATTAATACATTAATGCCATCGGGGTGGCAACATCCAACATTTTCATCAAAGATAGGTAGTCCGTTATCATCAGTTTGGTTAGCATAAATTATGGATTCTCTTTGTTCTTCAGTTAAATATTTTTCCCACCAAGATTTGAGCATACCAGTGAAACCAGAAGTAATTAAAGTAACAATTTCAGCTTGGGAATATTGGGGATAATTAGAGAGATAACTATTAGAGACCATAGATAAATGATTTAATTTTTGGAGAATTTGATCTTCACTGAGACCATCAATATTCCATTCGTATAATTTTTTAGCAGAAACAGAAAATTGATTACTAAGATTAGTTTCTTCAAATTGGAGATCTGGAGGGGTAGGTCGAGAATACCAATTTTTGGTAGTTTGAGGGTTAACTTTAGGATAATGAATTTTGGTAAGATGAGTAGATTGGAATTGTTGAGCTAGTTCATCATTATCAGTGTCAGATTGGGTAGAAGTTGGATCAATATCAAAGTGTTGATTTAGAACAGTAAGACCTTTATCTTTAGAAGGTGAAGCATTATCAGTTGTAGATAATTTAGTAAATAATTTTTCAATAGCTTGGACAGTAGAATGATCATTAGTTACTAAACTATTTCTTTTAGAACGATTAATGGGTAGGTTAAGTAGAGGTGAATCTAAAGATTTAGAGGATGATGTTGGAACAGAGTCTAAATTGGTTTCTATTTTGTCTAATTGTTTACCAATTGTACTTAAACATTGATTAGTATAATTATTTTGTTCAATGACTTTTTTAATTTCAGTATACAATACCAGGTAATTTAAACGGTGAAGCAGGGATTTCAGAACCTTGTTGATTAAGGATGATTTTCTCTAAAGGAGGATGACTAGAGCTAACAGTAGTGGTTGCAGAAGTCTTCCATTTATGTTTTGTGATTGTATGAAGCTGTTTGTAATATTTGTCAACATATTCTAATAAGGGTAATTCAAAACCATATTGAACCATAAAATCATACCATTCGCGAGAAATTTGTGACATTTGAGCAGAATTATATTTAGCATAATAAGCATGTTGTGGAGTTCTATTGGCCTTAGATTTAAAATCAATAAGCAATTTATCAAGGTCAGGTGTAAAGTCTTTTTTGATTGTCATTAACTGAGGATTGACAAGTGGTATAAATTCATCAAAATCAGTTTGAGTCAGAGAATTATTAGAAGCGACTTCTTCTTCAGGTAAATGTGTGTGTGCAGAATAAACAGGTTTACTGATTTGAGAAGTTGTAGAATTATCAATTCCTTTTAACTTATGTTGAGTTGAAGGACCAGTAGTTGGTCCAAGATGTAATCGACTATTTTTTCGAAATAAAGGAGTATTAAATATTTCATCTTCAGTTTCAATTTCAGTAGGGACACTAGATGTACTATGTCTAGAGGATTGACTATGGTTGAATTTAATGTGAACAAAACCATCTTTGAATTGGTGAATATCTTGAATATCTTGTTCCAAAGATTGTTGTTGATTATGTTTGTAATTTTCGTTAACAGTGATCCATTGATCAGGTAAATCAACATTTTTCCATTCAATCATTTGTGGTATATTAATATGTGATTCATTGGAACTACTACTTTGAATTAAAAGAGTTTTATCTTTGGGACTCTTATGTAAAGCATGAACATTTAATCTGTATATATGTATATAATATGTATATATCCGTATGTGTGTATTCGTATGTCTATGTATACCGTATGTGTATGAGTATGTCCATATGTATCCGTATATGTTTATTGTGTACGTATTTGTATGTATATGTATGTATCCGTATATGTATATAGCTTTCGTATCAAGGTACAGTCTAGGTCTTGTATATTGGTTAAGACCCTTTTCTACTTTACTCAGTTGAAAATCATCCCCTATTTCGTATTGAGGTACGGTTTAGGTCTCGCTTGTTGATTAAGACCCCCTTCTCCTTTACCCGGTTGAAATCATCGTCCTAATTTGTATTAAGGTATGGTCTAGGTCTAATATATTGGTTAAGACCCTTTTCTCTTTTACCCGATTGAAACCATCTCCCTATTTCGTATTAAGGTACAATCTAGGTCTTGTATATTGGTTAAGACCCCTTTTTTCTCTTTACCCAGTTGAAATCAATCCCCTATTTCGTATTGAGGTACGGTTTACGTCTTGCTGTTTGATTAAAACCTTCTCTTTCTCTTCTCATGTGAGTGTGTTTGTGTAACGGCCCCAAAATACGTGTCACAATTACCTTTATTTAAATAAGAGTTAATATGATTTAATTTGAGAATATCTGTCTGAATTGGAAAAAGATCTGTCGGGGCTATAGCTTTGAAACTAAAATTGGCAGCCTTAATAGGTTTAGAAACTGGAATTGAGTACATAGATATGCTAATGGGAATTTTTAGAGCCATTTGAGAAGTTTAATTGAAAATTGATTCCATCTGATTCGTTAAGTTGTGTTTGGCTCTCATTATAGTAATAAGCTTAGAAATGGAAATTAGAGCCTAATTCATTATAGTATGACTAAATTAGTACAAATTAAATTAGATTATGATGTTAATTAAGTGAATTTAATTTATTAATCTAAACTTAGAATTAATTAAGACTTATGGAATTTATTGGTATCCAAACTACTCCTTAGCCAAGTCAACAATAAAAACAAATAAGATAGACCATATAGTGACCCCGGTCTTTTCCCATTTGGTTGTTGCATCCGGACTTAGGTTCCGTAGATCCTATTGTTATATAATTGTTGTTGTCGTCCTTTAATTTCTTATTTCTGAGTTATGGGATGCATTGAGCAGGTTTGTTACAGGTTGGTAGTGTTTGAGAGCAAAGGGTTGCTGCCCAGAATTTTGACCCTTCGCTCGAGCGAGAAGTTCGTCGCTCGAACGAGCTCTTTGTTTTTGGTCCGTCGCTCGAGCCAGGATTTCTTCGCTCGAGCGAACGGCTGCGTCTAGGTATAGACCTGAGAGCTGTGTTTCTTGGCTCGAGCGAGCTCTTCTTCGCTCGAGCGAGCTGGTTTGTTCTTCGCTCGAGCGAGCGTTCCGTCGCTCGAGCGTGCGTCTGGTTGCAAACCTGAGGGTTTGAGTTTTTGGCTCGAGCGAGCAGTTTGTCGCTCAAGCGAGCTTCTGGGTTGTTGGCTCGAGCGAGACATTCTTGGCTCGAGCGAGGGTTTTCTGTGTCTGGTCGCTCGAGCGACCAAGTCTTTGCTCGAGCGAGCCTGTTTTATTTAAATAGGCAGCAGCAGTTTTTAAAACACTTTTTCATCCTCTTTTTGATTCCAGAACCCTAGGGCCGTGTTTTCTCTCCCTCCACTCACCTTCTCTCTTAGGTTTGATCTACTTAGAGTGTATTTCTATCCTAGGTCCTTTGTTAAAAAGATAGAGTGGGTCGAGGGCTTCGTTTTAATCTGAGCAATAGTGGATTTGAAGCACCTTGGGTTTCCGCCATCTTCTCCATTTGAGTTCTTCGCTTCGAGGTAGGGATACCCTACTCCATCCTATAGGCTTTGTCCTAAGTTTTAGTCATTTTGATATGTTGGTGTTGTTCGGAAATTTTGGGAAAAGCTAGGGTTTGATTTATAATTTAAAAAGGGGGTTTTTATCTATTAAACATCGTATGATTGAAAGTCATGAAAAATGACATTGATAGTATTAAATTGATAAAATTGAACCTTAGGGTTAATTTTGAGGAAAGGGAGAAAAGCCCTAACTGTTGTAATAAATTAATTCGCATAATTAATTTAGAGAAAAATGTGGAATTAAGTTTAATTCTGGAAATTGGTGAATTATGAGATTAAATGGTGTAATTGGATAGTTTAATCACTCACCTATGAAAATATTGAATTTACATTTGTTGCTACATTTATTTCCTGTTTAGAAATAACTGTTTTGGGCTATTGGTGGAGGATAGTCGTGATTGTTGTAGACATTGCATGTTGATTAGGGAAAACTGAAACTAATCACATTGAATGAGTCATTAAATATGACAGTTGAATTAATACAGCGAATCTGTGTATTGACTGAATATTGTGTATGACAAGTGTTTAATACATTGTATATGCATATTGTTTGGGAGGAGATAGGGGATGTACTCCATGGTTTGAGGGAAGATAGGGGATGGACTCTCAAACCTGTTTAGGAGGAGAAAGGGGATGGACTCCATTAGTACAGTAAATCTGTGCACTTATTGATGTATGGAAGTGTATTAGTACAGCATATATGTGTACTTATTGAATTATGGAAGTATTTTAGTGAGCCTTAGTCTCATTTTATAATGTGGCCAGGTTCTGAGCCTTGTCTGTATAAATGGAAAGTTGAATAAATAATGGGAAGTGAAACGTATCATGGACATAGTGGTCATGAAACTGTATTATGATAAAAGTGATTTATAAGTGTAACCATCTATTGAATGCTATTGCTTTAGTCAATTTCTATATTTGGTTTAGTATATTTCTGCTAGGCTGTGGCTCACCCTATATGGGAACATCATTTTCAGGTCCAGGTGATATGCTACCTCCAAGGACTTAGCTTGGGAGGATTTAGAGTTGAAGACGCTTTCTTTTTAGTTAGCTAGTTTGTTATTTTGATGTTACATGTAATTACAAGCCAAGGGCTTAACCTGTAGTTGAGTTAGTACTCATCTCTTTTATGTCCAAGTATTGGCTTGGAAAGATGTAAGCCCGTAGGGCATTTACTTTCGTTATTACATGTAATGTTTTCTTTTAAGAATACTCTGATGAATGGAATACTATTTTATTTTCTTATGTCAATGCATGTCAATATTGTATGTATTTTGGGTTTGATTTTGAGGGCATTACAGACCAAGGAGGTAGATATTTTGAGAGAGGGAGAGTTCTGGAGAGAGCTCGCGAAAATAAGAAGGAAATAAGAAGAAAAGAGAAGCAAGGGAAGTTGGAACAACTCTTCATCAAATTAGCCATCAAAGGTAAGAATTCATGTTTAATTCCATGAATTTGAGTTAAAATACACATGAAATCATAGCATCTAAGTTAAATCAAGAAGAAATCATGCATGAGTTTTCCAACTTTGAGGAGGAAACCTCCATGAAGTCAAAGATTAAAGTTAAAGATTATGAGTTTGATGTTTTAATTCAAGGGTTTGAACTCTTCTCATAGAATTTGAGTTTCAATTTAAAGTTATGAGTTTGTTGGAAGCTATAGATGGTAAATTCAACATGTTTATGGAAGGTTTTGGGCCTTGATTTGCTTGAAAATGAAGTTGATATTGTGAAATTTATATGTTTATGAGTTTTTTATTCAATAATTTAAACATGACTGAATAATTGTAATTTAATGTATATGAGCCTAATTTCAATTTAATTGTGTAACTAGTGAACTTAATAAGAGTTTGCATATGATTAGAGTCTTTATATTTAATGAATTTGGTTAATACATGGTAAACATGTTTTAATTAGAGGTTAAGAGAAATTAATAATCTAATTAATTCATAATTCTAGTCATCCATATTCAAAAGCTTAAGTGAACTAAATATGTTTAAGATGATTGTGTATCGTGCTATGCATATTTGTGATTATAGGTCACGAGTCAAGAACTGCTTGACCAGCCGTTCTGGAAGCTCACTGTGAGTAACATCTTTATAAAGATATGTTGATATGGCTCATCTTTTAACTGTTATCGATAAGCTATGATTTCTGAAATGTTATTTTGATACATGAACGAATGTCCTATTTTAATCTATTATGGCATCCACAAATAGTCCCAAGTCATGGCGGACGGCATGTAAATGTAGGTCCATGACATATATGTGAATACAAGATCTCGTTAGCCACTTCATAGTGGTGATATGTGTTTAATCGATATCCGGAACCGATTACTCTAGTCGGAAGATGATATGATTTGATATGTTCTGCTGGAAGTGCCATTATTATGTTCAGATATGAAACTAATTCTATTATGATCTGTTTTACGATTATGATATGTTCAGTTATAAGACTGATATAATATGAATTGTTTTATGATTACAAAATATTGGTATTCATTCACTAACCTCTTTACTTAAATGTTATTTACTGGGCTTTAGTTCACTGTTTATGTATATATGTATAGGTGAGCGTCAAGCCACTATTTCGAAGCTTGCCGGGTTTTGGTGCCTCCGGGTTGAGGCTAGGTCGTGATGACTGTTAGCAAGTGTTTGTCCCGGTTTATTCATGTATGTGTTTTGCATGAGATGTTATAAGATATGTATATGTATGTAGGTAAATTAACAATGATGTATGTACATGTTTGTTCACATAGATGCATAACTCATTAGACTATAGGCATTTTTGTATATTGCTTCCGCTAGCCCCGTTTATTTTTTATTTGTACAAGAAGGCCTTTGGTAATTTCGGATTACTAGCCGGTCACCTCACCGACCCTTACAAGGCAGGGTTCAGGTCGTGACAGTTTGGATTGTACCCCATTATTTTGTATCATTTTCAAAAAGAAAAGAAAAAAAAAATTCAACTTTCAATTGCATTAGCATATCGTTTGCATGTTTACAACTATCATTGTTGCATCACTTGGCTACAATCTATTCACATCAACATTTGATTACAACCTTTTTCATCGGTTAATGCTGGCCCCTCTTCGGGATGACGATACAATCCCTTTCTTGGGTTGTCGGTTCAAACCATCATCGGTTAATACCTTCCCTGTTTTGGGTTATAGGTTAAAACTATTTATCGGTTACATTTCCTTCTCTTATGTAAATGTGTTTAGATTGTATCCCTTGTTATGCTTCATATCATTTCCACAAGGCTATCCTCGCATATTACCAATTGCATTGCATTGCATAAATCATGAACTTTCAAAAAGAAAAAAATCAACTTCATGAAGCGTATAAGTCCAACTTTCAATTGTATTTTGAGCATATCATTTGCATTCTGCCCCTAAACTACGCTGGTTTGATTCTTTGCAAAGGGATATGTAAGCAACCCTCAAGTTTAACCAATTGCATTTGCATCTTGTTTGTTTGTCCAAATCTTACAACCTTGTCAAAAGGGCTATCTTCGGGCTTTGACATTCACTCACGTCATGAAATGATTTCAAGTTCTGTCAAAGTGGGGCAACTATAGACACCCCATTTTGACTGGCCCTAAGACTTGGGTGCTTTCTTCCAAACACCCGATGATGAAAATTAGAAAATGCTATTTTATGAATTTCTCAGCAGAAAAGTCAGATTTAACCTTTAATTCCAACCTTACACCTGTTTTGGCCAAATTATTTTAGACCTATTCAAAAATCTTTTTCTGCATTTTTTTTCTTGTTCAAAATATTTAGCAGTTTTGGGAAAATTGGCTCTTCAAAAAGAAATGGGTCTTGGCTTTTCAAAAAATGAGTGGGTTTTGATTCTTCAAAATTGGCTTTCAAAAAAGAGAGGGGTGTTGGCTTTTCAAAATTGGTTCTTCAAAAGATAAAAAAAGTTTTAGCTTTTCAAAATTTGAAGGGCTCTTAGCTCTTGGTCTATATATAGAAGATCATTAGAGCTATGAAAAAAAGAGGTGGGAAAATTTAGATTTGAGAGAGGTCTTAGTTTTGATCAAAAGAAAGTTTATTTTGTCAAAATTGAGAGAAAATACAAAGTGAGATATAAACCTCTTACCTTTCACTGATATTCCACTGATATACACCACCCAAAATTCCACTAAAGCTAAAACTCAAAACTTCTTACTGAGATTCTAAAGCATACTCCATAACCGTGAGAGTGTAAAGAAGAAAGTTTGATAAATCAGAAAATTCACCACTTCCTCCAAAGGTGAATTTTTGCAACTTCTCATTTGTTTTCTTATATTTTCTTTATTGTTTTAAATATGTGATATTTAGGTTATGGAAATGGAAGGCTGAGCCTTTGTTCCTTAGATTTCTTCTCTTCTATTTTCTTGTGTTTTCTTTACTATTTTATATATGTGATATTTAGGTTGTGGAAATGGAAGTTTGAGCCTCTGTTCCTTAGATTTCTTCTCATTTATTTTCTTGTATTTTCTTTATTGTTTTAAATATGTAATATTTACTATTATACATAAACTATTGTAATTTATTACTTCAAATAAACTATTGTAATTTACCACTTTGAATGGTCGGTACCACACCGCTTAAATAAACTATTGTAATTTATGGCATTAAATGGTTAGTCAAAACCACCTCATTTGTTAAAAATGCGACCCCGCCGGATGAATAATGACCGATGGTGAATAGTAACCTTTGGCGGTGAATAGTAGCCTCGACGATGAATAGTACCTCCGGTGATGAATAGTCATCGCGGACGAAAAATGCCTGGTAAGATAAAGAATGACCAAGGAGGGTGAATAGTAATTGCCACGGTGAATAGTACTATCGGCAGTGAATAGTGCCGCTGGATTCATAGTGCTCTCGCCAAATGTGTTTTCCCGGACAGAACCAAGCAGTCTTCCGACGTTGAGCAGAATGGTTTCTGGTGGTCTCCGAGGCACTTGAAGTTTCTGTTTTTCTTTTATTTAGAGAGAGTTGTGATGTTTTTTATTTGTTATAACATTTTTCTTCTCCTCTTCCCTTATTCGAATATGTAATTATTCAAAGTGTTGTAATAATTTCCTACCTCCATTTATTTCTATCTCGTTCCTTTGTTTGCTTTCATTATTTGTGACTATGCAGCATATATTGTCTGTTCATCATATCCATGCTTTCCATCCATGCTTCATGCATTAAGATTTAGCTAAATTTACATTTGTGGGTTTAATCAATATATATATGATTTTATGAACTACCCCATGTCTTGAGAAGATTCACATGTCATGTATTAGTAGCCGAGTTTTTAGTTGCATTTTTGTGTATGTATTGCATTAAAATCTTGAATCTAGGATCATGCATGTTTTACTAACTTTGTTTTGTAGTTGTTCGTGGGACGTCGGTAAATATATACATTTTTATGCTTCAGCATCTCGCTTGTGTATGTTTTTCGTACTATATTTAGCATCCTACCATGAGGCTATTTGCTTATTTGATATAACTCTATGAATGCCGGTGGACGTAGGTTGTGTCACTTAATTTGGAATGATGTTGATTTTCATGTTTGCAAACTCAATTTCTTTAAGTTGTACATCTTCAAAACTCTTTCAAAATTCATGAAATCAAATTGTTCCACAATAAATGACATAGTCTATACTTGTATGCTTCACATATTAAATTTTAGGATTTATTAAATAAATTGAAATATAACATATAAAGTAAATAAAATTCATATCATGGTTTAGTAGAGGCCGATCTTTGATCGAGTGAGCGGAGGTGCTCAATTAATGACATTCCCCTCTCATACCTAAGGTTCCGAGCTAAGCATCCTTGGTTACAACAAACAATGGCCTTGGCACGAGTCATTGGTTTTCTAATTTTTCCAAAATATTAGGTGGCGAGTCTAAGATCTGGTGATGCAGTCCATTTCTGGAAAAGGTTTTGCAATAAAATGGATTTTCTATAAAAATTTTCAGATCTGGACTCTCATCTATGTTTCACATTGCACTCATGAGACTAGATCAAAGAAATCGATGGTCCAAACTATTTAGTGTGCATGGGTACCTCCCGGGCAGTGTTACACATATCTTATTTTTAATAGTTAGGCCAAGGCCAATGTGTTGATAGATACCGGGCATCTCACTCATTCATAGCATCCCCATTTGCATCCATGTTAGGGTTAGAAAGTGAGCAACTAGAGTCTCTGCTTGTGGTGGAGTCACCCGTTAGGGGTAAGATTGTCTTGAATTTCATGGGTGTGTAATTGAGGTCATTGATCGTCAACTTTCGTTCAACTTTGTGTTGTTAGATATGTCCGATTTTGATATCGTCCTCGGCATTGATTGGTTGTCCTCCTACTATGCCATCATAGACTGCTACCATAGGAGAGTTACTGTGTGCATATCAGGTGGTGATTACTTCTCTTTTCTGGGAACAGAACCAACGGATTGTTACCATCATTGTATGACCCATGTGGTTGAGGCGAACTTAGCTCTCTCTTGGAAACCTTTTTAGATGATGGGAGTGGTAAGGTTCAAGATGCGTTTCCTAGAGTGGTTTGTGAATATTCAAATGTCTCTCTTAAAGATCTCACTGAATTACTGCCTCACCGAGAGGTTGAGTTTTCATAGACCTAGTGCCGGGCATGGCACGTATCTCTATGTCACCGTATAGATTTGCACTAGCTGAATTGGTTGTCCTGAAGAGAAAACTACAAAATTTGCTAGATAAAGGTTTCATACGCCCTTACACCTCACCGTGGAGAGCGCCGACCCTGTTTGCTAAAAAGAAAGATGGTTCATTGAGATTATGTATAGATTATCGCAAATTGAATTGAGTTACGGTAAAAAACAAGTATCCCCCACCTAGAATAGATGACCTTCTTGACCAACTCAAGGGTTTACGTTGTTTTTTGAAAATAGATTTGAGGTTGAGTTACCATCAGCTGCAAGTCAGGGATGAAGATATCCCTAAGGCGGTCTTTCATACTAGATACGATCATTATGAGTTTCCAATTATGCTATTTGGTTTGACCAATGCACCTGCTACATTCATAGACTTGATGAACCGAATCTTCTGAGAGTTTGTCGATAAATTTGTAGTCGTCTTTGTAGACCATATCCTTATCTATTTGCCCTCTGATAGGGAGCATGAGGGGCACCTCCGCATTGTCCTACAACTTCTTGGAGAACATCGTTTGTATGCGAAGTTTGAAAAGTGTGAGTTTTGGCTCTCAAAAGTGAAGTTTTTAGGCCATATAGTTTCTGGAGACAGGGTTACCATGGATTCTTCAAAACCGAAGCTATACAGAATTGGGATCAACCTAAAAATACCTTTGAAATCCATAGTTTCCTAGGTTTAGCTGGTTACTACCGCCACTTTGTAAGGAATCTCTCTTCTATAGCATCACCTTTGACTAGATTGACTCGTAAGGGGGTGAAATTCATTTGGAGTGAAACTTGTGAGAAATCCTTTCAGGAACTAAAGCTTAGGTTGACTACTGCTCATATTCCCATTATACTGAAATGTGGCTTAGGGTATACGATGTATTGTGATGCCTCTAAGGAAGGGTTGGGGTGTGTTTTGATGCAGAAGGGTAGGGTGGTAGCATATAATTCTTGACAATTAAAAACTCATGAGAGAAATTACCCAACCCATGACCTAGAGCTTACCGTTATCATATTTGCCTTGAAAGTATGGAGACATTATTTATATGGAGAAAAATTTGAAGTATTCTCCGATCATAAGAGCCTTAAGTACCTATTTTCTCAGAAAGATTTGAACTTGCATCAACGGAGATGGATGGAATTTATGGAGGATTACGACTTTAAATTACACTATCATCTCGAAGAGGCTAACGTTGTGGTTGATGCTTTGAGTAGAAAATCTACAAGTGCCATAACTAGTCTAGCAATGAGGGGCATAGAAGATGATGGGAGATATTAGTGAATTTGACTTACAACTTTGCAAGTCCACTGAGCAGGCTACTCTGCTCACCGCTGTCGCACAACCTACACTTGTTACACAAGTAGTGGAAGCACAATAGGGTGACCGGAAGTGGAGACTATTCGGGAGAGAATCTCTAAAGGAAAAGAAAAGAAGGGTCTAAATGCTTATGCCAATGTGAGTGTTCATTATTTTGACTGGTTGTTTGTGTCTGAACCTATTAGAGATGAAATTCTTCAGGAATTTCATTACTCTCATCTTGCAGTGCATCTGGGAGGCACCAAAATGTACCATGACCTTATTTGTCAATTTTGGTGGAGGGGTATGAAGAAGGATATAGCATCGTTTGTGTCTAAGTGCCTAACCTGTCAACAAGTCAAGGCCAAACATCAAAAACCCGCGAGATTATTACAAACTCTCCCAATTGCCAAGTGGAAATGGGAACATGTCAACATGGACATTGTTATGGGGTCTTCCAAGAATGCAAAAGGGTAATGATGCGATATAGGTGGTTGTAGATTGACTTACCAGGTCAACCCATTTTCTTGCCATGAGTGTGGGGGATTCTATTGTGTTTTTAGCCAAACTTTACATTCGTGAAATTATTTGACTCATGGAGTTCTGGTGAGCATAGTGTCTGATAGAGATCCTCGTTTCACTGCCAGGTCATGGCAGAGTCTTCAAAGTGCCTTAGGTACCCAACTGAATTTTAGTACCGCCTACTACCCTCAGACTGATGGATAATCCGAGCGCACCATACAAATTCCAAAAGACATGTTAAGAGCGTGCATGTTAGACTTCAAAGGGTCTTGGGAGAAACACCTGTAATTAGTTGAGTTTGCTTACAACAATAGTTACCAAGCTAGCATTGATATGCACCTTTCAAAGCTCTTTATGGACGTCTTTGCAGATCACCTGTTTGTTGGACTAAGGTAGGGGATTCACCTATGCTTAGGCTTGAGTTGGTTCGAGAGACCACCGAAAAACTAGTTCTTATTCGGAAGAGATTAGTCACGGCTCAAAGCCATTAGAAATGCTATGTCGATCGGAGACGAAGACCGTTGTCCTTTGAAGTAAAGGTCATGTATTTCTAAAGATCTCACCTAGGAGGGTGTTGATGAGGTTTGGTAGAAGCAGAAAATTATCCCCCCGATTTATTGGCCTTTTTGACATCATAGAGCAGATAGGAGAAATTGCGTACCGTCTTGCCTTACCACCACAACTCTCAAGAGTGTACAATGTATTCCATCTGTCAATGCTCCACAAGTATGAGTCCAATCCTTTCCACATCTTGGATTGGACGAATATTGAAGTTGATAAGGATGCGTCTTATAAGGAAAGACTAATTCAAGTTCTAGATACCTAGGAGCAAGTATTGAAGGATAAGACCATTCCATTAGTCAAGGTGTTATGGCGTCATCACAGTGTTGAGGAAGTGACTTGGGAGCGTAAAGCCGAGGTCCTCGAGAAATACCTAGATTTATTCCAAAATATGTGATGTATCCATTTGTATTGCTTTTCTATTTATATGTGGTAAACCGAGCGTAAAACATATTTTCTCATTCCTTTTCCTTTTCTTGCTACTAGAAATGGTTTGTTGTCTATTTGGGGATTGTTAAGAACTGATGATTATTACGTTGTTATCATATTAATGGTGTTGTGTCGAGGATTGACGTTATTTCAGGGGCAAAATCCCTTTAGGGGGAAAGATTGTGACAATTGGTTTTAGGTGACCGGTCAAGCAGAGATGAGGTGCTCCCAGTAGTTTGTTTTGCAGGTCGAAGTACCGCTCGAGCGAACAAGTGGTCGCTCAAGTGAACATGAGGGGTTCCTAGTATCTCATTTTGCAAACAGAGATACTGAGCAGCTCAAAACCCACTTTTTAGATCATTTCTTTCTCTCTTACTTCCTCTCTCACTAATTCTAAAAACCCTAGAATTCTCTCTCTACATATGTCTCATTTCACTAAGTTTTAAGCCTAAATTGTAACGCCCTCAAAATAAACCCATAAATCATACATTCATGACATCCATAAGCTTAAGAGAATAAAGCATATTTCCATTCATCAGAGTATTAAGTACAAAAGTATTACATGTCGACAATAAAAGTAAATGCCCTACGGGCTTACAACTTTCCAAGTCAACACTTGGATTCACAAAAGAAAAGTTCTAACTCTTTATACAAAATAAGCCCTTGGCTTGAATTTACATGTAATACACAAAAGATAACAACAAAAGTTCTTCAGCCTCCCAAGCTACGTCCTTGGAGGTGGCATACCATTTGTACCTGAAAATGATGTCCCATAAAGGGTGAGCCAAAGCCCAGTGGAGATATACTAAACCAAGCATGAGAAATAACCAAAACATTAGCATTTGATAAATGGTTAACCCTTGTAAACCAACTTACAACACAATCCAGTTCCATGACAAATATGTACATGTTTCATCCCACTTTCCTTTACTTATCCAATTCAATTCATAAATATGGCTCAGAATCTGCCCAACCAATTAAATGAGACTACATCTCATATTAAAACATTTCCTTTATCCATAATTCAAATGAGACTACAACTCATAATAAAACACTTCCAATACTTCAATTACCTACGTTATGCAAACGTAATAAGAATTTCGGGAC
Organism: Camellia japonica; assembly: GCA_030407325.1. Classification (NCBI taxonomy): domain Eukaryota; kingdom Viridiplantae; phylum Streptophyta; class Magnoliopsida; order Ericales; family Theaceae; genus Camellia; species Camellia japonica. Next base: position 110,154,497 of record JAPPVO010000029.1, on the reverse strand, counting down.
TTTCACCCTGGACACTCCGGCCAACTTAGTTATCAATGGAGTCCATCCCCTATCTCCTCCCAAACAGGTTTGAGAGTACATCCCCTATCTTCTCTCAAACCATGAAGTACATCCCCTATCTCCTCCCAAACAATACACATATACAATGTGTTTAAACACTCATCATATGCAATGATCAATCAATACACATATTCGATGTATTATTCCAACCGTTATATTCAATGACATATTCCAGGTGATTAGTTTCAGTTTTCCCTAATCAATATACAGTGTCTATAACAATCAAGACTATCCTCCACCGATAGCCCAAAGCAGTTATTTCTAAACAGATAATAAATGCAACAAACAGATATAATATCAACATTTTCATTGGTGAGTAATTCATTTATCCAACTACACCAGTCAATCTCATAATTTCCCAATTTCATAATTTCCAACTCAATTTCTTATTTCCCCAAATTAATTAATTTATCCAACATAATTAGGGCATTTTCCCCTTTCTTCAATATCAACCCTAAGGTTCAATTTTATCAATTTAACAACAACAATACCATTTTCCAAGGTCTCATATACACATAGAATTTAACATTTTGAAAACCCCATTTTTATAACCTCAAATTAAACCCTAACTTTCCCAAAATTACCAAACAACACCATCTAATCAAAATGACTAAAATTTATGTCAAAACTCATAAGATGGAGTAGGGTATCCCTAGCTCAAATGAAGAGACCAAATGGAGATGATGATGATGAAAACTCGAGATGCTCCAAATCCAAGGATTTTCGGATCAAAGCAAAGCCCACGCCGAGCCCTAACTTTTATACAAAGGAACTAGTGTAGGAGAACCCTAGATCAAGAGTTCTTGTAGAAAGAAGTGGTGGTTTAGAGAGAGAGGCAGCCATTCTAGGGTTTGAGAGACAAAAGGAGATATAAAAGTGAAGAAGAAACCAGCTGCTGCGACTGATATAATCGAGGCTCGCTCGAGCGAAGGAGTGGTCGCTCGAGCGACCAGACACAAAGAAACCTCGCTCAAGCGCACAAAGCCTCACTCGAGCCAACAATTCGAAGCTTCAGGTCTGCAACCCAGAAGCACACTCGAGCGAAGGAAAGCTCGCTCGAGCGAAGAAACCCAAAACATACAACTCTCTCACTCGAGCGAAGGAAAGCTCGCTCGAGCCAAGAAATGCAACGTTCAGGTCCAAAACCAGATGCAGACGCAAGCTCGAGCGCACGACTTCTCGCTCGAGCCACTAGACACAACACTCAACTCTCGTTCGAGCAAAGGAACTAAAACACAGAGCTCGCTCGAGCAAAGACACCAAAATCTGGGCAGCAACCAATTGTTTCAAAACACACCCAACCTGTTACAAACCTGCCCAACACATCCTAAAACTCAAATACAAAGAATTGAAGGACGGAAATGAAACATATACAACAACAGACATCCACGGAACCTAGTCCGGAATACAACAACCAATGGAGGGAAAATCGGGATCGCTATATAAATCACTTGCAAGAAATGGAGTCTATATAGGGATCTTGCTTTCTACCGATTAGATTTTGATTCTATAAAAGATTCTTATTAAAAGTCTAGTTTTCTTGCTCTTTCCTTGAGGTAAGGTTACTTTTAACTTAGTATCTCTTTAGTTTGAAGATGATTATGCGGTATTGTTGTGACCATGATACCTTATTTTGATGATTGAGCAAAAGTTAAGTTTTATGTTTAACACAAAGCGGATTTCACCCAACATTTGTTAAAATTTCAAATAAATTCTTATAGATGTTGAGTATTGATGTTGAGAACTACCATCTATACGCAGAGGCAGTAAAAGCCCCAAATTTATTAAAGCCCTAGTTTTGATTTTAGTGAAAAATGATGCTTGGATGAAATTGACTTTCATATCTTGAAATTATATGGATAATTAGAGTTCAGAATACATTATTAATGTATGTTGAGTTGAAATTGTGGACCTAGAAATTGATAACCCATGTATTCTATTTTTATCATTTATCTCATGTTTTATTTAATACTTAATTACTTGGAATGTGGTAAAATGGGGGGAGGTAAATAAAGTATGAGTCTGGGTAGGGAGTCAGTTTTTTAGAACAATATGCTGTGTTGGTACCAACGCGGAGAGTTAAGGTGCCCAATTGCCCTATCTTGAGCTTATCGCCGAGCAAATGTGGGAAAAATATTTTTGAGTGTCCAATAGTCCTATCATCTAATAGTCGGCAAAAGTGAAAAAATAGATGATTTTGGGTGAGCACCACCTGCCATATTAATAGCCAACAAATGTGGGGAATAGTTTTGGTTATACACCTATATGTATATATAGTATGGGGCTTCTACAAGGGATTCCCGGCATATTTACCACCCATTGTGTTGAGAAAGATTTTCAATGGAACAGACACGTGTTTGTTTTCTTACCCATGTTATTTTTAACTTAAACTTTAAATTATGTTTGGGTTATAATTATGTCATGTAATTGTTCAAATAATTAGATACTCTATTAAATATAGGAAAATCGGTCTAAGGTCCCTATCCAACTTTTAGTAATGGATTAGGTCCACAATCTGTTCTTTTGTAGTCTAAGGTCCCTCACCCCATCCCCTCTCCATCCACGTTGTCCTGAGCTTGATCACCGCTGGCTCCAAATCTCCAACCCTTGACCAGTTGCTCTCTTTCCTGCACTCAGCTCCTCCGCCAGGGACACATCGATCGACTCGATGGCGATGAATCAGTTGTCTTTCGTCTAGGGTTTACGAGCCACATGCTTCGTTCGCCATTCTCGCTCTTTCGAACAGCAGCTTCTTCATCCTGTTGAGAGATCTAGAACAGCAACTTCTTCGCCATACCACGATGTTGAGACAGAGCTACAACATATATCTCCATCCTGTTGCAGGTACTAAGAACATCAGCTTCTTCTATATGATTCAAACTACACATAAGCTTCTTCTAGCTTGAACTGAAATTTCTCTGGGTTGATCCAGAGAAATTCTGTGGTTTGGATTGACCAAACAAATATATATAGTTACTGAGATATGTATATAAACTCTTTTTGGCATAAATTCCAACTAAGAATGGAAAAGTAATGGCAAAACACAAACTCTGCAACCTCAAATCTGAAATTTCTACACCCTAGAGTTTGATCTCAAATATCATAAACTAAACAAATAAATAACAAAAGGAAAAAATAAAATGAATAATTTGATTTTTTTAAAAGTATACACACAAACTGGTTCTTATATACACATCGAACCCAGAGAAAATTCAGTCCAACAACCCAGAGAAAATTCAGACCAACCAAACCAGAGAATTTTGTAACTTGTTGCTTAGAGCAGGCTATCAATGTTTGAGGACATAAGAAACCTTAGCAGGGATTTGATAATGGAAAGTATTCTCAATTGATATTTGAATAACAAACCAGAGAAATTCTCAGATTTTTTCAGAATTTCTCTGGTTCTGGTAAGTTGCCATTGTTATCCAATTCTAATGTTGCTTACATATTACAATGTGGAATTTTTCCAATTGAATTCAGTTGAACAATGTTGCTTACCTAATGAATCAGAATGATTTGGATGTGAATGAGAAGAAAAGTAGAGAAACTCATCCAGAGAAATTTGGTCTAGAGAAATTTCTCTGGGCCAGAATTTCTCTGACCAAATTTCTCTGGACTGAAATTTCTCTGGACCAAATTTCTCTGGACCAATTTTCTCTGGACTGAAATTTCTCTGGATCAAGGTTGAGGGACCTTAGACATTATGAAAATATTGTTGAGGGACCTTAGACATTATGAAAATATTTGGTGTCCTTTATGCTATAAAATCATAATACCAGGGACCTTAAAAAAAAAAACCCCTTAAATATATCTCTACTGGGCATATAGCTCATCCATATCTAACATTTTCAGAAATTGGTGATGTGACACCACCTCAATGAGATGAAGTGTACTCTTTTGTTTTGATTGGAGTGCCGAAACTTATGGATGTTTAAATGTTGAAACTCCCAGCTTATTTGTTTAGGACCGTGAGTCCATTTTTGTTGTAACTAGGCAATGCCTTGAATTTTTGTACGCCATTAAAGCATCATATCTTGTATCCTCTAACTTGTTGAACTTTGCTATATGGAATTGTATTTAATATGTTGACATTGAACTATAAATGAAAACCTTTGTTTGATGAGAAAGATGATTTGTGTGTGTGTGTGTGTGTGTGTGTTTGTGTGTTTAACCATTCTTTGATGGATGTTTTTATATCAACTACTTTGGGGGTGTCGGAGGTAGTGGTAGCAATAGTTGGTGGGGGTGATGGTGCGGTGGTGGTGGTGGTGGTGACGGTGATAGTAAGTTTATAACAATGTATGTGAATGTTTTTATAAATGTAGTTAATATTAATGGTTGGTTTGGAAAGTGACTTTTTGATTTTTTAACTAAAATACAAGATGAAAATATAAAAATGTTTGGAAATAACTTTTTGACTTTTACACAACAAAAAAAAAAGTGTGCACAAAGTAGAGAAAATAGAAGGAATCTTTAATATTTTTTTATATATATATATGACTTTTTGACTTTTTTAACATTTTTTTTTTTAACCTTTTAATTAAAACATCATCTTTCTAAATAGACACTAAGTAAATTTTCTATCTTTCAAATTTTTAAGTAATAAAAATGTGATTATCAAGTAAGTTTAATTAATTGTTGTCCAAAAGTAAGTTTAATTAATTGAAAATTTTACCTATAAATTTTATTTTGAGGAATGGTGATCCATTTAATCCCAAAAAATTTTTTATAGACCAATTAGTACCATTGATTTTGGAAAGATAGATTTAATATATTATTTAAAAATTAGATTTATGGTTATACTCTAATTTCTATTATGTTTTCTTCTTCTTTTTTCCTTTGTGCTAGAAAGGCTATGAGAATCAAATTTTTTAGATGAATTTTTATATGAGAATCTATTTTATTTGTAAAATATTTCAAAATGAATACAAAAATGACTTGAAATATGAAATTTTTTAAACATTCCAAAAGAATGTGGGATTTTTCAAACATGTCAAAAAGAGTACAAAAACTCCTTAATAAATTTTGAATGAATGTATAATTTCAAATTGTAATACTCCAATGTAACACTCCAAAAAAATTTCTTAGTGTACTTTTCCCAAATATAACACTCCTAAAAAACTCCTTAATGTAACACTCGATTGTAAAATACAAAAAAAAACTTTTTAGTGTACTTTTCTCAATCATAACACTCCAATATGACACTCTAAAAAATTTCTTAGTGTAACACTCTAATGTAACACACAAAAACTCTTTAGTGTACTTTTCTCAAACGTACCACTCCAATATAACACTCCAAAAAAACTCATTGGTGTACTTTTCTCAAACGTAACACTCTAATGTAACACTCTAAAAAAAGGATGTAGAATTCTTCAAACTATGTCAAAATGAGAACAAAAATTCCTTAGTAAGTTTTGAGCAAATGTATAATTTCAAACTGTAAGTCTTACGTTTGGAAAAAAAAAATACACTGAGGAGTTTTTAGTATTTTTGTGTGTGTTATATTGGAGCTTATTACATTGGAGTGTTACGTTTGAGATTACATTTATCGGAGTGTTACATTGATTGGAGTATGTTACATTGAAGTGTTATGTTTGTATTATATTGGAGTGTTACTTTTGGGAAAAGTACACTAAATAATTTTTTTATTTTATTTTTATTTTTTTAGTGTTACGTTGTTACGTTTGAGAAATGTACACCAATGAATTTTTTAGTGTGTTACATTGGAGTGTTATGTTTTTGTTCGTAATATGACATTTATTCCAGAAGGAGGGAAAGTCCAAACTTCTATAGTGCGGATTGTCCAAATATGTAATTTCACATTTGAAGAAATTCACTTTTATCCCTAAAAAATTAAATCCAAACGTGTAAGTAACTATCCTTTTATGTAATTTTCACTTTAATGGAATATTTAGATTCATTAAAAAATAAATAAATGACTAAACAGTTCACAATATCATATTTTGGGATTTATTAGTATTTCACCCATTTTTTGTTTTACCTAACTACTTTTTCATTTATGTGTTTTAACACTGCTTTTTATTTTATCTATCTATCCACACAAACTGTTTGAAAGCCTCCAAAAGTTCTTCAAATATAGCTAGCTTGAAAAAAATTTATTAAAATAAAAGTTTAGCTTATTTCAAGTTGAGATGACAACTTGAGAGAGCATTTGGGCTTAGTAGGCTTATTATAGAACCAATTTCAATAATCTAAACCGTTCATGTTTTAAGACTCATTGAGTAGAATATTCATGTAAAAAGTAAAGATGATCGGTAGCTATATATTTGAATCATATTTATTTTAAAAAAATAGACGACAAATTTAATTTGAAGAATAACCATTCATTTTTTGTAATATAAATTTGATTTAAACATATAACTACCGATATCCAATCATTTCAATTTTTTACATTAATATTTTACTCAATAAATCTTAAAAAATGAATAGTTTGGATCATCGAAGTTCGTCCTAAAATAAATCTACTAAACCCAAATGCTTTCTTAAGTTGATATGACTAACATTAGAAAAGCACAATAACTACTATAATAATTAATTAGGTAGAGATAATAAAATAAAATAAGACTAATTATACTCCCTTTATCTAGGGATGGCAATCTGAAACCGGCCCGATGGGGACCTGACCCCCCGATCCCGAATATAACAGTTATTCCCCGAAAAATACCCCCGACGGGCCGGGGATGGTGATAAAAAAAAAAATCCCCGATGATATTCGGGCCGAGGACGGGGATACATGTTTCAGTCCCGACCCGGCCCCGGCCCCGCCCCGTTTGTCCCCCTGAATGATATATATATTATATATCCCGATGAGTAATCCCTATATTATATATCCCTATATCTATATACTTTTTTGATCTCCATCTACTTTCTCTCTCATTCAGTCATGTAGATCTACTGTCTCTCTCTCTCTCTCCATTCCTCACATCTCTCTTCATCTCCACCGTCTCTGGTCTCTCTCTTCTTCACCATCACTCACGGCGGCTCCTCTCTCTCTTCGCAGAACCCCCTCGTCAGAGGCTCTTCCTCGCAGAACCCCCGCAACCACAGCCCTAAGAATGGCCACGGCGGCTCTGTTCGGCCTCAGTTCGACCGCCGATCGAGAACCTCTTCCTGTCGATCATGTCGTTCATCCCGATCGAGAACCTCTTCCTCTCGATCGTGTCGTTCAAGCCGATCGAGAACCCCTTTCTCTGCCGCAAATAGGGTGCTTGTTCTTGACATCTCTCTCTCTCTCTCTCTCTCTGAATGTTTTAGATTTTTTATTTTTTACATTTGAGCTCTTGAATATATATTTTAAATCTGGGTGTGTTGTTGTTGTTGTTGTTGTTGTTGTTGTTGTTGTTGTTGTTATTGATGATGATCATGATCATGAGGATGATGAAGAACATATATGATTTGGTGGTGTTGTTGTTGTTGTTGGATATCTATATTGTTGTTTGGTTTTTTTTTTTTTTTGACCGGGGAGTTTTTGAGGTCGGGGAAACCCGATCCCCGTTAGGGGCGGGGGTGGGGACGGTGATAAGCTCTCCGTCGGGGATCGAGGCCGGGGATGGGGAAATTTCTACCGCCGGGAATCGGGGACGGGGAGTGCGATCCCCGGCCCCGCCCCGCCCCGTTGCCATTCCTACCTTTATCTCAAAATATTAATCTTTTATTTTATTTTTTAGTATCCCAAAATATTAATCCCTTCTAAAAATCAATGACTAAAATAACATGAATTTCTTTTTTTGTCTTTATTTTAAACTCATTAACAATACAAAAAGTATAATTATAACAACTACTAATTCAAAAAATATATTATCAAAAAATAATTTTAAAAAATTAATATTTTTAAAATGTAATAATTATAACAATCGCGATTGGGAGCTCGAATTTGAGCTCCCCCGAATGCCCTGAATTCCTTTTTTTTTTTTTTTTTTTCAGAGCAGAAGAAGGAAGAAGAGGGAGGAGGAGGAGGAGGAGTGAACTGGAGGGGGGCCATACCAGTGGGAGGAGGCGGAGGCGGGGCCGGAGGCGACGGCGGTGGTGCTGCGACGATCGGCGGTGGTGAGCAGACGATCGGCGGTGATGAGCAGACGATCGGCGGCGGCGAGGCGACGGCGGTGGTGAGCAGACGACTCTCCTCCTCTCTCCCTCTCCCTCTCCCTCTTTCTCTCCCTCTCCCTCTACTCAGTCGACTGCGTGAAGAAGAAGAAGGGAAAAAAAAAAAAATAGAATGCCCAAAACGACGTCGTTTTGGACATTCGGGGTATACGGGGGAAAGAAATTCGAGGCACAAATTTTTTTCCTAATTATAAAACTAAAAAAAATTAAATTCTTTCCAAAAAAAAAATAATATTTTACAAGGATTCTTTTAAATAATCTGTGGAAGATACTCTATCAAATCACTTACGAAGCACGGGTGAATATTGATGGCGATGGATGTAGTTTTTTTTAAATTTTTAACGGTAGTGCTACGTTGCTCGAAACCCGTGGCTCGAAACCCGGCTCGACACCAAAACGACGTCGTTTTGGTGTCGTTTTTTTTTTTTTTTTTTTTTTTTTCTTTTTTCCGTTTTGGTTGCAGACAGAACGAAGAAGAAGATGAAGAAGAAGGGAGAAGAAGAGAAGGAGAAGAAGGGAGAAGAGAAGGGAGGAGGAGGAGGAGGAGGAGGGAGGGGGCCATAATAATCGGCTGGAGGAGGAGGCGGGGTGAGGCGGAGGCGGTGGTGGTGGTGCAACGATCGGCTACGGCGGTGGCGGTGGTGCAAAGGTGCTGCGACGACGGCGGCGAGGCGACGGTCTGAAGCTGCGTCCGTCGGCGGCGAGCCCTCCCTTCTTCCTCTCCCTCCCTTCTCGTCCGTCGGCGGCGAGCCTCCCTTCTTCCTCTCCCTCCCTTCTCTTCTCTCCCTCCCTTCTTTTTCTCCTCTCCCTCTTTCGAGCCAATTCGAGCCCCCCCCTCGAGCTACGGCTCATTTCCGAATTTTTAAACATGTGACACTCACGAGATTCTTGGTACTAACAATGATGATGCGAGCTCATAGTTGAAAAAAATGTCAAAAAGTTGTGGTGGTCCTGCAAACAAAGCAAACCCAAGTATATCTGAGATCTTATGGTCTGGATTGAATTGATTGGAATAAAATTAAGATTAATTTGTTATTTATTGTTCTTAAAAAATTAAAATTAATCTAATCTGTTTAAATTATGGAATCGATTTGAATTAATTCCTTTAAACACGAATTGGATCGGTTTAGAATCACGGATTCATATAATTAAATAACAAAAAATATTTATAGTACTTTAATTTCATAAAAACATAAATATGACACGATATTAGTTTTACAATAGTAACATGTCTTTCCATAATAGCGACTTATTATTCTAGAATTTAAACAACTATAAAAAAACTGATTCCACCATAAGTATTTAGATCATTATAAATTAAAACTAAAAACTAACCAACAAAGGTAATAAAAGAATATACTATGTGGGTTTAGGTTTCGGTTTAAGTTTTATATAAAATAAGAAAAGATACTATGTGGGATAGTGTATAATAAAAATATAGATTATTTGTAAACGATCCGAATCGGTTCTAATCCGGAACCGTGGGATTCAATCCGAAATCAATCCGTAGACTACGAATTTTTAATTTTTCAATCCGAAACCAAACCACGGATTCAAAAAACCAATCCAAACCTACCGGATTGGAATGGGCTGGATCGGATTACGGATTTCATGGATTTCTTACTCAACCCTATGAGATCTCATACGAAGTTCTGGTTTTTTAAGAATAATATTATATATATCAATTAATATATTAATAGGTAATGTGGTATAATTTTAAATATTTATAATTTGTATAATAATGATATAATATTAATTGACATATGAAAAATGCTTGAGAGCTCTAAAACAAGAGCTCTAAACCATGCACTAATGACATGGAAGTGTGTGGGGTCCAGCCTGATGTGATGTTTTAGCTTGAAATTTTTTTTTTTTTGGACATGCCAACTCATTAGAGCTCTACTTTTAGAGGTCTATAGCATTGTTGATTGACATATTAACGTGTACCAAATTCAGAAACATCTTTAATTTAATTTATTATATCAATCAAGCAGTAAAGTACAGCAATATATCATTTGACTGTTTAATAAATGCATTTGGTCAATTAATGTAAATTTTTTTGTTTTTTTTGAGCTTAATCAATTAATGTAAACTCAAATGGGATCTCAACGACTTGGTTTGGCTGATAGGTGTAACCCTTGGCTTTTTAATTCCAAATTCAAAAATAAAATTATTTTTATTATTGAAGCGTCTTAATTGTTTTAATTTTAACTTATCAAAATTAATGAAACATCCATCTTCAACTTTTGATAATAGGAGAAGAGGTCTAATATATTTTTTCTTACAAAAATGATTTGTGGCACTAAAACTGTGAGCACTAATGCCCCTAATTTTCAATTTTGGTAACTTCTTTTTTTTTTTTTTTTTTTGCCTTATATAGAAATTCGGGGCATTAGTGCCCTTGAATTTCGGGGCACATACTAAAGCCCTTTTTCTTATTAGTTAAGGTCCCTCAATAATATTATTAAAAAAAATTTCAACTCTTCAAATTTCTTTGTGACGAGTTAAAATTTTTCTATAAAATTTTTCTTCGAAAAGCTAAATTTCTTTGCACTAAAATTTCTGTGTTAATATAGCGATCCCGGTTTTCCCTCTATTGGGTGTGTTTTCCGAACTCGGTTCCGTTGATGTCGGTTGTTGTATATGTTGTATTTTCATCATTTAATTCCTTGTATTTGAGTTTTGGGGTGTATTGGGCAAGTTTGCAACAGATTAGGTGTGTTTTGAAACAAATGGTTGCTGCCCAGATTTTGGTGTCTTTGCTCGAGCGTCGCTCGAGCGAGCTCTATGTTTTAGTTCCTTCGCTCGAGCTAGGGTTCCTTTGCTAGCTCGAGCGAGAGTTGAGTGTTGTGTCTGGTGGCTCGAGCGAGAAGTCTTGCGCTCGAGCTTGCGTCTGCGTCTGGTTTTGGACCTAAAGGTTGCATTTCTTAGCTCGAGCGAGTGATGGCTATGTTTTGAGTTTCTTCGCTCGAGCGAGCATTCTTTCGCTCGAGCGTGCTTCTGGGTTGCAGACCTGAAGTTTCGAATTGTTGGCTCGAGCGAGGTTTCTTTGTGTCTGGTCGCTCGAGCGACCATTTCTTCGCTCGAGCGAGGCTCGAATATATCAGTTGGCAGCAGCGCGTTACACTTCACTTTTTCATCATCTTCTTTATTCAAACCCTAGATCCGGCTACTCCCTCTCTCTCTACATACCTTCTCTCTACAAATCCATCTAGTTCTAGTGGTCTCCTACCCTAGTTCCTTTGTATAAAGTGTAGAGCTTGATGCGGGTTACGTTTTGATCCGAAAATCTTTGGGTTTGAAACATCTTGAGTTTTCATCATCTTCTCCATTTGATCTCTTTATTTGAGGTAAGGATACCCTACTCCTTCTTATGGGTTTTGACATAAATTTTAGTCATTTTGATCAATTGGTGAATTATGGTAATTTTAGGAAAGTTAGGGGTTGATTTGTAATTTATAAAAGATGGGTTTTCCATGTTTGAGACAAATAGGTGTAAGAGTCATGAAATTGGGGTTATTTATGTTATATAAGTGAAATTTGGCCTTAGGGGCAACATTTGAGAATAGAAGGATTAAAGCCATAATTGAAATTAATCAATTAATTTGTATAATTAATTTAGGAAATATGAAAATATGAAATTGGGTTGAGAATCATGAAATTGGATGGAATTGTAGTAGAATGGTGTGGTTGGATTAATTTATCACCCACTTATGAAATTGTTGATTATTTATCTGTTCGATAAAATTATTATCTGTTTAGAAATAATTGATTTGGGCTATCGGTGGAGAATAGTCTTGATTGTTGTAGACACTGTATGTTGAGTAGGGAAAATTAAAACTAATCACATTGAATATGTCATTGAATATGACGGTTGGGGTAATACATCGAATATGTGTATTGATTGATTATTGTATATGATGAGTGTTTAAATACATTGTATATGTATATTGTTTGGGAGGAGATAGGGGATGTACTCCATGGTTTGAGAGGAGATAGGGGATGTACTTTCAAACCTGTTTGGGAGGAGATAGTGGATGGACTCCATTGATAACTAAGTTGGCCGGAGTGTCCAGGGTGAAAGTCCCGAAATCTTGATGACGTTTGCATAACGTAAATAATTGAAGTATGGAAATGTTTTAATATGAGTTGTAGTCTCATGCGAATTGTGAATAATAGAAGTGTCTTAACATGAGTTGTAATTTCATTTAATTGTTTGGCTAGAAATTGAGCTTGGTTTATGAATTGAAAATTGGATAAGTAAAAGAAAGTAGAATGAAACATGGACATATTGTCATGAAACTGGATTGTGTTGTAAGTTGATTTACAAGTGTTAGCCATTTATCAAATGCTAATACTTTAGTTATTTCTCATGCTTGGTTTAGTATATCTCTACTGGGTTTTGGCTCACCCTATATGGGACATCATTTTCAGGTTCAGGTAATATGCCATGTCCAAGGACGTAGCTTGGGAGGCTTTGAGGCTGATAAATCTTTTTTGTTGCTCTTTTTTGGTATTACATGTAAATTCAAGCCAAGGGCTTAAAGTGTATTTGAGTTAGTACTCTCTTTTTATAACCAAGTGTTGGCTTGGAAAGTTGTAAGCCCGTAGAGCATTTACTTTTGTTGTCAACATGTAATACTTTTGTAATGAATACTCTGATGAATGGAAATATGTTTTATTCCCTTATGTCTATGCATGTCAAGAATGTGAATTTATATGTATTATTTTGAGGGCGTTACAGTTAATGTTAAGGGATCATAACTAATATGAAAATATTGTATGTCATTTATCCTATAAAATCTTAATATCAAGTATTTTAAACTAAAAATCACATTTAATTAAGTCTAACGCTTTATTACCAAACTTGAGAACAAAATATTTTTGTCAGTGAAGCGCTTAAGTAATTAATTTTACTTTGTTAAACTTATTTCTAATTTAATTTGTCATTCTGATATTGAACTTTCTTACATGTTGATATTGTCTATGTCTTTCTAGGTTCTGCTTCAATTATTAGTTAATTTTACTTGAAAATTGAAATATTTACAATTTGAAGTCAGTGTTAGTTGTTGGATTGTGGATTAGATTGTTTGTTTAATTATACTTCCTAGAAAATATTTATTTACATAAGAAAAAAATTAAATAAAAAGTAAAACAATTAATTCAATCTCAAACAGGTACTCTTGATTTAATTTGGCAACTATAAATTTAAAAATAATAATATTTTAAGTGTTATTATGATGCAATTTGATATTATCACTCTCTCTATATATATATATATATACTAGGTAGGCACGAACTATTATTATAGTATATTTAAATTTTATATTTTGATAAAAATTAAAATATCATTCTATGAAATTGAATACAATAAATCATTAGATATATGATAGAATTATGTGGTATGATATGTATCATTTTTTGATTTGTGATACACCCAATGATATTAACTCTAATTCTATTACCCTATCATTTTGGATGAATTTATGAGTCTTTAACATTTCTTCGAAATTTATAAAATATAAAAAAAAATACGGTGTGTATCTTTTCTCAACAGATAAATATAAAACAAATACTGAGATAATTCTTCCATCTAAAAAAATTACTAAGATAATTCACTGAACTAATAAAAAAGCAAAAGAAAATACATATATATATATATGCAAATGATTAATTTTACTAATTCATAAATCATACTCACATAACAAATGACCAATTTTATTAATAAGTAAATCATTAAGTACATTAACAATTTCTAATGATATGAAAATTATTTTTCAATTAACCATTTTGTTAATAAATAAATCATTAAGTCAATTAACAATTTTTAATGATATGAGAAATATTTTTAATAAACAATTTTAATAATTTATTATTGCATATGAAATTTTTTTTTTTTCCCCACTAAGTATTGTGTTAAATTAAAATTTATAACAAACGATAGTTGTAATTTGTAATATTATAGAATTTATTCATATTTTAAACAAACCTTATGGGTGCATTTATAATTTGTTAAAAAAATAAAATGTTTATGTTTCATAATTGACCATAAATGTTTGTGTAATTACAAAAAAAATTCACTGAACATATAGGCCACCATTAATAAATTATTCAAAATAAAAGAATAAAATTATAAATAAAAAAATGAATCTCAAGCAGTTAAACAGTTTTTATATATATAGATATGTGTGCACGTATAAACATATAAAGTAGTAAGTTTAAGCGTTGTTTGGGATGTTCTAAATAAGTGCATTTTTTAACTTTTTATAAAAAAAAAATGTGTAGAAAAATAGAGAGGAGATGTTGATTGATGTGACCCAAAAAAGATAAATAGTGTAGACTTATTTAGTCTTCCCAAACAAGGCCTAAATTTTATCTTTTTAAATTTTTCAAAGTAATTTTTTTTATTAATTTTATTTTTTTGAGTGATATATTAAAAAGTAATGCTATATAAAAAGAAATTATATATAATTTTTATACATAATGATTGATAATGTAGAGATTTTATAGCACTGCTAAAAATTGTACACAATAGTAAAGACGATGATGACAACTCAATGAGAAAAGGAGACATGTTACTGATTATAGACTTGATAATATAGAGATTTCATAGCACATCTAAAAGTTGTACACAATAGTAAAGACGATGATGACAACTCAATGAGAAAATGAGACATGTTACGATTATAGACTTGATAATATAGAGATTTCATAGCACATCTAAAAGTTGTACACAATGGTAAAGACGATGATGACAACTCAACGAGAAAATGAGTGTAGACCCCATTTAAAGAGTTTGATTTTTAATTAAAAAATTATTATAAGTTATCATATTATTTTTTTTATTTTTTATTTTTATATATTTTTTCATAAAAAATTTAAAAACTAATTAAAATAACCAATTCCTAAACAGGGCCTTGAAAACATGCTTATTTGAGTAGCTGAGTCATGTTATGGTACACACTCTCCTATATGTAAGTTATAACATTTTATCACAAATGTCATAATTAAATCTATTTATGTTTTAAAAAAAAAAAATCATAATCAAAAAAATTTTGAGTGATAACAAAAATAATATCATAACTAATATTATAACGAGGCATAACTAATAATACAATAAATCATAATAAAAAATCACAAAAATTGTGTGGCATATAGAATTTCCCTAAATATGTAATAGAGCTACAAACAACATGCCTTTGCATATTATTTTGGATTATTTTGAGAATTAATTATTTTAGTTGACTTTTTGATTTGTTATAAAAAGGCATGTAAAAAAATATAGAGAAGAGTATTTGTTAAGGATGCAGTAAATAAACTTAACGACTACCTCCACTATCATAAAAAAGAAAGATTATAAAATGTTATATTCTTAGAGACGAAACTATCCATTTTTTTTATTTTTTTTTATTTTTATTTTTTCGTTCAAAAAAACTACCCATTTTTTTAATTATTTTTATTTTAATATTTTTATATAATTTTTATAATAGAATATTTTAAACGTTTTTTAATCATAAAAGTGAAATTCCTTTATTTTTTTAAATGACATTTTCGTGGCATTTTTAAAAAAATTTATTGTCCTTTAGTTTTTATATTTGCTATAATTTTTAGATTCATTTTCTTTACATCATATAGTTTTTAAAAAAAAAATAAAAGGCATTCAAAAATTTTTTTTAAAAAAATCCACAGAATGTCATTTAAAAATAAAATTCCTTGGTTGATTAATATTATGATTTTTTTTTATAATTTGTTATAATTTGTAGATTCATTTTCCTCACACCACATAATTTAAGGATAAATTAGTAATAGGTCCTAATAGTTGGACTTAATTTTTATCAAATTCTATTGAAAGGTCATAGTAAAATCATCGCTAAAAATAATTTTTTGTGACGATTTTTTTGCATGTCACTAAAAATTGACAATTAGTGACTTTTTTCATTTGTTTATAAATTGTCGCTAAAATTTACAATTAGTGACTTTTTCTATGAAGAATTTTTCAAACTGTCACTGAAAATTGAAAATTAATAACATTTTCTTGTGACGATCTTTTTAAAACTAATACTAAAACTTATAATTAGTGACATTTTTTATAACAAAATTTTCAAATTGTCATTGAAAATTCACAATTAGTAATGTTTTTTAATAATATTTTATGAAAAATGCCATTAATTATCATAGTACCTATTAGACAAGAAGTCCACCTATTAAGACCAACACATAAGCCCCCATAATTTAATTGTAATTGAAATTTAACCCAAAAAAAAAGTCAAGAAATGTTATTTAAAAAAATAAAGGCCATTCACTTTTATGATTAAAAAATTGTTTAAAAAAATTTCATTATGAAAAGTATGTAAAACTAGAGGCAATAGAAGAAAGGATAATTTGGTCTCCAACAATACACCAGTTATAATATTTTCAATTTTCTATAATAGTGGAGTTGGTTAAGTGCATTTAATGTGTACTTGACAAGTGCCTTAGAACATTTGTTAACAAAACCCTTTTTAATTACATTTTGTGATTGCCAAACCAATTTAAAACAATGTATATATGTTCTGCACTTCACATAACGTGGTGTTTTGGAAAGTTAGTAAAAAGTTAATTTTTTGACTTTTTGATTTTTTTGTGACTTTTTGACAAAAAACTGAGTTATTTTTGGTAAAAAAAGTTAAAAAGTCAAAAAACTGATTTTTTACCATTGTTTCCAAAAGACCCCAACATCATGCCCTAAACGTTTTTCTTCAGCTGAACTGAAATTCCATTGCCCAAGTCAACTTATATAAATGTTGCTTCACACTCACACTGATCTGAGAAAATTAAATGGTACTATGTTATTTTTATGTAACCCAAGGGGTTGTGGTATTGTGGTAAAGCCTTGGGGTTTAAGCCCCAAGGTCACAAGTTCAATTCCCCTCCCCCTTGAGCCAATCTCCTGGGCGAAAGCATTGTTGGTTAGGAGGTTGGACCTCAAATTGTCTAGTCAGCACTTGGTGTGGGTTCAATGCTCCCCCACTGTGCGAGTCCTGACTGCTCGGAACGGCCAACAGGACACCCTGGTGATCTCCTCAAGGGGCGCTGCCTTGGACCTGCGGGAGAGTGGGAGGATTTTCCTGTAACAAAAAAAAAAAAAAAAAAATGTTATTTTTATGCCATTTTTTTAAGAAATAACTAAATAAAAATCCTAACATAAATAATGTTAAGAAAATACCAAATAATTATTGCACCAAAACAATTGAATGGTTACATTACCAAAGATGCCAAACCCAAACAAACACCCCATTTTGTACATCCACGACAAACCTGGACAAAGACAATTCACTGCAATTCATAGGCTGTGGTACGAGCTATTTGATTTTTTTTGATTTTGTTTTTGTTTTTTGAACATGGTACGGACTGATATTTTTCTTTTAAATTGATTGAAGAATATTTAAATATTTGACTAATTATATTAAATTAGACAACCAATTATATAAGAAAATTTAACAAAATAAATCGCAAATCTGACACTAACAATCACTACAAGAAAGAGTCCACATTGAAAGAAATAAACAACCAAACAAGCATTTTTTTAATAGGGAGTAAATAAATAATTTTGCAATAATTAATCTCTTAACATTTCAATTGAGAATTTATTAGAGCGGCCAATTGAAAAAAGACTAAACTTCAATCTCCTCACTAATTCAAACAAGAAACAACAGGTTGCTTGAGAGTTGGTTTGTTTTGAAAGATTTAATGATTTCTTTCAGACAAACTAACAAATTAAAACAGAAAGTAAAAATATTCTTTATTCAATTGACTGAATTACAAGTGCTCATGAGCTACATTTTAAGAAAACTTTTACTACAATGCTGTGATGCATATTCAAGTTCAAAAAGTCCCTCTCCTATCCAAATGCATTCCATATTCATAGTCCCCCACTAATTGGTTCTAATTTTTGAATTTCCAAAAGCATCTGTTTGCAACCTCCTTTTATATCATGTAGGAAATTTATAACACAGCGGATAAATTGATGAAACGAAAAATCTTGTGGGTAAATCACGTACTTCACAACCATAAACAAAAATATCCAACAATGGAGTGATACTACAATGTGAGTATCACCCACTCTAATCACAGTGCAAAGGCTTGATCATTCTCTGATGGGAGAGAGTTAGAGAGAGAGTATGGAAAAAATGTTATAGGTCTAATTCACATAACATATCTGATTATATCAATCAGATATGTAACCTCCCATCCCTATCTCCTAATAGGAGAGGATAGATTAGGTAGAGATAGTGGGTTATCCTAACATGATAAATAGAAATTCAAATTACATAGGTAATTTGTATAGGTCATGGGTCATGCCTCATGGGTGCCCAAATCGGGATCCAATACCCCAACCCAATATCGAACATCTCCCTCTCGCACATGAGTTGGCATGACACTGCCACATCTCTATCTCAATCTTCTCAAATATTGAACAATCTCATACTAGCCAATGAACCGTGCAACCGCTGAGAACACCTGCATGTGGGAGCTCTATCCTAGAAACTCAAAATGAGCCAATATAAAGCCATCAACCCAAAAAAGAATAGAAATTGTGTCTCATGTACCCAGACCCATCTAGTTACATCGGTCTAAAACATCTCTAATCCCTCAAAGAGCATGTTTGACCCTCCTAGGTCCCGCATTATATTCACACTCAATGAGCATCCTATACAGAGCGATATGAGTTGTCAACGGTGAATATAGAGCAGAGATGTAGAACTAGATGATCTTCCCTTCACCCTTATATCATTTAACTTGGAATTGACCACTTTCCCAGTAATGTCCCTTAAAGCCAAATCATACATGACCGCAGGCAACATGCCAAAGTAGCCGAACATCAACTCCTTATCTTATGACATAGTCAAAGGTCACAAAAGCCACAAAGTGAAGTTATTGGAAAAAATGGCTTTTAGGACTCACACGGTAAGGAAGCAGGGATCCATTCTCTCACCTCACTAACGGGGTCGATAAGCACATGTAGTATGAATGCATGTTATAGTGGAGTAACTCTTCCAAAGAGTAATGTTAAACTCATACACCGTATAGATCTTAGTTTAGTTGCTTTTAAGCGCACAAGTCGCTTCCTAGCGTCTAACTCGAATTCTCTATTTGCTTGCCTCTCAAGCATCAAATGAGATCTAATATCTGGCTATCCATAACAGGCACATCATGGAAAAGTGGGTACTCATATCCATGGTCGGTCTCTAACAAGACCTCATCTTGGCTCCAACCAAGGCGGCATAGTTAGTGGATAATTTTTGCCTCTCTTTTGGCTACAAATATAATAAGAAACTAGTCTCATCCTTACTCGCTATCTAGCGCTAAGAGGGATTGCTCGTGTAAGTGAGCCAATCTTGCTTACTAACATCAAATTTATTTATTCTGTGTGTGCTAATTCACAAACCATAACAAAAAGTAGTAAACATAAATGTGTAATCCAAACAAATATGAATACTTATGGCATAAATATCCCCAAAAAAATAAGAGTTCAACTGAATACACATATATCACCACCTACGTAGTCCTAAAGCCCTAACATGAGTAAGATAAGCATCTTTAGCAATGGGCTTAGTCAAAGGGTCCGTAACCATGCGACTCATAGGGATATGCTCCAAGATCACTTCTTTTTGCACCACAATGTCTCTGATAAAGTTGAACCTTACATCAATGTGTTTGGTTCTCTCGTGTTACTTAGGATCCTTAGCATAAGCGAGCGCAACCATGCTGTCACAATGGATAGTCACTGGGTCTGAAATGTGTGTGAGAACATCCAAATGCTTAAGGAACCTCCTCAACCAAACAGCCACCTAAACGACAGATGAACAAGCCACAAACTCAGCCTCCATAGTCGATAAGGTGATACAGGATTGCTTCTTACTGCTCCAAGAAATAGCACCATCGCTAAGCACAAAAACATATCCTGAAGTGGACTTACGTTCTTGCAACTAGAGTGTCAATGGGTTTGCAGCTTTGCATCTGGAATCGCTCTAAGATAGTCTTAATGTGAGTCTCTTGAGACAAACCGAGAAGTCTCCTAGAACGATCCCTAAGGATCTTAACACCGAGCACATACCTCTCTTCACCCATGTCTTTCATCTCAAATGTAGAGAACAACCACTTTTTACTAGTGACAATCATCTCCTTATCATTTCCAACCAATAATATGTCATCCACATATAATGACAATATCAGAAAAATGTCCTTGGACCGCTTGACGTACACATAGTGATCTTCATCGATCATTGTAAACCCATTAGAAACAATGGCTCAATGAAATCTTAGATTCCACTGTCTGGATGATTGCTTTAAGCCATAAATAAATCATTGAAGCTTGCAAACTTTGCGCTACTGACCTACTGCCACAAAGCCTTCTACTTGATCCATATAGATCTCTTCATTCAATTCTCTATTGAGAAATGCAGTCTTAACGTCCATCTGATATAGCTCTAAGTCCAACTGAGCTACTATGGCCAGAATTAGAAGAATAGAGGCAAACCTCACAACTGGTGAAAATGTTTCCTCATAGTCTACACCCTCTAATTGGGTGTAGCCTTTCTCCACTAGGCGAGCCTTATACCTTTCTATGGAACCATCCGCCTTGCGCTTGATTTTAAGAACCCATTTGTTCCCAATAGTCTTATGCCCTGGCGACAAATCAACCAAGTCCTAGACATGATTTTTCTTCATAGACTCTATTTCTTCATCCATTATAGCACTCCATTCTTTACTAACAGGGGATGAGAGAGCCTCTTTGAGATTCTTAGGCTCTATCTCATCACTCGAAGGAATCATGAATGCTTCCCCTTCAATCTCAAAATGACGAAGAGGTATAGCTCCACGTTTGCTTCTACACAGTTGAGAGTCTTGAGAATCCTCATCCATTGGATCTAATCCATAGGCAGGTAAATTGCTCCCACTGTCCCTAGAAGCTAGAGGGATTATTTCCTCATTCTCTACTAGGCTACTAGGTACGCCTTCATGTAGATCCTCTATCTCTAGTTACCTCACCTCTGCTAGGGAAATCCTCCTCTAGGAAATCCATGTCTCGTGACTCAATTTCAGTCACACTTCTATCCGATGCTCCCCAATAAACACATAGCCCTTAGAATGCTCACTATACCGAATGAAGATACACTTCTTTCCTCTATGGCCCAACTTCCCAAACTTATAAGAAGCGTTGTGTATGTAAGCTGCCGAACCCAAAGGCCACAAATTGCCCATATTAGGCTTTTCGCCAGTCCACATCTCATATGGGATGGAAGGAAATGATTTGGAAGGCGCATGGCTACGGATGTAAGCAGCAGTCAACAAAGCATCTCCCCAATATGAAAGAAGAAGATTAGCTTGCGCCATCATAGATCTAACCATGTCAAGCAATGTGCGATTCCTTTTCTCCGTTACACCATTTTGCTGCGGAGTCCCAGGAGTTGTTAATTGCTTGATAATTCCTTTTTCCTCACAAAGCACTTTAAATTGCTCAGACAGATACTTGTGTCCCTAGTCAGTCCTTAAAGCCTTAATGCTCTTGTATAGTTTATTCTCAACCTCATTAACACACCATCTAAAGCAATCTAATGCTTTTGACTTGTGAGAAATCAAATAGACAAAGCCAAAACGCATGCAGTCATCTGTAAATGTGATAAAATAAGGGGTTTCATGCCTTGCCCTCACATTCATTAGTCCACATGTATCAGAATGAATAAGCTATAATGGGATAGATGCCCTTTTGGCTTTCCCAAGTGGTTTCCTTGTTGCCTTTCCAGCAAGATAGTGCTCACAAGTAGGCAAAGTGACTCTAGCGAGTGGACCTAAAAAGCCTTCTCTAGCCAATCTAGTCATTCTGTCTTGCCCTATGTGGCCTAATCTAGCATGCCATCTCACAGCATCATCATCACAAATAGATGCAATGTAAGAAATAGAGCCGTTGGCATTATTATTAAAACTAAAATCATCCACATCCAAAACTAAGAAACCATTCAAAAGATAACCAAAACCATAAAAAATTGTACCCAAATAAATGCTAACACCATTATTCTCAAAACAAAAGCTAAAACTAAGGCTCATCATGCTAATAACTGAAACTAAGTTTCACCGAATATCCGGAGCATAAAGAACATCATGAAGATACAAGGTGCGCCCTCGTCGTATTTCTAGCTTGTATGTGCCAATGCCAATCTCCTCCACACTGGACTCGTTCCCCATGTAAACTTATCTGCTCCCAGCAGGTACTCGGCAATACTCAATGAACCCTACTCTATTCCTCACAATGTGGTCTGTTGCTCTTGAGTCTATAACCCAAAAATGAAAAGAATGAGCAATTAATGCTTGACTAGAAAATAAAGCATTGAATGCGAGAAATTAAGTAAGGAAGTACCTTCTTTTGCTCAGGGAAATCCCGAGCGAAGTGTCCTTCTTTGTTACAATTAAAGCATGTTAGTTTAGCCCTTACCTTTTTGCCACCTCTCTTGCCCCTATGCTTAAAATTTCTAGTGCCATTAGGCTTTAGCGCAACTGCTGCTTACTTCTTAGGAGCACCTTTTGCTTTCCACGCTTGAACTGAGAAGTCCTACGTGAGCTTGACTCAACCACCATAGCAGAACCATTAAACTTAGCCGCCTCTAGACACTCAGCCTCTAGCTCCAAATGACGCGATATGTCCTCGAATGTTTTCACACTCTCATTATGCATCATGTTTTGCTTCATATGCTCCCAAGAATTTGGCAGAGAGCGAATCACAACTTGAACTTGCTACTCTTGAGTCAAATTGTGCCCAGCGACCGCCAGCTCACATATCATGGCTAACATGACCCTCAAATGCTGCTTCATAGAGTGATCCGCCTTTTTCTAATAAGAGTCAAACTTCATAGTCAGCCCACATAGCTTTGCCAAAGAGGTAACACAAAACTTTTGCTTGAGAGCTTCCCACATCTCAAATGTAGTTGGGCAATGCTCAAACTCACCAATCAAGTCGTTGTACATGCTGCTCAACATAGTAAAGCGCGCACACCAATCTTTGTTACGCCAAGTCTGATAGACTTTGAGATCACGACGATGTTGAGCTGTATTACCCTACTCAGGCTCAACCATCACTTGGTCAAGTGTGTTCAAAACTTCTTGCTTATTGAGGAGATATTGGATCTTATGGCACCATATGTCATAGTTATCGCCATCCATTTCTCTCCCTTAGTCAAGTCTGCCACAACTATCTTAGCTGTCATTTCTACATACGTGGTAAAAGAAGAACAAATGCGCAGGGGATATTAATGTTAGCAACACAAACTTATTTTACAGCAAAAGAATCTAAATTAAATAATGATAATACTACACACGTCTCAAGATCGAAAATTTACTATGCTCGTAATCATCTCTTGCGTCTCTAGTGACAATTATCAAAACTTAATTTAATTCCATGTGCAAAAAACAACCTCCCACTACTTATGACATGTATAAAGCATGATAATTAGTCTAATTCCATACAATGGCATCTTAATATAAATTTACAATCAACTCATGCTATGTTTCATTTAATAATGGAATTTAAATATTAAAAAAAAAAATCGTGCTATTCTAATTACAACATATTAGAAACTCTAGGCAAAAAAAAATAATATGCTATGTTTAATATTCAGATTATGCCAAACAAAAAGTACATAGCTTCTGGAATTTTCTGGAATTTTCATGACTTTTACATGATTAATAAACACACATAAAATCATAAATAAATATTCTAGAATCTGGGAAAGTGCACCAATCATACCAGTAAATTGTAAACCATTATAGTAGTCTACAGAAAAAATTTCAGCTTCAGAAACTTAGTCATGCAACACCAGAAGCATTTTAAAACAGAAATAATGAATTATTATTTCAAAAAAAATATTTTGTATTATCAAAAAGTTTTAAGAATTTTACAGTAGATAAAAAATTTAATTCTAAGTCCAATAGTACCAACCACGCTCAAAACAAAGCTATAACAAATTACTTATGACCATTTAAAGTAATTCAGAATTAAAAAAAAGAAATAGAGTCTTACCATCCAGCAGCCAAGCCGGCGCGGAAAACAACGCTGCTCGGCTCGACACATGGCGCGCGCGTGGGCAACGCACATGGCGCGTGCTAGCAGGTGGGACGCGTGGCGAGTAGTGGCAAGCGCTGGTGGCATCATTCGGCGCATGAAGCACACGCGCCGCCTTCCGGGATGATTTCTGGTCTAATTTTTATACTGTCGGACTCGATTTTCCAAAATAAAAACAATGGTGGTCTCAAAATTGACATTTAATAAAATTACACACTCTCTCTAGTGAGAGTGGAAGTGCAGAAATTCTGCACTTCATCTCCTTTTTCAAGCCACTAAGAACGCACAAAGAATCCAACTTAGGGTTTGAGTTTTCTCATCAGCCGTAAGTCCAAATCTAACAAATAATATATGGCTTCGAAAGTGTTGGACAATCTTCACTGTATTTAAATAAATTAAATTCTGTTGTGTACTAAACAACAATCAGAATATAAAGAAATAAAAGAAAGGAGAGAATTTTGTTTGATTACAAAAATCAAACTCGAAATAAGGAATAAATAAATAAAAATAGATTTTATTTTGTTACAAAAATAAAATTAAAATCTAATTAAATAAACAAATAAAACAAAATAATAAATTAAACAACTTACTTAATTAATTTCTTTGAATAATTATCTGATCAAGTCCAGTGTTTGACACTGTGTCCTTAAGACAGATTCGTCCTCTCCACGGTGCTTTCAGAATTTGGACGTCTATCTCCCAGGATAAAATGATCTACTACAAACAACAACAGCACTACAAATTGTTTGCCTAACGAACATACTAAGTGTTTATACTCTCTCTGACAAGAAAATAATGCAGCAGCATGAAGAGAATGTTTTCAGAATTATGAAGGACGAAAATTAGAGTTACAAAATCCAAATGAGGGCTGTCCTATTTATAGATGTAAAGGTGGCTCTTAGTTTTGAATTGAACATGTATGAAACCTGTTGGTTTTGAATTCAAACAGATTTAAATCTGTTGAGTTATATTTCAAACATATAACAAAAACGGGAAGGGCCCTATTTGGGTGTGTAATAATACCAGACTGGTTTATTTCGGGAATGGCCCTGTTTGGATGTACAGAAAAACCAAACCAGTTTATTTCCGGTTTTATTTGAATTCTGGATTTTATTATATAAAAAATAAAATTAAATTCAAATGTTTTTGGCCCAAAAAGATTAGTATTGGGCCGAACAAGCCTAACCCAACCTCACACCACGCACCCGCGCCCAAGCCCAGCCCAGCCCGCCCGACCAGACGGACGGCGGCGGCGGCGCGCGCGCGTGTGGTGATTTTTGGGTCCAATGAGTCTAGCCCATTTTGCCCATAACCTCTCCCTCTAAAACACTTGGGTACCCCTTGGGGCACACCCCAAGTACCAAACCCATGCCATATAAACCCTTTCAAAACCTCCCACCAAATCAATGTGGGACAAGCCTCATTCAATACCTTTAAGGATTTTCCACCAAAACTCCATTTCCATGGAGCACACTTTGGCTTCAATTTCCCATTCACTCGGTAATGGTTTTGAGCAACCAAATATACCACGTGAATCACAACGCGGCATAGAACGCATTACCACTTTGACCCGCGTAAATCGACGAACGGGGCCCACCTAAATATTAGACCAAACTTAGGATAAAATTCTGGTTTTACCCAGAATTTATAACCATTTCCAACAATCCCCCACATGAATGGAATTTGATGACAACAGAAATGCAACAATATGCAGACTTTATCGAAAGAGTATAAGTCGAAAATATCTTGCATCAGGATAGGTAGTTTTCAGCCTTGAACCTTCCCTAGTGATAACCTATCGAACTTACTGGCTAACCAATGGACGCGATGCCTTGAATTGTTCAGCCATTTGTGTAAGCCAAGACAATAGATTTCACACAAAATATCTTCTAACACATCATGGTTCTCACTGCTGTGTTCATTTTGGCCTTGAACACTCCTGGTTTTCATGAGTGTTTCTAGAGAATGTAGTCTCTTTCATTCTCATAGAACCGGCCCCAGTTTAACACTCATATAGGTGATTCCTATTGTGAGTATCTCCTTATACTCGTCTTGATTTTATGCCTTAATCAAGATATAAGTAATCATTAAAAGCGAAGCTTATCCTTATGCCCCTGCAGACAACATATGTTGCAGATATCACTCTCACCATAGGAATGGGTAGGAATCTTAATCCCTTGGTGATTTCTGGCGAGCCATACATAACTTAGTTGTCCCTTTGAACTTAGTTCTTGGGATCTCCAGTCATATAAGTAAGGTTACCATTATGACGACTCTTATGTAATAGGCTTTAATCCCATTCCCTTCGATGAACTATACACTAGCTCTTTTGTCAAACCTTTTGTTAACGGATCCGCAATATTCTCTTTAGATTTTATATAATCTATTGAGATTATTCCGTTTGACAACAATTGCCTTACGGTATTATGTCGACGACGAATATGTCGTGACTTACTGTTATACATATGATTATGTGCCCTGCCTATTGCAGATTGACTATCACAATGAATGCAAATAGCTGGCACAGGTTTTGGCCACATTGACGAAGCCATTCTGCTTCTTCTCCTGCTTTGTCTAAAGCAATGAACTCGGATTCTATTGTGGATCGTGCGATGTATGTTTGTTTTGTGGATTTCCAAGAAACAGCAGCGCCTCCCAGAGTAAAGACATATCCACTTGTGGATTTTGAATCTTTAGTATCCGATACCCAATTTGCATCACAATAACCTTCAAGTACTGCTAGATATCGAGTAAAGTTCAAACCATGATCACGGGTGAATCTTAGATATCTAAGAACCCGAATGATCGCTTTCCAATGGTCTTCTCCGGGGTTACTAGTGTACTTACTCAATTTACTGATAGCATAAGCTATATCAGGACGAGTACAATTCATTAGGTACATTAGGCTTCCAATGATTTGGGAGTATTTTAACTGAGACACTGCATCACCTTTATTTTTCGATAAATAAAGACTGATGTCGACAGGTGTTCTTGCTAAATTCAAATCATCCTTGATAAATTTATCAAGTATTTTCTCAATATAATGAGATTGAGATAATGCATATCCGTCAGATGTTTTAGTAATTTTCATTCCTAATATAACATCTGCGACCCCCATATCTTTCATATCAAATCTTTTATTAAGCATTTGTTTAGTTGATTTGATCATGTTTTGACTGCTTCCAATGATAAGCATGTCATCCACATAAAGACAAACTATGACATATCCTTGGTCAGTGTTTTTAACATAAACGCATTTGTCACATTCGTTTATCTTAAACCCATTAGTAAGCATTGCATGATCAAATTTTTCATGCCATTGCTTAGGTGCTTGTTTTAATCCATAAAGGGATTTTACAAGTCGACAAACTTTCTTTTCTTGCCCTGATACTACAAACCCTTCGGTTGCTCCATAGATCTCTTCATTTAGATCACCGTTTAAGAAAGCTGTTTTAACATCCATTTGATGTATTTCTAAATTAAACAACGCTGCTATAGCAATAAGCATGCGAATGGATGTTATTCTTGTCACAGGGGAATATGTGTCAAAATAGTCCAGACCTTCCTTTTGTCTGTAACCTTTAACTACAAGTCTTGTTTTATACTTGTCAATTGAATCATCTGCTTTCATTTTTCTTTTGAATATCCATTTATATCTAAGAGGTTTAGAACCTGGTGGAAGATCCACCAATTCCCAAGTATGATTTTGCATAATAGATTCAATTTCATTATTAACAGCCTCTTTCCACAAAGGTGCTTCAGGACCTGTCATTGCTGCCTTAAAGCTTTGAGGTTCATTTTCTAACAAGTATGTTAGAAAATCTGGACCAAAGGATTTTGATGTTCTCGCTCTCTTACTTCGTCTTGGTTTATCATCAGTTAAATCCTGTTGGTCGAGACCATTACTAGTCTCTTGTGCTTGATTGTCATTAGTCTTCTGACTTTGTGTACAATCATAAGTTCTTTTCTGTGAACTTAATTCCTGTCCTTTCTTGTAAGGAAAGACATGTTCAAAAAACACAGCATTCCTTGACTCTATAATAGTGTTCACATTTATATCAGGTATTTCTGATTTATAAGTCAGAAACCGATATGCACTACTATTCTGAGCATAACCAATAAACACACAATCTACTGTTTTTGGTCCAATCTTAGTCTTTTTAGGAATAGGAACTTCAACTTTTGCCAAACACCCCCACACTTTTAAGTATTTGTAAGAAGGCGGTCGACCTTTCCACAATTCATAAGGAGTGCTGTTGGTTTTCTTATGGGATATTCTGTTAAGAACATAATTACCAGACAATATTTCTTCCCCCCACAAGTTCTGTGGTAAACTTGAACTTAGTAACATGGCATTCATCATTTCTTTTAGGGTTCTATTCTTCTTTTCAGCAATTCCATTTTGTTGTGGAGAATAAGGGGCTGTAGTTTGGTGAATAATGCCATGTTGTGCACAAAATTCATTTAATGGTGCATCATATTCACCACCCCTATCACTTTTGATTAAAAACAAATATAACATTCATCACGTGTTGTCTATGATGTGCTTGATTCATAAATTTCAAATCATGATTCATAAATTTCAAATGAAAAATCCACAATAATTATGACTACACAAATCAGAATTAATGTTTTGACAAAATCATATCCTCATAAAAATTTTGCCTAAGAAACGAACAAATCAAAAATTTTATTTGATTGCATAAATTCTTGCAACTCATTTACAAATAAGTAACACTGTCATAAAAATATTCGTGACAGAAGAAAATTAAAATATTTCATCTAATGCAAGAGATACACCCCCATATAAATAAAATGGTTTATGGTTTAATAAATTCTACTACGCAAGTAAAATAATAATTGACAACATTTTATGTCACGTATTCAACAAATAATAATCCACATAAAAGAATTTTCAAAATTTACTTCCAATTAAATGGAACAATATAACTACATACATCTTCATGTTTAAATTTCTCTGGTGTTTAAACACCCATTCAAAATTGATTGGAAAAACTCAAATTAATTAACATATCAATTTAACATTCCAAATCACATGAAATTGTTGTTAGGAAATAACTTGAGTTGATATCATACATACATATCAAACGCATCAACTAAAAATAATGAATTAACAAAATAAATTAATCGTGCATGATCCCAAAACTTGCATTATGAAAAAAAAGATTCTCAACTCATAAATAAAATTCAATGCGTTTTGAATTTTAAACTCCAAAATGACAAAACATACCTTCATTTAATCAGTTTGATTTGTACATAAATAAACTAATTAAATGTGCGTTCAAATGTTCTTGTGAATATATATATATTTTCGACTCATGTGTAGAAACTATTCACGACTATGGATCCATACACAGAAAATAAAGAATGATTCAAAAAATCAATAAGAAAATAATCTTGCTACAAAGGTTTCTTCATAATAAAACTGAAATTTAGTTTGTAAAACTAATATATAACTCCAGAATTAAATACTTCCATGTATACTCATAATGAAATATGAAAAAATCAAAAGAATTAACACCTTTTCACAAAAGGTTCAAAAATTAAGTGATCTCCCAAATGAAACCATAAGTCAAGTACAATATTTACAGATTGTAACCGAAACACAAAATTACATGATTGATTAACAAAATTAATTTTCTAGTTACTAAAACCACAAAATAAATTATAATACAAAATAATTTTATTTTCTATGTTACTAAAACTAGAAAATAAAATACTACAAATTAATTTTCTAGTTTACTAAACCAGAAAATAAATTATAACACAAAATAATTTTATTTTTCTTGTTACTAAAACTAAAAAATAAAATAATTTTATTTTCCTTGTTACTAAAACTAGAAAATAAAATACCGAAATAATATCTGATCACAAAAATCAGAAAAACACAAAATAATTTTCTAGTTACCAAAACCAGAAAATAAATTCTAGTTACTAAAACCAGAAAATAAATGATAACAACAAAATAATTTTATTTTCCTTGTTACTAAAACTAGAAAATAAAATACCAAAATAATTTTCTGTAACACCAAATAATATTCTGCAATTGTTAATGACACCAGTATATTACTACTAGTTGTCAAAGAAAAGAGACAGTATATTACTACTATCTGTCAAATAGCATAAACCACTATTTGTTTTTCCAACTAGAATATTACTTTGGAAACACAGAAAATTAAATACAATGAAGATACCAAAAATAATATGTCTTAAGATTGTTGGACAATTTTCACTGTATTTAAATAAATTAAATCCTGTTGTGTACTAACCAACAATCAGAATATAAAGAAATAAAAGAAATGAGAGAATTTTGTTTGATTACAAAAATCAAACTCGAAATAAGGAATAAATAAATAAAAACAGATTTTATTTTGTTACAAAAACAAAATTAAAATCTGATTAAATAAACAAATAAAACAAAATAATAAATTAAACAACTTACTTGATTAATTTCTTTGAATAATTATCTGATCAAGTCCAGTGTTTGACACTGTGTCCTTAAGACAGATTCGTCCTCTCCACGATGCTTTTAGAATTTGGACGTCTATCTCCCAGGATAAAATGATCTACTACAAACAATAGCAGCACTACAAATTGTTTGCCTAATGAACACACTAAGTGTTTATACTATCTCTGACAAGAAAATAATGCAGCAACATGAAGAGAATATTTTCAGAATTATGAATGACGAAAATTAGAGTTACAAAATCCAAATGAGGGTTGTCCTATTTATAGATGTAAAGGTGGCTCTTGGTTTTGAATTGAACAGGTATGAAACCTGTTGGTTTTGAATTCAAACAAATTTGAATCTGTTGAGTTATATTTCAAACAGATAACAAAAACGGGAAGGGCCCTGTTTGGGTGTGTAATAATACCAGACTGTTTTATTTCGGGAAGGGCCCTGTTTGGATGTACAGAAAAACCAAACCAGTTTATTTTCGGTTTTATTATATAAAAAATAAAATTAAATTCAAATATTTTTGGCCCAACAAGATTAGTATTGGGCCGAACAAGCCCAACCTCACACCACGCACCCGCGGCCAAGCCCAGCCTAGCCCGACCGAACGGACGGATGACGGCGGCGCGCGCGTGGTGATTTTTGGGTCCAATGAGTCTAGCCCATTTTGCCCATAACCTCTCCCTCTAAAACACTTGGGTACCCCTTGGGGCACACCCCAAGTACCAAACCCATGCCATATAAACCCTTTCAAAACCTCCCACCAAATCAATGTGGGACAAGCCTCATTCAATACCTTTAAGGATTTTCCACCAAAACTCCATTTCCATGGAGCACACTTTGGCTTCAATTTCCTATTCACTCGGTAATGGTTTTGAGCAACCAAATATACCACGTGAATCACAACGCGGCATAGAATGCGTTACCACTTTGACCCGCGTAAATCGACGCACGAGGCCCACCTAAATATTATACCAAACTTAGGATAAAATTCTGGTTTTACCAAGAATTTATAACCATTTCCAACAGAAAGTCTCGAAACAAGAATTATATATATGCAAGATTTGTAGACTAAAATTAAAGCATGTAAAACAATCATGCAAGTAAAATTTCGGGAATATAAAATGGGTCTCCATTTTTCTTGAAATCTAACCGTTTGATTTTCATGAAATTTTGCAGATATGTTCTACATAAAATGTACTACAACATATGTAAATTTCAAATTGATTAGAGAAAGTTCAAAAAAAAAATATTAATTTTCATGCATATATCATGCATAAATATATCAATAGTTATATACATATTTTAATGCACAAAAATAAGCACAAAAATGCCCTATGAAAGCTCTGATACCAATGTAGGAAATTTATAACGCAATGGATAAATTGATTCAGGCATACCTCTTATGTGTTAGAATCCAAAACTAAGACTCTGGTGGGTAAATCACGTGCTTCACAACCACGAACCAAAACACTCAGTAATGGAGTAATACTACAATGTGAGTATCACCCACTCTAATCACAGTGCAAAGGCTTGATCGTTCTCCGATGTGAAAGAGTTAGAGAGAGAGTATGGGAAAAATGTTGTAGGTCTAATTCACATAACATATCTGATATATTATAACATGATAAATAGAAATTCAAATTACATGGGTAATTTGTATGAGTCATGGGTCATGCCCCATGGGTGCCCAAATCCGAGTCCAATACCTCACCCAATTTCCAACATATCACATGATAAATTTGTTTAAAGATGCATGTTGAATTAATCACTTCATCTATGCTCATGCTCCTAAATTGATGATTCCTCCATCAACCACATAGCCTCTCATAAATTGGAGTAATGCAATTTCATGTGTTTCTAAACATGAATACAAATCATTTGTCTCATTTTATGTTTCGTCTTATCTTATATTTATTTCATATTTAAAATCAAATATTAGAAAACCAACTACACTTAACCTAGTTGACCACCATAATTCTCCTAAAGGTGTAGTCCCAAGAGAG
This sequence comes from Camellia japonica, assembly GCA_030407325.1. Taxonomy (NCBI): domain Eukaryota; kingdom Viridiplantae; phylum Streptophyta; class Magnoliopsida; order Ericales; family Theaceae; genus Camellia; species Camellia japonica. The sequence continues at coordinate 110,121,733 of JAPPVO010000029.1, read as the reverse complement.
AGGTCATGATTTCAACTCTCCCTAAGGGAAAGTTGAATTAGAAAGTAAGCACTTGGTACTTTGCAAAGATGATGAAGCTAACTCTCATAAGTGCTAATTTAACTACTAACAACTGACTTTTACCAATAAAAAAAAATCAAATATTAGAAGATTATGAAACAAGCGGCGGTACATAGGGAAGGATTTAAGATTCTAATATAGAGGGAGCGAATATATATAATAACAAAAAATTTATAAAAAAAAAATGAGTGTAAACTACAATATCAGTTTCTACAAACATAAAAAGCAAAAAATAATATGAAAAACGCATATAAATAAACATATTTTCTTATATTCATGTTGATTTGTGACAAATTATTTTTCTATTTATTGTTATATTTTGTCCAAATTATTAAATTTTATATTTTGAACTCCATATTTCATAACAATCGCGATTGGGAGCTTGAATTTGAGCTCCCCCGAATGCCCCGAATTCCTTTTTTCTTTTCTTTTTTTTTCAGAGCAGAAGAAGGAAGAAGAGGGAGGAGGAGGAGGAGGAGGAGGAGGAGGAGGAGTGGACTGGAGGGGGGCCATACCAGTGGGAGGAGGCGGAGGCGGGGCCGGAGGCGACGGCGGTGGTGCTGCGACGATCGGCGGTGGTGAGCAGACGATCGGCGGCGGCGAGGCGACGGCGGCGGTGAGCAGACGACTCTCCTCCTCTCTCCCTCTCCCTCTTTCTCTCCCTCTCCCTCTCCCTCTCCCTCTCCCTCTCCCTCTGCTCAGTCGACTGCATGAAGAAGAAGAAGGGAAAATATATATATATATATATATAGAATGCCCAAAATGACGTCGTTTTGGACATTCGGGGCATACGGAGGAAAGAAATTCGAAGCACAAATCTTTTTCCATTTCATAAATATAGAGGTGTATATTGTGCAACCACTTGTTCTTTTTTAAAATCTAGAGAAACCAAATCTATATAATCAAAAATGATTAACACCTAGTACATAAAGAATTTTATGAAAGCGCAGAGCCATCATCTCTCTTGTCACTTTTAGGTCTATTTTTAGACACGCTTACCAATTAATTTTATTAATTAAATTTATTTATTTATAAGACTTGATTGATAAATTTATCATTATAAATTTATTTATAAAAATAAAACTTTATAAATTTATCAATAGACTTTAACAGAAAATAAGATCTGTGGATAATTTATCCCATTTTTACTGGTACAGGAGTGAGACTTATGAATGGTATCACGTGCTGGATGTGAGTGTATACATTTTTTATAAATTTATTTCGGAATTTCCTTAAAAAGTAGACAAATATCTTATCCTATCAACAATATATTGAAAAGTAGTACTGGAGCATTCATTTGAGTTCCATTTTTTTACATGCGAAAATGCTAGCCACCATTTGTCGTGATTAATGTTGATTGATGTATAAAATATATGAAAATTATAAAAAATATATAGCTTATGTTTGAGATTTTAATTTTTTGGGCACTGACTTAGAAGTCTTATTTTGAACAATTTAAAATTTATCTAATACGAAAACAAAATATTTATATCAATTAATCTTATATATTTTTAATTGTTATCATAATTTTTTTTTAAAATTTAAAGATAATGTCACATCTCACCACCGTTTGGACTTTCGTTTGACAGTCACCAAAGACTCGTTGGAATGTTCAATCTCACCATAAATTCGTTAGAGTATTCTAAATGTCACTAGAAGTCGCTGAAATGTCCAGAATATTGTTGGAAGTCAAAAACATCGCCGGAGACTAATTAGAATGTCCAAAATATCGTCGGAAAAAAAAAAAAAAAAGAAGAAGAAGAAGAAGAAAAAAGGGATAAATTAGAGCGAAAACCTAGCAAAATTTAACCACATCTTCTCCAACATCACAAAATACAAAGAAAAAAAACTCTTATCATACAGAGTACATAATTTTCAGTTCACAAAATTGCAAAAACTTTAGTGTTTGAATTTATTGTTCATTAAACTGCATAAATTTGCAGTTTCAAAACTGTAAAAATTATTAGTTTGCAGCTTTAAAATTGTAAAAATTATCAATTTGCTCGTCTGAAATTTATCAAAACACAATTTCACATCGCAGTAATGGTAGAAATCTCAAATCAGTAGTTTCTAAGGGTTTGTAACTTTACCATTTGTAGATATTTGCTCTTTTCTTTTTTTTACTTTTTTTTTTTGTTATTTTAATAAAGAGAAAAAAAAAAAAAAAAAATTAAGAGTCATAGAGAAAAGCATAAACGTACATTCAAAACTGTAAAATTTTTCACTTTTCACCGCTTGTAACTAAAATGCGAAAAATATTTGTTCATAATTAAAAAAAAAATCTCCATTAAAACAAGAAAAAAGAAATGTGTAGCAAAGGAAAAAGAAGAAAAACTAAGAGATCGAAGGAGAGCGACAGACATAGAGAAAAGATTGTGCTTCGGCAATCATTTTGTATTTAGATATGACAGAATTTGATGTAAATCTACTAAGAACTGCTCTAAATCTGAACATTCTGGTGAGTCTTGTCATGTGTTAGCCAGATTTGAGTAGATTTATGTCAAGAATATCGCTAGAAACTCATCTCTTTTACTGTCAGCGAAGATAAAGCAACGAGTTGGTAGTCAATAATTACCGATAAACCCCAATCGATGGTGGTCTTCAATCATCAATCGCCAATTGATGCATATCAAAAAGAGAAAAAGAAGAAGAAAGAAGCCTAAATTTTTTAGTCCATACAAAAGATTGTGGGACTAGGTAGAATATGCATACTTGAAATAGAAGTTATGGGGAATTTGCCCTAATTTTTTATTTGTTACTCTTTTAATGATGTAAGGCTTAACTCTTTTACCACATCATTATAAGTAAATTTGTAAATCTACAAGGTCAACTTAGGCCCAAAACAGCCCAAACCCGGCAAAGTCGCTGCTTTGTGCTTTCAAAAATTAATTTTAAAAAAAATCCGAAATATTTTTAGCTATTATATTAGTCTAAAAAGAACACCTATATTTAAAAGATCCTAACAAAGTTCGGTGAAAATGCAAAACTAACAAATGATTAATGTAGTGAATTATTTAAAATCAATAGATGATTATTTTTAATCGAAAAAAAAATCAAAAAGTCAATTAACATGGTGAGTGTACGGGAAAGAAATACACCTTCTCGTATAATCCTGTTGACCAAGTCTGCGCTCCTCCGTACGACGTCGTTCAACTACCTGAAAATACACACGTGAGCTAGCCGGCGGGTGTGTGCCGGAAACCTCTCCGATGCCTAAGTCAGTAAGCTTGACAAATAGACAAAAGCTCTATGAATTCAGGGAGTAAAGTTGCATTACCTCTCCAAAGGTGATATTGGTGAGCTTATATAGGTTTCGCGTGGCACAGTCCTGGTAGGACTCTTACTCCTTCATGTGTAGAGTCCTTCTAGGATTACTCCTCCTTGCATTGAGTCCTTCTAGAATTCATACTCCTGGAAGATAATGCTTATCCTCCAACACCCCCCTCACTGCATAAGCCAAGTGAGATGGCTGTACTACGGCTGAACTCCTTTATGGCCGAAGTAACCCCTAGTTCGGTCCTCACCTCCTTCTCTTACCTCGGCTTTCCTATGCTAGGACCGAGCTTATCCATAAGAGAAACGCGCCGAACTATCTTCAGAACAAGTCCTCTCCAGGACTTAACATACCTCGGTCCCACATGCTCCGACCGAACTAACAACTTGAGACCGGACTAGCATGCAAGGCCGATATAACTTCAAAACCGGCCTATGCCCCGAAGTACCTGGACCAGCCTAACCTTAGACCACACTCAGACCGGACTAACTTCCAAGCTTATAACCGGACTAACTCCAAGGTGTTCATGAGACCGAAGTAACATAAATGGCCACTTCATTCGGCCCATTTCGGCTGTGGCCCACTACGGCCCAATGCCTAGCTCGGCCCAATTTATCCATATAAATTACCCTCTCAGTGAGTATTTTGAAATTAATTGATGTTTATTTCCCAAGTGTGTGGTTTATGTATAGAATATGATTAATTATATAAGTTACATATGGGAAAGTAACTTTTTAATTTTAAAGTTAATTAAATCTTATCTTCGGTCAATTATGTCATAAGAAAAAATGAATGAATTAATAATTTTATACATTGAAAATTATTTAGTTTATAAGTTAGATTATAACATTTGATTAATAATTTTACAGTTTAAAAATGCGAGAACAGTGATGTTTAAATGAAATTTTGTTATAGTTTGTTTATTTTTTATTTAGGTTTCGTTTGTTTCAACGTAAAATATTTTATACAAAAAATTATTTTTCTTATAAATTGATTTTACATAGAAAAAATATTTTTGTTTTTGTTTTTGTTTTTCGGCATTTGGTTGACACTCAATAAAGTGTCATTTATGACTTTTTAATAAATTAAAATATTTATTTAAAAAGGCTAAATGTGTTGAAAATGTAGTAAGTGATAGTCAACTTTGTAAAAATTGACTTACGAAATTTTAAAAGGGAAGTCATTTTTTGAAAAATGTTGCAAAAATGTTTTACTTACTTTTTGTTTAACCAAATATTTTTGATAAAAATATTTTACGTCAAAACAAACGGAACCTTAGTACTTGAGTTTAGATTATTTTTTCATTATAAACTTTGTTATATATATATTTAAGTATACTTTACGTCAAAAAAATAGTTATATAATATTTTGATCAAAATATTTGTTTTAAATGTATGGAAAGCTCTATATTGAGAGCTCATTTTGAGCCTAAAAAATTGTTGAGAGTTGATCTTTTGGATCTAAAATACAAGATTATATATAAAAAAATGTATACAAATATGTGAAATGTATATTAAAATTTAAAATTTTTGATATTATTTAATCATTAACAAACACCTATTAAACTTTAACATGTATGAAAATGTTAAATGAGGAAAAGAAAATGACTTCCGTTCTCTAAGGTGTGGTGGTCACAAACCATTTTTATACAGTGATATAGCAGTCAAATTAAAAAAATGACTTCGGTTCTCTACTTCAATTAAGTGAGGTTATATCCTGATAAGAAAAGAGAAAATTGGCCATAAATTCAACCTAAAAAAAATATAAGACATTAGGTTTCATGGATATATTTTTGTTGATGAGAGGTTCACTCTTTGTAGAATAGTTTGGTGAGAAATCCTTTTATTTGTTTTGAAAGACATTTTATTTTCAATTTTACCCCTTAATTTATCTGTTGAATGTTTTTGACTATCTGTTCAAATTTATATCTATTTGTCGAAATTATTTTCTATCTGTTCAAATTTTTTTGACTATCTGTTCAAATTTATATCTATCTGTTAATTCTTTCCCTATCTGATCAAAATCTATGGATTTCTCTCTCTATTTATTCAAATTATTTTCCTATCTGCTCATTTTTTATCTCAACCTATATGTTGAAATTATTTTTTCTTATCTGTTCAAATTTACCAAGACTATTTTTTATTATCTGTTGAATTTTTTTATCTGTTAAAATAACAAATCCACTTCACAACTTTTTTCTCTCTCTATCTATTAAAATAACAAATCATTCTCTTTCTATCTATTAAAATAACAAACCCATTTCACAATTCTTTTCTCTCTCTTTCTCTATCTGTCTCTCTATACCTTTTTGTCTTTTTTATACAAATCAAATCAGTGTATTAATTTCAAAATTCAATACTTGAAAATAGAAATTAAAGACTACAAAAATAGTAAGAATAATGCCTTAGTTAAATCCAGTAAAATCATATGAAATGCAGCTTCACCAAACACAAATTTGTGTTCAAATATCTATCCAAATTTCGTTATCTATTTAAAAAAAATTTATCTGTGTAATTTTTTTATCTGTTCAAATTTTGAACATATCTCAATTTTTTAAAAAAAAAACATTTGTTGCAATATGTTATTATCTGTTCAAATTTTGAACATATCCCAATTTTTTTTTTTAATTTGTTGTAATATGTTTGATTATCATCACCACCACCACCATCATCATCATCATCAACAACAACAACAACAAAATAGTAGAAAAAAATCTGAAAATATGGGGAAAAATAATAGAAAAAATAATCTCAAAATATTGAGTTTTATTATTTCCACCACCACCACAGATCTGCAGAAAAGGCATGATTATAAGAGCCAAGCCTGTTCCGATGGTGGCAAAGAAGACTGAGATTGAACGGACAGTGACCACCACGGTAGTGAATGCAACAGTCAGAAGTAATTAAAGAGTCAATATGGAGTAAATCTTGCGAATGAAGGACCGCCGGAGTTCCGATCTAAGGCGACAAAGTCAATGATGCGGAAAGAGGGTGGAGAAGTCTAGATCTGAGTCATAATCATCATCACAGAGAGAGAGAGAGAGAGAGATCGACCATCATTAGCTGGCGCCAGGTGGTAGTACCCGAAAGAAAGGGCGATTTTGGTAGAAGCCTCATATTAGAACTACACCGAATAGTACAACTGAGCAACAACAACAAAAACCTAACTAAAAATCAGAAACAATAGAAAGAAAAAAAAAAGAACACAAAATAAACTATTCAAAATCCTATATTGACATCATGACATGTATGAAATTGGGATAGATGAAAAAGACCTTCCGACGACTTTAGCTAGGGTTTAGAGGTAGGTCTCAATCATTTCTTCATGAGAGGGTGCTAGGTCCTTAGGGAAATCCATGGTAATGAGCTAGTGATTGTAATTACAACCCTCGAACAAAATCGTGTCCAATCTTATTTCATCGTCGTTGTAGTTGTTGTTGTTTCGATACGGTTCTCTTGTCGTTGAGAGCTAAATGGAGGACGACCTAAAGTGCTTTAACTGAAATGGAAAATGGTGTTGAACGAGATTGAAACTAGGGTTTTGTAGTTGATAGTGAAGGAGGAAAGTGAAGGTGAGGTGGAAATGGAGGGGATTGTAGAGATTGATGAAAGATAGTGAGTGAGAAAGAGTGAATGATAGCAAGGCGACAGATAAATCATCGGCGAGGATATAACAATCCGAGCTTAGACCCAACCTATTCGTTGCCTTTGAATCTAGGAACCATATCCATAGCTATCATTCTCCCCTCTTCTCTTGTTGGATTTTGGCTTGAGGGTCAACACCATCCTTAGTGGTGTCGACACTGTCTTCTTTCTTGTGTTTTGTTCAGCTCCTAGGGTCAACACCAGTCTTGGTGGTTTCGACACCACCTTATTGATGTACCCTTCGAGTGACTACTAAAATTTGGGGTCAACACCAAGCTTAGAGGTGTTGACACTTATCCTGCTATTGGTCTCTGAGGTCGACACCAATCTTGGTGGGGTTGACCTTTTCATCGTTGCATTGTCCTAAGTTACATACTAAAATATAGGATCGACACCTCGAGTTCTTAGAGTCGACCCTCCCTTTGTTGTCTATTCTGGGTTGCATTATGGAAAATAAGGTCGACACCACTGCCTCCTAAGGTCGACCCTTGTCTACTACAAAGCATTAGTGTCTTAGCTTTTCTTCTTAAATGGTCGATACCACTGTCGCAAGGGTCGACCCCTGTGAGTCTTTTTCCAGATTTTGGTTCGGTTTTAGGCCTTACTTTTGGGGGTTTTGACTTATTCTTTCCCATTGACTTTAGGGCTATTATTCTACCACAATAAATAGACCTAAACACACTTTTCTCACTCTCTCTCTCTCTCTCTCTAGACCGTGACTTCTCTCTTTTTCTCTCAAAACCCAACTTTTCTCACCTAGATCTTCAAATCTACTCACCTAGAGGCACTTTCTCATCTTGGTCCTTTGAAATAGAGTGTAGATCACATCAGGAGTTTTCTTTTGATCCAAGTGGTTCATGATTTCATTGACTTGAGTTTCTCTGAGTTCTTCTCTCCCACCTTCTAAGCTTGAGGTAGGAATCCTCCATACTCCTTTATGAGTTTTAACTTAGTTATTTGTTTTTATGAAACATCATTGTGAAAAAGTGGATTTTTGAACAAAAATCTTGGGTGTTGGTTAGAAATCAAAAAAAGGGGTTTTCAAATGGTTTATTTGGAATGGTTGTGGGTAGATATTTACTTATGAGATATGTTGAAATGATGGGTTTTACCTTGGAAAATGATTTACAAAAGAAAGAGGGTCTTGCCCTAAAAATCTCAAATGTTGATTTTGTTGTGATAAATGAAATTGATATTGAAATGGTGAAATTAAGCTGTTGTGGATAAGGATTGTGGAGTTGGATATGTATTATTATGGGGTACTTACCAATTAGTCCTATTAACTAGACTTATTTACCTACAGGTCCTAACTAATAAATTTAACACTATAAAAATAAGAGTGTGATAAATTTATCACTAAAAATTTATTTATAAAAATAAGAGACTGATAAATTTATCACTATAAATTTATTCATAAAAATAAAAGACTGATAAATTTATCTTTATCACTTAATAAATTTATCAAATAGGACTTAATGGGTAATAAGTCTCCAAAGTAGGACCTATTGGGTAATAAGTCTCCAAAGTAGGACCTATTGGTAGTTTACCCTATTATTATTCCCATCTTCTAATTTGGAAAGTTTATCTTTATTGAAATTATCTATTTGTTTAGAGATACCTGTTTTGAGCTATCGGTGGAAGATAGCCATGATTGTTGTAGAAATTGCGTGAGAATTAGGAGAATTAAAAACTAATTTCTCATCCATTTGTATAGAACATTGTTGCGTATTTATTTCATTGGAAATGTATCTTGTGTTGAGAAAATAGATGAATCTGGGAAGGAGTTGTTGTTACATCAATTAAGTTAGCCTATATATCTAGAGTGAAAGTCCTGAAAACTGTGCGTATATATGGGTGTCAATCCCACGGATGAAATATTCGTAAAATGGCAATAGTAGTGCTTGTATAACCTACGTTTACATGGGTGTCGATTTACGGTTTCCCGCTGACGAAATTTCCATGAAATATGATACTTGTTCTTGATATTCCCAGAGATATGTTTCACTGCTCAGTTTTCCAAATCAGAGAGAATGTTTTATGACCTGTGATATAAACCTATCTTTGCATGGTTTGAAAGAGACATAAAATGTTTTGCCATTAGTATTGCTTATGCATCTCACTCTTATATCTTTGTTAAGATTCATATGTTGTGTTGGATTATTTCTACTAGGCCTTGGCTCACCCTATGTAAGAAAACCATTTTTCAAGTATTGATGATATGCCTCCGCCAAGGTAATAGTTTCGGAGGACTTGGAAGCGAGGGCTTCTTTTTTGCTTATTTTGTTGTATTTAATTGTACAAGCCTAGGGTTTTAACTGTATTAGATGTAAATCCATTTTGTTGTAACCAAGTACTGTCTTGAAAAACTGTAAGCCCTTAGGACATTTCTTATTTGTTTGACGTTCATTTTATCATGTAACATATGCTATAAATTCAGGGTTAGGCTTATGAATGTATACCTGCATATGTTACTCTTTTGTAAACTAAATTGAAAATTAATGGAAGATAATTACTTTATCATTGTTGTTATTTATCAATGTTGTGGATGGGTTAATGTATTTATTTCAAGGCATTACAGAGGAGGCGGCGAACAATTCGCCGACAAGGAGGCGACATCACATGAGAGAGAGAGAGAGCGAGCATAGGATTTGTTTTTTGATTCATATGTATATCATAGATATATTTGGGTAGTGTAGTCATTTTGCTCAAACTTGTATTTATGGACAAAGAAAATCAGCGCATAGACCTCTGACCAATAAAAATTTAATTTTGGACTTTTGGCCTAAGCGCCCATAAGAAAATGTTATATAAATTACTAATCAATTTAATAATTAATCGAAACATATAATAATAAAATTTTGAAATCTAAAACACAATTCACTTCAATAATATGATAAATGTTTTTTTTTTTTTAAGTCAAATATATTTTACTAGTTCAAGGACAATTAAAAAGATAGCATTGATAGAGACCCTCTCCAATCACTACCCCCACCACCCCCCACATACGTGGCGGGTGGTGATTGAAAAAAAAAAAAAAAACTGGCCAATGGGAGAGAAAGGGGGTCAAAGGGGGTGGGAGGGAAATGGGGTTTGAAACATTTTTCTTAAAAATATTTGTCATCTTAAGGACATTAATTTTTGAAAAAATTATAAATAAATAAAAAATCAAAGTTTGACCCTTATAACAAAATAAACTCTACGTTTTTTATTTTATAAATTTAAATCCTAATCTTTTGATTTGTTTTCAATCTAATCCATCTACCTATTTCCATTAAGTAAATCTAATAAACAAAAAAATTAGTATTTTAGTCATTAAACTCAATGAAAATAATAATTTAAATATTTTATGTACGCGGACATTGAATTTGATAACTAAAATACCCTTATTTTAGTCGATTTTACTTCACGAAAATAGGCGGAATGTTTAGATTGAAAACAAATCAAAAGATTAGAATTTAAATTGATCAAATGAAAACTCAAGATTTATTCTGTTATAAGGGTCAAACCTAAATCTTTTTTTTTTTTTTGTTTCTTAATTTTCTTTAATTTTTTTTTATAAATAACTATCCTTACTCTTGGTGAAGTTTCATTACCCTACAACCTCAATGTCGCCACCACCTCCAACCGACGTTGAAAAAAAAAGATTTTTTATTACCTAAAAAAGAAATTTTGATTCAATAAAGTGTTATTTATGATTTTTTAGTAAGTTAAGATATCTATTTTTGAAAACGTAGTGAGTTGCCGTTTGGCAATTGACTTTTTTAGTTAGCTTTTTGGCTATTTTATCTTGGGACTAAAATTTGTTTGGTTTAGCTTTTTTGACTTTTGTGAGAGAAAAAATAAAATGATATGGTTTGGATATAATATTTTGTCTTAGGCCTCGTTTGGCAACTCTCCATTTTAGCCAAAAAGTCAAAAAGCCAAAAAGCCAATAATCCATACCAAAAAGTCAAAAATTCTCTTTTCTCTCTACTTTTTGCACAACTTTTCGTTAAAAACCAAAAAGTTATCCCAAACATACTAGTTTTTTTTAACTCATATTTTAGCTAAATAGCCAAAAAATTACTAAATTAGCCTGTTCTCAAACAAGGCTTTATTGACTTATTTAGCCTATTTTATCAAAAACCAATGCCAAATGAAACCTGCGTAAGAGTCAATTTTATAAAAATTAATTTACAAAAATTTCAAAGGTGAGTTATTTTTTAAAAAATAATATAAAAATATCCTTCTTAAAAAATATTTTATTTGCTTTTTGTTTAATCAAACCATGAAAAATAAGTACACAAACGGAATCTAACTTTCAGTCTAAGTCAATGAAAGGTTGACCAAAATTGTGAAATTTCACCAACCAAAAGTAAAATTGCATAATGGTACCCCAGTGAGTACCCATTTGACAACTTGATTTGTTTCATGATTTTTATTTTTTTATAACGTTAAAAAAATATTTTTTAAAAAATACTAACGACACCAAATGAATCTGTAGCATTGCGTAAAAAAAATTAATGTGTTTGAAATGATTTTTTTAATTAAATTGACAATTGTGAGGAAAAAAAAAAAAGAAAAGAAGAAGTATTGATTAATGTGTATGATATGATATTTTAACTTTTTAATCTCTTTTTTTTTTTTTTGGGGTTGCTTTTTTTCTTTTTTAACTGAAAAAACTGATTGCTAAACCAGAATAAGAGTTTTATCAAATTGGGTAAATCACAAATACACTCCTAATATTTGCTTAAAAGACAAATTGTCCTCTATAATTTGAAAAATTACAAATACCCTTCTATCAGAATTTTTTATTTAACAAAATTAATTGAAAAAATAAAATTCTTAACTGCTCTTCTACATAATAAATTATCTGAATTATTAATTAAAATAAAATTTTAATATTATTAAAAATTATTAATTAATTTAATAAAACAATTCATATTTTAAGTAAATTATAAAAAGTGTATTTATAATTTATCCTATAAAATTTGTTAATTTGATTAATATTTCTCTACCTAATTATCTTGAAATTTCGAAGCGACCAGAAACATGAGCGCACCTGTCGAAATAACAGCTGACATGTCATAGCCATATATTGAGCTGCAACGTGTTCCAATCAGAGTCAAAAAGATTTCCAAACAATAGTATTTAAGAAAATTTAAGCCGCCAACTAACGGCCTCACCCACTACACATGTCATGAACTCTGAAACCTCCAATAGTGCAACCGCTACAACCCACCAATCACAATTTTCAATACGTAAGGTTCAACTCGCAGTAGTTGTTATAAAATTAATTTTTGGCTAACTACCCATAGGTCCTAGTAGTTAGATTTGATTCCTATCAAATCCTATTAACAATAAGGTTAAATTTGACATAACTTAAATAATATAAAAAATTAAAAAGTCACTATCCTATTTAAGTCACATCATCTTATTTAAATTACATCACCTCTCTAACCCATCATATCAAACCCAACCCATATAAGCCAATAAGTCAAAAAGTGCATTTTTTTAGAACATCCCAAACCAACCCTAAGTCTTAATAAAATTATTGAGCTACAATTTTATTGAGCTGCAATTTTATATCAAATCCTAGTAGTTAGATTTGATTGAGCTACAATTTTAATAATATTTTTTCACAAATATTTTACTTTTTAAATACATCTAAGTAAGGTACATCTAAAAAAATAAAAAAAAAATTTATGATAATTTTTAATTATTAAACTAATTTTAATAAAATTATTGTTAAAAATAATTTTAACATAAATTTTTTGATTCCTAGTAGTTAGATTTGATTCCTATCAAATCCTATTAAAAATAAGTTTTAATAAAATTATTGTTAAAAATAATTTTTTTGTGATAATTTTTTATATATGTCGTTAAAAATTGACAATTAGTAATTTTTTTTTCTTATGATTTTTATAAATTGTCGCTAAAACTTACAATTAGTGTTTTTTTTTATGACAAATTTTTCTCATAGGACCTATTAGATAATAAGTCCACTTATTAAAACCTACATGTAAGTACCCCTAAATTTTTTAGGATTACATTTACGGACTTTGTTTGAAATTTGTCCCATTCACCTATTTTTTATGAGTTTCGAGATTAGACAAGGTATATATGTAAACTGGTTCAAAAATTTAGTCATTGAAAAAAAAATGTGTTTGGTTTGAATTTTTTGGATTAAGTTTTTTAAAAATTGAGTTTTTTATTTTTCGTATTTTTTTATTTTTATTTAATATTTTTAAAATTAAATTTTTTTTTATTTTTTTAGATGTACCTTACTTAGATGTATCTAAAAAGTAAAATATTTGTGAAAAAATATTTTTAAAAAATTAATAAATACATAAAAATATAAAAAAAAAAACATACTGAATTCTCGTATTTTTTTTTATATTTTTGGTATTTAGTGAATTTTTAAATGATTGTTTCTACAAAAATTATATTTTTATGTGTATTTATGGTAGATGTGTCTAAAAATTTAAAAAAAAAAATACTTAAAATATTAAAAAAATCAGTTAAAAAAAAACACGGAAAAAAAAAATAAAAATTGTTGAAGTGTTTTTGGAAAACCCAAAATAAGCATAGTGACTTCTACTGTTAACCCAACATTTTAACCCTCCACGTGGCATAATAGCCAAGTGACACATGCCGAGTGCAGCAATCAAAACTGTCATCGTTTGCAGAACCCACAAAATCATCCAACTACCATTCTTCCCCCACCCCCTGGAAGTCTCAAACTCTGAACTTAAAATCAAAACACAGCCAATCAATCTACAGAAAATTTGTGACACCATCATCATCATCATCATCACCTTATTTTAACTGTTGACAACAAAAGTTTTCTCACTAGATCTTTTTGTACCCATTTATTTAATAATTACCCAATTGTGAATGCTAAATTCAGAGAAAACAACTAGCAAAAAATGGCCATCTCTGAAACCTTCGCATTCCTCCTCTCTCTACCCACTTCCTCATCAATTCTCAACACGGACACTGTCATTGCCGTTACGGTGTTCATCACACTCCTCTGCGCTTGCATTGTCATCGGTCACCTTCTTGAAGAGAACCGGTGGGCTAATGAGTCAATCACAGCTCTTCTTCTGGTTTGTATAGTCAATAATTGAGATGGGTTTCAACAAGTTTGGCCTCTTTGTGTGTTTTTTGATTCACAAATCTAATATTATGTCTATGGGGGTCAGGGTTTGGCAACTGGGTTAGTGGTATTGTTGATCACTAAAGGCCAAAGCTCGCGCTTACTGGTCTTCAGTGAAGATCTTTTCTTCATCTATTTGCTTCCACCAATCATTTTCAATGCTGGGTAACATCTCTTTCCCTCTCCTCTGCACAGATATATACATATATGTATGGAATTTCTTTCTGCAAGAAAGTTTGGTGAATCCATGGATATAATGGATTTTGTTCTCACTGTAATATAACTGTCCACCAGGTGTTTGAGATGTTACCTCTTTGTAAATCTAGTTAAAAGTATGATTTTTTATTTTCCCTTTAATTGTGATTAGCCTTGGGTTTTAATCTGTTGATTTCATATTTGGTTATAGTTTCCAGGTGAAGAAAAAGCAATTCTTCAAGAACTTCTCAATAATATTGATGTTCGGAATATGTGGCACAATAATATCATTCTGTCTCATATCAGTAGGTAAGATTTGTAATTGCTTGAGATTGTTTGTGTGTGTGTGTTTCTATCTAACTTTGTTAAGCACAATTTCTTCTATTCCCAAATTACATGACTTCTTTTCGATCTCCAATATCAAATCGCGACGCATTCTAATCCATATCTTTACTCAGGACTGTTTTGATGCCCTCCGATGTTTGAGACAATCATGCTTATGTACTATGTCATAGTCCAAATTATGATATTTTGATAAAAAAAAAAGAGGATATTGGGAAAAAAATTTACTATGAAACTGATTCGAAGATGGCTGATTTTCAGTTGTATTCTCAGATTCCACTCCAAATCCAATATAGAAAGGGCAAAATAGAAAGAAAAAAGACTACAAAATTGAGAAACAAGTGAATCAAACCATTTGGCCTAGTGGTTGTGTTGCACCACATGTGAATTTGTAGGTTCAACTCCTATGGAGATGAGTTTGATACTTTCTCCCCCCATTATGGGGTTTCGTTTGGAGAATTGTTTTTTTTTTCTCAAGTTTTGGCTAATAGCGATTGTTGGGCTAGCCGCCAGTTTGATATAATACTTGTCATATTTGTAATTGTTTGATTTTTGAAAAAAATATAGTTTCAGAGTTTTGGCATAATTACGTCCGACTCTCTTATAGCTTTAATTTACGGAACTCTTAGGAGATGTTTGGTATAACCTATATAAGTGTGCTTATTTGAGTTACATTACTTCTCTATTTTTTTGCACAACTTTTTGTAAAAAACTAAAAGGTATACTTTTTTAGATCATCTCAAATACCCCGTTAGTCTCATTTTCATCAACAATTCATTAGTTATATGGATGGAAAAATAATGTTATATTTTTTACACTGAAATATATATTTTATTTTTTTTTATCTTCTATTAATTTTTTGGTCCCTTTTTAAACTTACTAAAAGGGAGATCATTGTAATTATATCAAAATTATGGGACTACTTGTATTTTCTCCAAAATTTACTAAAAATAACGTCAGTATAATTACTATTAGCGTAATTTACCCACAAACATAAACAAAATAAACAATTTGGTGGAGAGTGGAGAAATATCAGATGCAAGGTTTCAAAAAGCGGTGTTATATAACGGTTGTGGCCGTTATGAAACAGTTGCAATGGTAGGCGCTACCCGTTACACCCACTTTTGCGGTGTGACGGAAATTCGCATGTGTGACGGCCGTAGCAGTATCGTAGCGGCCCGTTATACACCGTTACACACTTTTATAATATTCTGAATAGTTTCATTTCCAACAAAAAAAAAAAAAAAACTTTGTATGAATTTTTTTTCTTTATAATTTTTTTTAAAAAAAAATTTGTTTCATTACATTAGCATGTAAAATAAAATATACATATATATATAGTGGTTGTTTCATTTAATATTTAATTCTAAATATTTTTTTATTTTGTTACCGTAATGTGTTGCCTAAAATTAGTAGCTCAAAAATAAATTTTGTTTATGGCACAATTTTTATTTTTATAATTTTTTTCATTTAATACTTAATTGTAAATAATTTATTTGGTTAGCTGTAAAATATTGTCTAAAAAATATATTTTTAAAAAAAAATCAATAGCTCAAAGATAATTTTTGTTTATGGCACAATTTTTATTTTTATAATCATTTCATTTAATAATTGTAAATAATTTTTATTTAGTTAGTTCAGGTACTAGTAAAAAATAATTTTGTAGACATTTTAAATCAATTATTTTTAAAGTCATTAACTATTGAAAGAAAATGTAAAAAACTCATTTTATAGTGATTTAAAAATATGAAATATATTAGATTATATTTAAAAACTAACTAAAATTGAGCAAAATCTATTTTAAACCCCAATAAATGTGATTTTGGAGAAAAAAAAATACGTATCAATAGGTTTTTTCAAATTGTGCAAAAAATAAAAAAAATTCACGGTTACTGCAACCATTTTACTATAGCCTTTATACACCTAACCGGAACCGCGCGCCACAATCATTACAGTGATCGCAACTGCTTTTTGAAATCTTGGCTGGGCTTTTAAATTTTTTTTTGCATTTATGTTTTCATGCATTACTCATTAAATTGTTATTTTACACTACTTTACTATACCGAATAAAAATCAACAGAGTCTAATGTGACTGTTGGTTTTGTGGAAACTGTAGGAGCCTTTTGGCTATTCAAATGGATTGGTGTAAATCCCCTGGAAATTAAAGATTACTTAGGTGACCTCTACTCATTTTTTAATTGATTTTTCAGTACTGTCTCTATTCATTCCTAAATATTGATTGTCTTGAGCATCATTTACTTGCAGCCATTGGCGCCATACTCTCAGCAACCGACTCAGTTTGTACATTGCAGGTACAATCCAATAGCTAGTCCAAAAACCATGGATTTATAGTGGAATACTGAAACATACTGTTAATTTGTGATCTTTTTTTCTCGTGTTAAAGGTCCTGAATCAAGATGACACACCCTTCCTTTACAGTGTTGTCTTTGGCGAGGGTGTTGTGAATGATGCTACCTCTATTGTGCTTTTCAATGCAGTCCAATCTCTTGATGTCAGCAATGTTGACTTTTTGACAGCCTTGAAATTGTTGGGAACCTTCTTATACCTCTTCTTCACTAGTACTGCTCTTGGAATAGCAGTAAGTTTTAATACTGCAAAGTCATAAATGTTGATTATTTCAAGGTTTGGCATTTTATTATTCTGCAGCCTTGACTCAAATATATATGGCTCGAACTTTGTTCGAAATTTATGGCTCACTGTATTTAAAATTAGCATTAATGGGAAATCATCGCCTTTTGACTAGCTTTTCGTGGCATTTCAGGTGGGGCTTTTAAGTGCATATACCATAAAGACACTTTACTTTGGAAGGTACAATGATGGGTTTTAGCTTTTTCTTCCCATCCTCTAGTGTTACATTGGCTGCTCAGTAGTCCTTTACATTTTTAGCATAAAGAGAAAAGGATGTCATATTTTTTTATATCCAATTGCAAAAGTCTTACTTTGATATGAAGTTAAGAAAAATGAAATGGAACTTCTAACAGAACTGATGATTAAAGTGTAAAAAACAGTTCGCTTGAAAATAGGAGATGAATCAAATTTTACATGTGATGTGGTTTCATAGGGGGTTAGTCACAGTTGTATAGAGTCATATAAGGAAAAATTATACCAACAAAAAATAGTCGAATGTATATAATACTAACCTTTATTTCATTGAACCATCATTGTCATCGTTCTAAGCCTGGACTATATCTAGTATCGTTTGATTTTTATGTTGACATCGTTGTTCTTTCTTAACAGACATTCCACAGATCGTGAAGTTGCAATCATGATGCTTCTGGCCTATTTGTCATACATGATAGCTGAGGTACCAAAGCATTCTAAAGGAAAAAAATAGAAACTATATATATCCTTTAAAATTCTCCCTATAACATTCAAGAAAAATGATAATTTTGGTTATTATATTGTTTGTCTTGAATAAAAAAATGTGCAAGTAGACATTTTTATGTTTTTTTCTACAACTTAGACCACTTAATAATACCATTTGTTGTTTTTCAAGGACATTCATAGCTCTCATCTCTGCTTCAGCTGGTGTTGAAGTCTTGAATCTTTGATTGAGTTAAAAGTGAACATGCTATTTCTTTTATATTTTCATGCCAGAGAGGTGGTTTACGAATTTGAATAATTGAAATTTCCTATGACAAAAAAGAAATGAATTTGGTTAAAGTAATTTGGAAAAAGGTTGTTTACCAATATGAAGAAACTTAATGTCGTAACCTTTGGCATAAAAGGATTGATTCTGATATTTTGTTTCATTTTTCTTTTCTGGATGTTTAAAAATGGTTTTGATGATCATAAGCACATTCCATGTGTCAGAGATTTCTTGAAAAATGATAGTATATATGTTTCATCTTGCAGCTGCTATCTCTTAGTGGGATTTTGACAATTTTCTTCTGTGGCATTGTCATGTCGCACTACACATGGCACAACGTTACTGAAAGCTCGCGGCTAACAACCAAGTAAGGATATTTCTCATTTCTATACATTTACACTTACGAACATCTGATACATCATGCATGTTTCACTTTGAAAACCGTTCATAGGCAATCAAAAATAAAACAAAAAAGGCCAATATAATCAATTGATACAAAAGTGAATTGTGTAAGTTACTGGTCAGGTGACGTAGCACCAAAAGAGGAAAAAATAAAACAAAAACAAAAGAACAGTAGCAGGTTCTATCAATCTAAGAAAACACGAGGATGGCAGTAACTCATTAGAACAGAGACTAGATGACCATGGAAAATTTGGGAATATTCAGTTACTTGCAAGTATAGAATCCAAATTACTTGGTGTTTACAGATGCATACAGTGCACCACAAGCAAAATTACTTATTTATGGACAATAATATTGTTCACTCAAAATAACATAATTAAAAGAAAATATGAAAAGAATCTATAAGCAGATTCTGATGGCAATGTTGTCATTGATTCTGATTCATTGTTATGTCAATCAAAAGCAACCCTACTAGACCAAAGGGTTGGCCTAGTAGTTGAGGTGCTCCCCTTGGGAGGCATGATGCCCAGGTGCAGCTTCCTCTTTTCCTGTTCCTCTCCTACTGCTGACCAAAAATGACAAAATAATAAAATAAAACATACAAAACAGAACAAACCTACTGTTGTATGGAAGGTCAGATAACTAGAACAAATATTTTGGTAAATACATGCTAATAGAAAACACAACTCAATAAGATCAATCTATTAAATAATTACATAAGCCCAACAAATACACTTGAAAATATTATAGGGGAAATGGAATATAAAAGTTCTCACATTTTAAAAAGAATAGAGGTTTGTCTACAAAGAACAAGTTTGGTCTAAAATAGGAGGAGGGGGGGTTGAATTGAGAGAGAGAGAGAGAGAGAACAAACCGAAGAAGAAGAGATGTAAGGCAGAGAGACCGTCTCTCTCGGTGTGAGAGAGGGAGATGGGTGAGTGGGTGAGTGAGAATGGTGTGAGCTCCTCCTCTATTGTAATATTTATGTAATATCTCCATTGTTATAGTGATACCGGTTACTCTCCCGTGGACGTAGGTATTGAGGCCGAACCACATTAAATATGGTGTCTCTTTGAGTGTGGGTGTGTTTTTCTGCTTGGTATGATTTCTGGAAGGTCTTGGACGGGATCCCCAATCCCCAACAAGTAGTATCAGAGCCTCGTTAGTCGTTTTCGGAACAAAAACAGAGTGTTTTTCGAAACTACCCAGAAATCAAATTGCTCGAAATTAGGTTTTGAGCATACCAGGAGTAAGGACTCAACGAGAGGAGTCTAGAAATGCAAAGCAGAGCTCCAGAGGAGGCCGGACGCGCCTTCACGCGCCGATTAAATAAAGCGCGTGAGGCCCAGTCGCAAGTACACGCGGCACGCGCCGTTCAGCTTGCTGGCACATCAGCCCAGTCTCAGACACGCACCTGACGCGTGGTGGAGGAAGAAGATGAGCCACGTTGTAGCACATCAGCGCCGCGCCAGGGCCACGTCATCAACACGTGTTTGTCACGTCATTGCCAGGTCACTAACACATGGCTTTCACGTCAACACCATGTCACTAACACGTGGCTGCCACGTAGCCAAGACTTCGGGTGTTTGCCACGTCATCACACGGGATTGATCCAGTGCGACGCGGCTAAGGAGCAGCCGCAGACCTGAGGTGTCTAAACTTTTTTGGCTTGATCTGAGCCATTTGGAGTCCGGTTTTGACGATCCAATAGTGCTTTCCAACTATTTGGAGTATTCCGAATACATTTGTACGGTCAAATTTGTGAATCGGAGTTTTTTGTAAAAAGAAGATCAAAGTGGCAGATGGCGTCAAGTGCAGTGGACGGAATATTCTATTAGAACGCGGAATATTCCCTGACCTTCTGAAAATCGTAATTTGGCCCAGAATTTTCAAAAAATTGTTGTGTCGCCCAACTTTTGGGGAAAGTTTTCAGTGAGGTCCCCAGAAGTGCAGTGAAGGTTGGTCCCAGCTAAACGGACCGTTCCGGACGTAACCGCAAGGTCAAAATAGTGAAATTCTGAACGGTTTTTAAAGATTTTCAAAACATGGGAGTTTGTCATTTTCAATAGTCGAAGGAAGGTTGCCGAATATTGTGGAATACTGCGGATTCACTGAAGAGGTTAGAATGGGCAGATTCTGACCAGAATGAACAACCAGATACAGATCGAGATAGATCATTGAAGACCAAAGGAGATCAGGCTTGATCAAATGGCGAATCGAGAAAGATCAGGACTAGTCAGAGGCAATCAAAGGATTGCAGAGATGATTATCTCCGGAGTTGATCGGAAGATCTGGTTCAATCAAAAGTCCATTCATTGACAAGCAGATGATTTGGCAACAAGTACAGGCTCAGGGAAATGCTGTGGCTGTTGGAGCTACTGTATACGAGTAGGTACTGGTGGTATGTGGATGTGTAGAACAATAGTTGCAAAGGAGCATACTAAGCGCAGAAACACAAATGCAGACATGCAGCAGTGCAAGGGTACGCTAGAGTGTCGTACAGTGGCGTGAGAAGAGTGTGTAGCAACGGGTTGTTGAAAGTTCACAGGAACTTCCAGACAGAGAAATTAAGATGGATAAAACGCAAGAGTGCGCACCAAGGTGTGGCAAGTCTCTTTTCTCTATGGTGGTTTCTTTAGTTCCATGGCAGCGGAGGATAGAGTTGATGCGGATCTCTCAAGCGAGCTCAATGCAGGGAGACCAGAAGCCATGGGTGCGAGCACTATGCAAGGAATTGCATAGGTGACAATGCTTTGACAGATGGAGCTACTGTCAACCATCAATCTACTGGACAACAAATCAGGGATTGCAAAAGCACAGACAACGAGCGTATGTGGAAATGCTAAGAGGTTGTTCAGAAGTGCAGAGGGCAAAGGCTGTTAGTTCAGAGGAAAGCTCCGAGCAAAGAAAATCGAGGACGTTGATGGAGCAAATGATGAGTTTTCTGTTGCTTCAATGATTGGTTGTGCGAGGTGATACATGACAATCAAGTGCATTTCAGGCAGGGGGTGCAGGATATCTTGGTTGTGCAAGTTCAAGCATAGTAGGTGAAGACATCCGAGACAAAAAGCGTGAACGAGATCTATGGGAGATAAGAGCAGAGGCTCTCCAAATCAAAGAGTGGTGTTAGTTGAGTTGAGAATGTAAGATTCCCTCCTCCTCTTGTATCTCTGGTGTGTTATCTCTAGCTTCAGGGGATGCAAACATCTCAGTGAGGAGATGCAGACTATGTTGAAATTTGGGCGTGACAAGATTAGCAGCAGTGTGTGCATTGGATCACCTCACATGGGTTGAGGGGGTGATTTGTTGGATCACCCCATGTGAGAAGCTCCCATTGGAGAACCCACTGGAGAAAGTGGGGGTGGCAACCTCCCCATTAAAGATGGATGGGGGTGGCAACCGCCCCACTAACCATGGTCTTGTTTGACACTTCTCTTCCTCAATTGTGTATAAATTGAGGTGAGGAAGAGGGGTTGAATTAAGAGAGAGAGAGAGAGAGAGAGAGAGAGAGAGAGAACAAACCAAAGAAGAAGAGATGTAAGTCAGAGAGACCGTCTCTCTCGGTGTGAGAGAGGGAGACAAGTGAGTGGGTGAGTGAGGATGGTGTGAGCTCCTCCTCTATTGTAATTTTTCTGTAATATCTCTATTATTATAGTGATAACCGGTTACTCTCCCATGGATGTAGACATTGAGGCCGAACCACGTTAAATATGGTATCTCTTTGAGTGTGGGTGTGTTTTTCTGCTTGGTATGATATTTAGAAGGTCTTAGGCGGGACCCCGATCCCCAACACTCTTTACATATTCCTCTTCTACTGCTGACCAAAAATAACAAAATAATAAAATACAAAATACAAAACAGAACAGAACAAACCTGTATGGGGGGTCAGATAGCTAGTACAAATATTTTGGTAAATACATGCTAATAGAAAACACAACTCAATAAGATCAATCTATTAAATAATTACATAAGCCCAACAAATACACTTGAAAATATTATAGGGGAAATAGAATATAAAAGTTCCCGCATTTTAAAAAGAATAGAGGTTTGTCTACAAAGAACAAGTTTGGTCTAAAATAGGGTGCTTTGTCACATAAAAAAGATTAGCTAAAGGTAAACAAATAAGTACAGTTGAATCTTACAAATAAAAGTAAACATTGATGATCCTTCTCAAAAATGATCTCCACTCTGCATGCCATCAGTGTATACCATGTGAAAATGTCTCCAGCTTCACATGGATAAATTCTGTTTTTAATTGGGGACTTCATTTTCATTGTGCAATTTATTCCATGTTTTAGTTAGCTCTGTGTCTCTTTCCTTTTGTTTGTTGTTCTGTAATGCTGGATCCTACGAGTTTAATAAGCTTGATCTGGTGCTGATAGAGATAGGAGGTCTTTGATCTTTGTTGATGAATGAGAAAGATGAATAGTTCTAACTTTACTTTGTTTGATAATATCAGGCACGGGTTTGCAACTATTTCATTCATTGCAGAGACTTTCATATTCTTGTATGTCGGTATGGATGCATTAGACATAGACAAATGGAGACAAAGCAAAGCAAGGTAATTGCACTAATCCAATTTTCACCGAAATCTAGTAGTCAAAAACCAATTGTTGAAAAGGGCTTTAATTGATGATGATGGACATGGGGGTATACAAAGGTTATACTTATAGGAGACATAACCACATCACAATTAAATCACATAAATAATGTTTTGAGATGACTGACAAATTATTTTAATACAAGACTTGAATAAATGACAAACACTTCCAATTCATCTAAATTGGTTCATACTCTTTGTTTCAGTGCATCAACTTCAGTTGCCGTCAGTTCAACTTTCTTCGCACTAGTGTTGGTTGGGAGGGCAGCATTCGTGTACCCTCTTGCGAATATTTCTAATTGTTTTAAAAGAAGAGACAGCAGCAAAATTGCTTTAAAGCAACAGGTGAGATTTGCGGGCATCTAAGCATGTATTGCTGTCATCTGATTTTCAAGCTTCGCTAACTATTTTGAAATGTCAGTTTATTGTATGGTGGGCAGGCCTAATGCGAGGTGCAGTTACTGTTGCTTTATCTTACAACCAGGTACATAATATATTTTCCAGTTCCTAAATTTCTTTATTAAGATGTGTAGGTTTTGACTGATTATTGATGTCATAATCTACTTTTACAGTTTTCTTCTAGCGGGACAGATTCGCATGAGCGTTCTCTAATGATTACGAGTACAATAATTGTTGTTCTGTTTAGTACAGTGGTAAGTAAGCTAAATGGTATTTTCTTAGTTTTTGCTAAACTTAGAAGTTCAATCATAAAGCTGACCGCCCCTGAACTTTCAATGCCTTTTTTCTTAATATAATCAAACTACACACTTCCTATAGGTAGAATTTTGGGTTTAGTTACACAAATGCTCTCCAAATATGCATTCTATTATAGTTTAGTCTCTAATCTTTTAATTGATCTGTTACACTTTAGTCCTTAGTATTAGCACCATTCCAGTCAGTAACGGAAAAAGGGGTATTTTCAATATTTTACAAAAAGAAGGGAAAAAAAAAAAAAAAGCTAAACTAAAAGATTGGCGAATGAATGCAGGAAAGTGCGCACTTCAGACACTAAAATGATACAAAATGCATATTTTAGGAACCAAGATGATAAAAAAATACATACTTGAGACCATGCGTGTTTTTGGTTATTTTGATTTTATTGATGTTCATGTAAAATTTGAAAAATATCCCTTCTCTGCTTACCGATTTTAAACGGCTTTGACTGAGGAACTAAAGCGTAATAGATTACATATTTTAGGGACCAAAATTAAAATTTTAAAAGATTGAGGACTAAAGTGTAACAGAACGTATACTTAAGGATGAGTATAATTAACCCAAGAATTTTTACATTCTTGAATAGCAATGTGTAACTTATTTATTGAAACAGGTGTTTGGTTCAATAACAAAGCATCTGATTGAAGCATTGCTGTTAAGACATGCAAAGCCAACATCAGTTTCAGATGTAGGTGATTTTGCAAGCCTAGAAGACTTGAGGCTTTTATTCCTCGAAAATGGAGATCCGACTGATAATGGCAGCGGCCAAACAATGCCTAGGAGAAACAGTCTAAGGTTGTTAATTGCACACCCTTCTTCTACAGTTCACTACTTTTGGAGGAAATTTGATGACAGGTTTATGAGACCGGTTTTTGGTGGGAGGGGCTTTGTTCCATTTGTTCCAAGTTCACCAACTGGTGCAGCTGATGACACTTCTTGAATTAGAAGATCAACAACAATATACGTTTTTAATTAATTTTCTTTTCATATATATATAAGAAGAAGAAGAATAATTAATTTTCTTTTCATATATATATAAGAAGAAGAAGAAGAGAAGTATGAGGAAGGTATACAAGCCGCAATTGTGTACAGTAGAGTTGATTTTATTTTTTGAACACTTTTTCCATAAAGATTATGCAGTTTACTCTTGAATAAATAGAAGTGTATGTTTTCATTTGCAAAGTTCTTAGTAAATGTTTCTCCGCCAAGTTATGTTTATAGCTCGTTCATAAATTCAATCAACCACCTAGACTTAAAGAGGTTCAATAATTGGTGAAAAGTCAACGCCTATAGGCCATATGTTATTTAGTTCAAGATTTAATAATTTTTTATGATAAGGATATGTTTAATGAAATTGTTTGGTGAGAATGACAAATTATTATTTTGAATAATTTTTCTTTTTCCAATTTTACCCCACTGCCACTAGAAAATTCACCAAAAAGTTGAACCATCATTGAACCATCATTGGCCATCATTTTTTATGATAAGGATATGTTTAGTGAACCATCATTGGCCAGTCACCAAAAAGTTTTCTAGAAAATTCACTGTTGCTGGAAAATTTGGCAGAGGTGGACAGTGGCGACCGTTGGTGGTGGTGATATGGACAAATAAATAGATTATGCGGACAAATAGGTGACATATAGAAAAATAGGAAGACGGCATGTGGATAGATATATAAAACTTAAATAGATAAGTGAATAGATAGACATATGGGTAGAAGTAGTATGGTCTTTCATATTATTATTGTTATTTTTTATCCCGAAAGAATAGAATTTGAGGCTATTATATCCCAAAAGCTTTGAAATTGAACATATAGCTCAAGTAGCATTCCTTACTAATAACAGTGAGTTCATGTTCCAACTTCTCGCCTTTTTTACTTTTGGGAATCAGTTTTTTTAGTGAATTTTTACAAGAAGACGTGCAAATTTTTTTTTGTAACTTTTTGGTTAAAATTGTAACTTCTCAAAATAAGCCTTAATATCAGCTCCAAAATCCAACATACATACAGATTTGGGAGAAGAAAGTCATGTTTTTGCAAGCTACTATGGGTTAGTTGCATCATCTTAATGCATGAATGCCAAATCTTTGGGGATAAAAGTTGAAAAGCTACCAGCAGCTCGAATCACAATCAGTAAATGATATAAAATCACCAAGGTTTAGACCATCTTCAATCCTTCTCTCTTTTTTTCATCAATTTTAATTTAATGAAAAAGTACATAAAAATCACCTCTAATTTTTCATTAAATGTTCATGAAATTAGAGAAGTAATTTATTATTATTATTTTTATCAAATTGAGAATTTATCAAATCCTTTATCAAATATGAATTTGATGAAAATTTAAAAAGATGAAACATTAGAGATTGTTTTTTCCCATCAAATTTAATGAAAATTAAGATTTGGGACAACATAATAATGTTTTAAAATATTTGATGAAAATATTAGAATAGTTCGGATCAAATCAAATTTTTTACTTAAATTTAAAATTAAATTGAATAAAAAATTGATAAAGGATTGAAGATGGTCTTTAGGAATAGAGAATAGGAATAATCACCATCATAGTCAAATGAATAATGTGTAACAAAAAAAATATTGGTTGTCATTTGAGTTATTTCTATCCTAACAATTTAAAAAAAAAAAAAAATAAATAAAAATTAATAAACACCTTCGTTTTTGAGAAATTATTCAATACTTCTGAAATAATGCTTTGTATTTTATTTCTTTCAAAATTCTAACATAAAAGTTGTAGATCTCATAATTTAGACCAATAACTCATCATTTGATATACCACCTAAACTTGTTCAAGGAGTATTGAATAACGGTGGTGCTACATACACCAATTAATGTACATACTAGTGTATCAACTAGTGTTATGATATTATTATTGACCACATTTATTATATAAGTTACAAATACCCAAAATCATATAAATGATGCCATATCATCTGTTAGTACACCAGTGTGTACATTAATTGATACATATAGCATTATTCATTGAATAACAATGGTGTTACATACACCAGTTAATGTACACATTAATGTACCAACTAGTGTTATAATATTATTATTGACCACATTTATCATATAAGCTACAAATACTCAAAACCATATAAATTATGTCACATCATCTGTTAGTACACTAGTGTGTATATTAATTAATGCATATAGCATTATTCATTGAATAACAGTGTTGTCACATTAGAAAAATGCTATATGTACTTAAGGTACACATTAGTATACTAACAAATGATGTGACATCATTTGTATGATTTTAGATATTTGTAACTTGTATAATGAATATGGTCAATAATACTATCATAACACTAATTGGTACAGTAGTGCGTATACTAATTGATATATGTAGCAACACCAGTTACATTAATTGGTACATATAGCATTAATACTTTATGTACCAATTGGTATACTGACTAGTGTACTAATGGATGACGTGGCACAATTTAATAAGTTTTTGAATTTTGTAATGTGATTAATGAGTGAGATCAATAATAATGTCATAATTAGTATTAGTATCCTAGTTAGTATACTAACATAAGTGATTGAGACCCCCTCAATCACCAACCCCCGCCACCTCCTACACACACGTGAGGGTTGATGATTGGAGAAAAAGGAGAAAAAAAAAAAAATTTGACCAATCACAGGCCGGAGGGGTCGTGGGGGTCACCCCTGGACACATTGATGATGCATGTAGCACCATCGAGCACTATTTCCCCTTCTTTAAGGTGACATGCTGACGTGGCAATCATCCGGTGAGTAATCATCAACTCCGAAATAGTGGCGATGCACCCTATACTTATTCTTAAACCCTTCTCAAAACCCAATTGTTCGATCTTTGCTCTCTCTTCATCAAGATGGCTTTGGGGCGATTGCAGAAAATTCGAAATCTATATGGAACGTTTGAAGTTGGAAAATTTTCTTCCCTGTAAGTTCATATTCTCTATCTTAGTCCTCCGTTTGCTTGCTGAGAAAATCGAACAAAATAAAAGAAAACAAAAAAAATTAATAACAATATAAGAGCTAGCATTTCTATTTGCATTGCTTTTCCTGCATTTTCTCAGCAACCAAACGCTACTTTTAGGTTTCATTTTGGAATCTTGAAATGTCTTGTTATTAAAACTGTTGTTTGAATTTTCAGGTTTGGAAGCTCAACAAGCTATTCAGATGTTATTGTGAAAGGTAAAATTGCCCATGTATATATATATATATATATACCTATACATGTGTCTTTACATTTGTGCATCTCTTTATACACATCATATCATATCACTATCGGTTTCAAACTGAAGTTATATGAAAGTAGGTTAAATTGAGTTGTTTCATCTTGTGGAGGAATTCTAATTGGTTGAACACAGTAAATGAAATCATTTTTTTGAGTGAGTTTAGCGGATTTGGTAATGTCATTTAGCTGGGTGAGAATATCTTGATGTGGGCCATTGAGTTTTTTGCATTTGGCTAAGGAAAGTTTGGGAATTTAGAGTGTGCAAAGCTTGTGTGTAATCATGTTAATTACAAAATGGGATTTGAAATTTAATTTATTTTGTCAAGAATTCACTGAGTTATTTCAAGTTGTGAATTTTTGATTGTTGGATTTTTTAAAAAAGCTTTTGTTATGTCCGATGTGTACAGTACATAACTTGGTCCAATGAAGTGTGTAATTAGTCATGTTATTTTCTATGTGATCAGATCTGAAGTACTGGAGAGAATCTTCTTTCTTATACAAGGGTCACAATTCTGTTCCTTGGAATAATGGAAGTATGAGGACACTTCATTCTTTTAGAACTTCCCCTCCAAATTCCATCACTCTTATTTCTCAAAGTATCTAGGAGTATAACATGAAATGTTTTTCATTTGGCTTCCTATGTGATCAGTTCCTGAAATTAATTGTCGGAGCATTTCTTCTTGCTTATACAAGTGCAACCATGGTCTTCCTTGGACTTCTACAAATACAAAGGCACTTCGCTCTACGATGGTAACTTTCTGAATCACAAAATTGAAAACCACTATGCTGTATATGCCAATTTATCTCTTATATTTCTTTCACCAATATACCTGCTGGTTCAACAGCTTAGCTGTACCTGTTTTGGTCTTACTTCATTAACACCCACTACCCCCCTAAAACCATGCGTGCCCACACACACACACACACAAATGCGCACACACACACACACACACACCCCTGAATAAAAAAGAAAGATTAAAAACTTCTTATATTAATATTTATTTTTTTGCAAGAGCTTTTATTCTTTTATTTTTTAGGTGGAAAGACTAGTGTTATGAATTTTTTTTGTTTTTGTTTTATTGTTTTTGTCTTTTTCCAACCCACTAAATATGTTTTTTTTTGGGCTAAAATATCAAGTTCCTTTCATTTTTTTGTTTATAGGCTGCTGAGTCATATGTTTCCATGGGTGACATAAGGTTGGTAACAACGCAAGCAAAAGCCCCTCCTCAAGCACGGCAGATGGTATGATATATTTCTCTCGAAACTTTTTGTTCCTGCATAAATGGGGAAGAGGTTTATGGTTGTTAGTTAATTGCATTATTGTATACCTGCAATACCTATATACTTATACATGATGAATCTTTGGATAAGTAAAAGAGTTTCATTGGCATCACAAGAAAGTGTTCACTTTCCATACGTCCAACATGTATGGAATCATACATGGGCTCAAAGGGCTCTTATTTTTAAAAATAATAGACTCCAGAGAATCAGGTAAGTACTGTCTTGTGTGGGTAGAAATACCTTTGTTTAGTCCTCTAATACTTTTATGTATGCATGTGCAATCTTTATATCATGTCCCAATCAACAACAATTCCCACCACTTTTACTCAAATCCTCATCATCTCGTACACCACTTCTAACATTATTTTGCACACATAAACCACTGAATGGCTTGTGGTGGTGGGGTAATTTGGTGTGTGTGTGAGAGTGTGTGTGTGTGTATGTTAAGAGAGATGAGAGAGAACGGAAGTTGATAGAGAGGGGGGGTGGAGGTGGTGGAGGCATTGTTGGTGTGGTGGCAATTTTTGTTTTGTGTGGGAATGTGGGAGAACAAGAGAAATCAATTTGATCAGATCTGTGATATGGTGGGCTAGGATGAAAAAGTGGTTGAATGGTTTGCATTTCACAGTTTACATAGAGATGAAGGGGGAGGTTGAGGCGGTGATGGTAGGATTCTCGTAGTGATGGGGTGGCAATTGTGGCGTGTATAGGTGTGAGTTAGAGAGGTCAGATGAAAGATGGGAGAGAGGGAGGCGGATGTGACAATGGTGGAGTTGCTGTGGCTCTAGAGGCAGTGGAGGTGGATGGTAGTTGTTGGGATGGTTGTGTGTGCAGAGAGAGAAAGAGAGAGAGAGTAATGGTGGGTTGGGCCTTCCAAATATTAGGACGATTATACTTGTGTGAGAGAGAGGAAGAGATCACATCATATTTTGTAATTTGATGCGGTTTTAATGGTGGTATAAGTTTTGATCTGATGTCGTTAACTTCAACCATCTTAAGAAAGACAATGATGTGGCAAATTTTTTATTAGTGCTAAAAGATTATCATTTGTTAATGGTTGACTTACGTATATGTCCTACTAGGTGGACATTTTGTCCAATAAGTCCTATGATAATTAATGATATTTTTTATCAAATATTATTAAAAAACGTCAGTAATTGTTAATTTTCAACAACAATTTGAAAATTGTCAAAAAAAAGTCACTAATTATAAGTTTTAGCGATAGTTTAAAAAAATTGTTACAAAAAAAGTCATTAATTTTCAACTTTTAGCGACAGTTTGAAAAATTTGTCACAAAAAAAATCACTAAATGCAAGTTTCAATGACAATTTATAAAAATTGTGAGAAAAAAAAGTCACTAATTGTCAATTTTTAGCGACATGTGCAAAAAATTGTCACAAAAAATTATTTTTAGCGATAATTTTATTAGGACTTATTTTCAATAGAACTTAATGGGAATTAAGTTCAACTATTAGGACCTATTGATAGTTTACCCTTTGTTAATTTGCATAAAGGGATATAAAATATCTTATCTAAAGTTAATGATACTAAAGCATGTCTCTCATGTGTTCAGAGCATGGCTGGCCCTAAAACCATTGAAAAATAATAGGATACATCTGGATGCTTGTCCAACATGTGTTGAGTGTCCCAACAAGAACACAACACCTTCTTAGAAGTGTTTATGTTTCTTAGCTCAAGGGCTAGCATGTATGATTTTGTATTTAAATCTGTAAGGAAGGGTCATTACTTATTTTCAGAAAGAAAGTACCAATTGAGAAAATGCAGCTTTTGCTTATTCTTCTTCCTATTTTTGTTATTGTCATGTTTTGTATCTAGTTTTGTGCACCAGAAACATTGGTCAGATGTTATTAGGAAACAATTTACTTGAAATTCTCATTATGGTGGAAAACTAATTTAAATGTATGATATGATCTCACGCTAGGTTAACCTCAAACTCCTTTAAAATGCAAGATGATGCATCTTAGATCCCTAAGGCACCTTAGAGTTTGGGGTGATCTCTTACTAGATTCCTTTGTATAAATGCATCATATTGTATTTAACTGTTGACATCTACTTGAATGCAATAATGTAATAGTTTATGTGGGAATGCATCAAGCAAATACATGACGTTAAGGATCTCCTTTTTTCCATGCCACCTTAAATTTGTTGCAAGTATGCAATAGAATACATCTCGGCATTTTCCTGTTCTGCATATGCTTCTGTTTTGTTTGATGTTTTTGAGGTTAATTACCAAGCTAGGGACAGAATTTTCATTTGTTTCCATGGAAACGGCCAAAATGTTTTTGTTTTCTAATAGACCAAAATGAAACATTTGTAGAGTAATGAAATTCTAGAGTTTCCATCGAAACACACTAGCATAGCAAACACACCAAAATAAGTTGTATTTGACATGAATTTAGAAATTTCCATAATGTTGTATTTGGTTGGGGGATTTAGGAAGGGATTTGGAAAGGGAAAGAGAAAGAGAAAAGGAAAAGGTAGGTGAAATATGTATATACCTACATTTCATCTAGTTTTACACACCTTTTCCCTTTCCCTTTTCAAATCGCTTAACCAAACACAACGTAAATTTTTCTATAGAAAAATATGAAAGATTGTATTTACTTTATTAATATATACTATTACAATAACAATAACATTATTATTACTAATATCTAAGTACTGATTAGTAAGGGGTGGTTTGGGATGATCTAAATAAGTGCATTTTTTGACTTTTTATGAAATATGGGTTGGGTATGGATTGGGTTTGAAGTGATGTAGTAGAGAGGTGATGTGACTTAAATAGGATAGTGACTTTTTGATTTTTTTAGGTTATGACAAACAAGGCCTAAGTATTATTATTATTATTATTATTACTATTATTATTATTATTATTATTGTCTAAGTGAATTATTATACTTTATGTTGTCTGCATTTTACACACTTTTAGAACTAATAATACACTTATGTTTAATAAAATTGAGTTATTTGACAATATTTAATATTTGTTTTGTTGATAGCAACATTGATATTTAAATTTTGCACTTGTTCTTTTATGTGAATGACCATTCAATTCTAAATATGATTTACTAATCAATTATTAGGCTTTTATACATTTAGATAGATTTTCAATTTATGTTTCTAAAATTTTATATTTTTCTCTCTTTTTATATTTTTCTCTCTTTTAAAATGTTTTCGAAAAATTTCTGAAAGGTTCAGAAATGTTTATGCTTCCGTGCTAATCGAAACAACACACTGAATGAAATTTGATCCTGGTTTCCAAGTATTATTTTAGGAAAATTTCATGACTGACATCCATTTGTTACCAAAATTGTAACTCTATATAAGACTATAGCAAATACACTGAAAATAGAGGTCTGGTGGTTGCACTATGACATTTATCATCCTAGCGGTCTACAATTTTGCTTTAATCGTGCTGCAATAGATTGTTTTTCTTTTCCGTCAGCTTTCTTGGTTTTGGTTATTTGCATTGAAAAATTAAGTTGCTCACATGCTTACAATTACATGCAAGCAGGGATCGTTCAAAGTGTCCATGTCAAGTCCTGGAATCATCTATGAGCCGTACATGCCTCGTGAACCAATTTCTTTCTGGCGGAGGTTAGTCAGGTTTTTGGTAGTTCATTGGTTGCTGCTAGCTGTAATATTCTTGATCACTAATTAGCAAACCCACAGGGGAATGTGCCTTTTAAAATTATAAATAAAAAAGAAAGATTGCAGATTAAAGAAAGACGTCAAATATAGAGGGGTAAGAAAGTAGGAAGGGAGTAACATAGGGGTCTTGTCAAAAGGGATGATGGTGTGGCACTGATTATGCAGCCTCTTAAACATAAAGAACACACAATGGACTTGTACATAAAAGTTTTCTGTTCTGCAATTTGATCCACCTAAGGAGGTAGAGGGAAGTAAGAAACAAAGAAGAAGAAAAGGAGAAGAAACAAGAAGAAGAAATGGGCATCTAATCCTATTTATCAAAAAAAGAAAAAGAAAAAGAGCAATAGGCATCTAATCCTAATTTTGTAAATTGTTTCTGCAATGTTGATGCCTTAACAGCTAGGTTTGGGAATTAAGTGTTTTGAATGACTAGGTATGACCCTATATGCCCAATGTAATAGGAAGAAAATATAACTATATAAGAAACAAATGTTTAGAATTTGCAAACATTACTCAAAAAACTTCATTTATTTTATCATGTGAGTATTAGGTGCATTTGTATTCACATAAACTCACACCAAACCTCTGACCATTCACATCATATGATGATATACTAACCCAATAAACTAAAAAGCTTCAAACATTCTAGTCTGAAAATAAACAACTAGACTAAAATGAGAAGCTCTGCAAGAGGAAATTGTGCAAAATGGTATTTGTACTAAAAAATAATGATATGGGAGCATTGTTTTAAAAATCAGCCGGTATGTAGCGAACTGGACAATTTGTATTGGGTTTTGATCCCTTTAGTTTGGATACACTGTGGTTTACCAAGGTGATAAAAAGGTTCAAGCGAACTGATTGGTTTACAATAAGTATCGCTTTGAACTAGAATTGATTACCGACCCATCGCAAAAGCAGTTGGGTTCATCAATTTAATATTTATTAAATTTCAATTCTAAAAAATAAAGAACTCAAATTATCATCCATGTGGGGATACTAGGTGAAGAGCTGTGAGTTACTTTGTAGGAGACCCTGAAGCTTTTTTATAGCAAGTGGGAATCCTTATAGCCTTTTGTCTTACCAATGTGAGATAGAATAGATGAGGAATGATGCTTATTTTTATTATGAACATAGGATGCTCAAGTCCATTTTATGGTTGATATGGGATTTTGACCCACTTGATAAGCTGTTTAGTTTAGAACAAAAACAAACAATACTTTTAAAATGATTGGCTAACAATTCACGAATTATTCATTTACATCTAACATTTATTAATGAAGTGTGAATTTGGAAAAGGACAGTTGCTATCATCCTTATAACCTAGTGTTGCTTAGGTGTACAAATAAATTTGTTTGTTTAAAATGGTGACAACTAATTGATGCCATGATTAAAATTTATATAATCCATGGCAAGATTAAAATAGTCCAAACATATGAATTATCGAGTTTTAGAGTGGTTGTTGATGATTTAAGGAAATTCACAACCGATACCGCATCATCCAATTCTCGGTATGTATCGTTCAACACTCCCAATACAATTGCACCGCGATCGTCACTGCTAGTGTCTTGATTACAACAATTTAAAACCATGCATGGGAGTCTTATGCTTTAGCATAATTGAACATGCTAGAGGAGTTGGAAATATTTTCGCCTACATATATATGCCTAAAATTTACAAAGACCACTAATCTTGATTGAATTGATTTTATTTCATGGATCTGAGTGAGTTTTCTTATGTGTTTTGAAAACAACAAGATAATGCTCGCACTTTTATCCTAATGATGAAGTTGAAGAAGAGCTATAATGCATTTTTTAATTTAGGGGACAAGTTTGTTTTGACTATTGTGTTTTGCCTGAAGTTGGTGGCCCCTTCTCAAGAAATTAAATTCAGCAAATGCAAGGTGGTTTTAGCAAAGTGAGGAGCATCCTTGTTGTAAT
This sequence comes from Camellia japonica, assembly GCA_030407325.1. Lineage (NCBI taxonomy): Eukaryota > Viridiplantae > Streptophyta > Magnoliopsida > Ericales > Theaceae > Camellia > Camellia japonica. The sequence continues at coordinate 110,086,629 of JAPPVO010000029.1, read as the reverse complement.
CCTACATGAGATTTTTTTGCCACTTTGACTTCCTGTTTCTCTAGCTTGTTTGATCTTATTTTGTCCACAAGCTCTAGGATCTCACCTTCCGTGTTTTGTTCATCTTGTTTTTCATCCACTTATTTCCATTCTACATTTTTTTTTCTTCCATTTGGAAATTTGCTGCTTAAAACGAAAGAAATTCAATCTGACTAGGTGTAACCACTCCATCAATGGTGAAGCAGAGAAAAGGGAATATTTCCATGGATAAGTGATGGTGCAACCCTTGACTGGTTGGAGGCCAATTATCGGATTTGAAAGCCTAGGGTGAAACTTGTGGTCCTAAAGTCTTTTTGGTCTCATAAATGTAATTGGTAGTTATTATAATTGTTTAGTTAGAATTAATTACATAAATATTAGTAAGAGATATTAGTTGATTAGGTTTCCCACTTTGGTTAGGTTTGTTTTTTTCTTATAGATACTAGGGTTTTGAAATTGTAGTGATTAGTTTTGGGATGAAAATATTGTGAGTTTTAGGCTGTGGCTGTTTTGAGTTCTTCTCCCTGTCTTCTCCTATCTTGGCCCTGTTTGGTAGGGCTTATTTCCAGCTTATTTTAGCTTTTAGCTTAATTTAAGCTATTTTGATGTGTTTGGTTCAGCTTAATAATACAGCTTATAGCTTTGTGTAAGTCAAAAATCAACTTATTCTTTGAGTAGGGGAAGAGAAGCTTAATTTACAAGTCAAAAATCAGCTTATGTTCACAGTTATAAGCTATAAGCTGTTAGGCTACAAGTTATAATCACTTTCCCACAGCTATACCAAACGGGGCCCTTGTTCTATATCAGTAAGTTTATGAGTTTGTTCTCCTCAAGTGAAGCGACTTTCTGGTTTTGTTTGCTCAATTTTAATTAGCTTTTTTCTGTTTTTGCCCTAACGGACTTCACATCCTTTGCTTTTATTTCTCATGTTTCATAATAAGATTGCTCTCTCTCTCTCTCTCATTTATTTTAAATATTAAGTTCTTTATTAGGAATTCCACAAATTAACAGAGCTTAGGTTGAGGTCTTAAAAAGAAGAAAAAAAGGTGATATGTTATATAAGGGCTAAGAAGCACGGACAAGGACACTTGATATGGCACAGACATGACACGGACATACAACCATGACAATTTTGAAAAAATGCAAGACATACATTTGGGGGACATGCACAAAATATATAGTTTTATATATTTATTTATTATGTCATATATATGAATATATCATTCAAAAAGGTAAAAAAGTGCAACATAATACTAATATAAATCTACATTATTTTTCTCTATCTTTGTACCCTAGGTTATTTTATTTAAAATTATAAGGGTAAATTACACTCACCTCCCATGGGGTTTGGAGAAAATACAATTAGCCTCACACTTTTGTCATAATTCAATTGATCTCCCTTTTAATAAGGCTAAAATGATCGAAACTAATGCAGATGGTAGGTAAACATTGAAATAAACGAACATAAATATACATTTTAGAAGAAAAGAGATGACAACATCATTCTTTCATTCATACAACTAACAAATTAGTTATGAAAAAGGGCCTAACTATTATGTAAATTAAAATGTCAAGGGAGACCAATGTAATTATATCAAAGGTGTGGAGTTAATTGTAATTTTTTCAAATCTCAGGGGAGGCGAGTGTAATTTACCCAAATTATAGTTAATTTTGTAGAAATAATTAATGTATAGAGAAATAGAGAAAGAGAATAAATTGTATGTATTATTGATTCATATAGAATGTTATGTTGAGCTCTCTCCTTTATAGAGGAGAGGGAGAACAATTACAAACCGAAAGTAGAGGCACAAACTAAACAACATTATTAAAGGTACATTATTAAAGGTTTGACAGCTAATATATATATGCACTAACATATTATATTCTAACAGCCCCCCTCAAACTCAAGGGGGATAGGAACCAACCAACTTGAGTTTGGAGAGAGTAACAAAACAGAAAAATAAAATAAAATAAAATAGGATAGGAGACACTGTATGGTTGTGTCAGACCGTTGGTGAAGACACTATATGGTTGTGTCGAACCGTTGTAGCAGCTAACCGAAATGAATGTCGAGACAGTTTACGGAGTCTTGCCGGACCCATGTAGAAGCTAACCGGAATCAATGTCGGGACAGTTTACGGAGTCTTGCCGGACCCTTGTAGAAGCTAACCGGAATCAATGTCGGGACAGTTTACACAGTCTTGTCGGACCCATGTAGAAGCTAACCGGAATCAATGTCGGGACAGTTTACTGAGTCTTGTCGGACCCATTAAAAGTCGCACCCTCAAAAGGCGTGCCCAATCTATCAAAAGGCGTGCCAGACATTATGGCGATGCGCGTGACTACCTTGGCTTGCGCGCCCATGTTGTCGTCTAGCGCCAAGCGGCGCACGATGCGCGTGTCTGCCTTGGCTATTTAAACCAAGACGGAGACTGAGGCTGAGGCATAACAAACCAGCTGAAACCTCTTCGTTTTCTGACACTCTACAACCAACCCTTCTTCTGCAGCCGACCCTTTCTGACATTACCAGTCTGAAAGCTCTGATTCTCTGAAATACTCTGCAACCCAGAATATGGCCTCTTCTTCTCGTTCAGCTACCCAGAACATAGCCTCTTCTTCCCGTGGTCTGCTCACTCTCTTTCCCGACCTCAATGAGTCCACAAGAGAGATAACCGGGGCAGTTGCCCTTGAACCGCAACCAAGCGCCCCTGGTTTTGCGCCGTTGAACTATCCGATGTTGTCAGTTGAGCAGATAATGGCTGCTCAATCTGATATTGAGGCCAATTATTATACATTAAAGTCATGTGTTGAGACCATGACTGCGGTCACAAACTTGTCGCACCGGCTTCAGAATAGGACAAATGAGGTGCAGCAGTTAAACGCCCAACTGGCTCTGCTCCAGGGCATGTATAAGGATGCTCGAGCAGAGATAAGTGTGTTGAAGGCGGAAAACAAGGAGCTGAAGCGGAAGGCCACCGTTAAGCTCAGATTCGGAGGTCCGCCATATGTGGCATTTGAGGAGCAACGGGAAGTGAACGTGCTCGGCGGCGTGGGAAACACGGAGGCAGTGCCGTCAAGGGATGCCCAAGACCGAGGCAAGAAGAAGAGAACAGCTGAAGAGGCGAAGAAGTGAACCGAAAAATGTATGGTGGTTGGATTGTTTTGTTTTTTTTTGTTTGTTTGTTTGTTTTTTTTTTTGTTTTGTTTTTTTTTTTTTTTGTGATGTAAAATTGGGATCGGGGTAGAGCCCGCAGATGAAGAAAAAACAAGGTGTATGTGCAAACCGGACGGCATCAGAAAGTTGTGTGTTTGTTATGAATTTTTTTTTTTTTGTTAAATAATAATAATAATAATAATAATAATCATAATTGAGAGTGAAATTAAATGAGATAGCAGGAGAGAAGGGGACAAGGCCACGGGAAGTGGTTGGACAATAAAAGAAGAGTGGTTTTGTGTTTAAATAAAAGAAGAGTGGGTGGACAATATTAAAATAAAAAGAAAGGAAAAGCAGGGGACAAAAGTTGGTGGATTGGGTATCATGGAATGGTGTATCACAGAATGTTTAAAAAAACAACCGTGATATGTGCCTTTTGAATTGCAAACTTTCTTTCTTCGTTTTTACCCCACAGGACAAAGTACAGCCCTGCTATGATCAACACCGCGCCAATGATCCCTCCCAAGTAGAACTCCTCGCCAAGAGCAAGGGAGGCCATGATAGCGACGACCAAAGTCTGAACAGGTTGATACACCGCCACGAACACTGGCCCACCTCTGTCAATACACCATATCTGTACAGCGAATGCTATCCCTGATGCCACTATTCCCGCATAGGCGACGCTGAACAACTCTCCAGCAGAGTGAACAAGCCAAGCTTGTGGGTCTCTCTCTATGAACGCAGCTATAACCAGAAATTGTATCACCCCAAAGAAACACTGGTAAGACGTTCCGGACCAGTCTACGAAGTCAAGTAGATCCACTTGGCTTCTCGGAATTCCAGAGGCGGATTCAGCAGACATGGCGTGCGAGTCTTTCAGGCTGAGAGAAGGAGAGATGGTTTTGCCGAAGGGAAAGACCTGGTCGTGAGTGTGATGTCTGCGATGGGAGAAGAGCAGATCTGTGCAGATCTGGTGCTACGGGTGGTGGAGGCGAGAGAGATGTCAGCGGCAGAGATGAGGCTGCAGGTGGTGGTGGAGAAGTGGATGGCGGCGGCGAGGTGGTGTTGGCTGATGGCTTCTTGCTTCACCCCCCAACAGCAGCATCGTCCATGGCGGTTTGGAGTGTTGAGTCAACTTGGAGAATCGATTTGCAGAGAAAGATGGAAAACGAAGAAGCAGAATTGGTGTATAGCGTTGTGGCAGCGGAGTAGAGGTCCGGCGGAATAGGTTGAGGTCCGGCGGGCGGCCAAGGCGAGGTTACCGCCCGTCGGTGAAGCAAAAATAATAGGTTCTAAACCCGCTCTGATACCATGTAGAAATAATTAATGTATAGAGAAATAGAGAAAGAGAATAAATTGTATGTATTATTGATTCATATAGAATGTTATGTTGAGCTCTCTCCTTTATAGAGGAGAGGGAGAACAATTACAAACCGAAAGTAGAGGCACAAACTAAACAACATTATTAAAGGTACATTATTAAAGGTTTGACAGCTAATATATATATGCACTAACATATTATATTCTAACAAATTTCATATGTGTCCAAGTGATGGACACGTGTCTATGCATGGAAGGACCAAATAAAAAATTTCTTCAATCATGCCAAAAAATTTCTTACCATTTTAAAGCATTATAACATGTGCCCTTTCGCATAAACCAAATGTAGCTTAATTAATTAATGATGGAGAAACCAATTAATTTACAATCAATCGAAACAAAACTGTGGCTACTTATTCCTAGTTTAGGCTCCAAGATGGTTTTTATGTATGTACATATCTAATGTGGCATAAGATACTTGCAGACCTTGCCTTGTGTTTACAAGCGTTTGGCTCTGAAATTGGACATGGCAAGGTGTTCTATGTAGCCTTTAAAACCCTTTTTATGTTTTGCTGAACATTTATGCTCTATTGCAATAGTATAATTGCCATGAGTCAACATTCAGATACGTATCTTGGAATACTGGAGAATTATCATATAATCTCCAAAATTATTTTAGAATGTTTTTTATTATGGAGATATTTGTAAGTAGTGGAGACATGTATGCCAGTACCCAAGAAATTTCAGTATCCGATATAGATACAACTCCCTTGTTTAAATATCCATACTTCATAATTGATTGGTATTGTGTATAATACAATTGTTTCGATATTCTTGAGTAAACATAGTTTGTCCATCTTTGATTACTTTCACTAAACTTGAGTTGCATATCAGAGATGAACCTTAATTTTCAATTTTATACTTGCCTTACTACCTATTTGACATTTTGAGCTTATGGTGCTGCACTGACTTGTCGTCCCATGTATTAGATGGTTCACGAGGAGCGGTTGGAGAAGAACAAAGGAGGATATTATTTTAGAGGTGACACTATTACATGCTATAACTGTCAATTGCATTGACCAGTGTATCTTCTGGTTTACTCTTCTTCTTTTATTGGTTCATTGTTTAGCAGTCTATGTACTCTTTCAAAGATTTTGTAGGCTTGACTATAAATAATTACTTTAGATTCCACTTCCACTTGATGGTGTGTGACTAATAAATTGTAATGGAGATATGAGTTGTAAAATAAGGTCTCAGCTTGGCAAAGGTTGACTTCTTTTTTTTTTTTCCTGTTTTAAGTTGGTCACACTTTCAGTTTGGCTTATTTACAGCTCAAAAGTGCTTATGCAATTAATAAACTACGGAAATCTGGATATTCAAAGCAGAAGTTCTACAAAGAAGCCTTGAATTTATACAAAGAGGTGTGCTTTTCTCCTTTCTTGAATTTTAATATGCAATTGCAGTTTTATAGATTCTTTTCATTTTCAAAATTGATTTTTGTGTTTATTTATCCAAAAAAAAAAAAAAAATTTGTGTTTGATTGTTTCTAATGGGAAGTTTGACATCAATGAAGTAAATGAAAGAAATTGCCATTTATTATTTTTTGGTTTTGCTATAAGATTGCAAACTGAAACTGAGATGTTGAATCTGTTATTTGACATCCTTTTGGACCTCCTCCTCCTAAAGGGATCCCATTGTTTTTTATTAGGAGTGATTGGAAAAAAGTGTGATTTGTAGTTGTGATTTTCTTTTCTTTTGGTGGACTTTTCCTCCTTTTTTTCTTCTGCACCCTTCTTTCTGTCTTTATTAATAAAAAACAATAAGATGATTGTCGAGGGGTGGTAATCCTGCACCTACTAAAACTTTCAATCCCTTACCAGATACTGGCTTTGGTTGTAATCAATCATATTTGATTGAGTAGAATTTTGTCTCATGTTTAGGTTATGTACTTATAAGTCAGATCCATGTAGCCTTCGACTATAAGGACTCAGATGCCGGTGTAAATTGTCAAATTTCTTCTTTGATCTGTTGTCTTAACATAGCTATGAAAAAGTTTTTATTGTGAAAGTTGTATGTTATAGAGGGAATAGATGAAGAACATAGCCTTGGAAAGTTTTTTTTTTGGGGGGGGAGCTAGGATTATGGGCTGTTCTTGCTTTAATGAAAATTACTCTTATGTACATTTGCAGCATCAGGCATGTTTCAACGTAATTATGCAAATATCCGATATACTATGTCATGTTTGACATGAGCACTTTATGAAATTGAAGTGTCTGCATAACATAATTGAACAAGTTGTGCAATTTGGGTAGGGTTCAGTAGGATGGAAAGGAGGCACTTCATGGTATTAGGCTTATTGGAGAATGCTCTGTTATAAAGAAGGGAATTGAGGCTGCAGCATTGTGTCCACTATTGAACTTCTTTTTGGAAGTTGGCTTGAAGACGATGAACTGGTTTAAATCATTACCGTGTAATGATGTAACAATATAGTGTCGTAAAGTTGTGGCTTTGTGAAGATTTGGATCTTTTATTTAATGGGTTACAGTGAGGAACAATTTTGAGGAAATCATTGGTTACAGCTTGAAGATAGGTAATGGGTTACAGTGTGAAGATAGGTAATGATATGGTTCCATTTAGATAGCATCACATTCTGTTTTTCACTGGTGCTTGATCATCATTGCTTGGGGTTGCAATTGTTTCCAGTTGACAGATCAAGGGTCATGCAGTTACCAAACAATCTGCAAAATCGGTAGTTGGATTCATTGGTACTGCATTTGGTCCTATCTTCTTGATAGGAGATGTCTTCTCTAGCGAAATCTGTCCTGTTCTGCATGAACTTATTCTCAAATTTATTTATGAATTAAGGGTATTGTTTGGAATGCAGAGGCGGCCCCTCAGCCAAGCTTATAGGTAGCCATGGTTGTCTGATGTACAAATCATGTCTAGATAGAGTGGGCCGACTTTTATTATTCTCCTTGTGTCTTTTCTATTAAGTGTGTTTCTCTTGTCTTGGCATTGAACAATTACTGCCATATTTGGATATATATAAAAAATAAAAATGCAAAATCTTCAGTGGCATTTATGTGCTTGGAAACCAAAGGACATATAATCTACTGAGAATGATATTTTTTTTCCTTGCTCTATATTAGTTGATTTTGAATGTGTGCGACCACAGAAATTTATTGGAATATTGTGGAGGTGTATTGAGTTATTTCCCCCACATTATTTGTCAGTTACATAGGTTCATGAGGCACCATCCCAGTAATCATTTCACCTTCGATGTAACTATACCTGGCTGGCTAATATTGTTGTAGCGCAACACTGAAGTGCTGACATTGCAACTAGAAACATATCTTTCTACTATGGCCAATGTCCTTATATGATGATTTGAGATGTTTATGTGCCTCTTAAAACAGCACCGTCGATGACTCCACCTCCCAATCATTGAGCTTCCCGTGTAACGCAATATAGTCATTGGCCAAAAGACTTGGTTACCCTCTTTTTTCATATTATCACCAATAGAGGCTCCTTTATTGATCACAATCTGAGCAAGAGCAGGAAGTGATGTCTCCAGCTTCTCCTCTGCACACCACAGTTGACTCCAAAACTGCTTCTTATCACCATTCCCAACAACAAATCAAGTATGGCTCGTAAAATAATTCCATCCTATTTGGATGCCCTTCCTAAGTGCCAAGCTGTATGACATAGATACCTCCATTGAGGACCATCTCCCCCACATAGCTCCATACCCTTATCATTTATTTGCATCTTGGCTGTGTTCATCAAACTGGGAATAGACTGTAGGAAATTAATGTATAAATATTATTGATTGATTCATAATGTTCTTACAAGAGCTCTCTTTTATAGAGAGAAATGGGATACAATGGAGCCATAATGGAGCACTATACCATAATGGATCACTAACTATATCACTAACTATATGGGGCACTAACTATAGCACTAACTAATGGAGCACTAACTAATGTGGAGTAGGTGGAGTATTTGTAGGTGGAGTAGGTAGAAATTGTTACATAGAAATTGTTACATTCAACAGCCCCCCTCAAACTCAAGGGGGTGAGGAACTAACCAACTTGAGTTTGGAGAGAGTAACAAAACAGGAAAAAATAATCTGACAAATAAAATAGAAGTGGATAGGAGACACTGTATGGTCATGTCAGACCGTTGTAGAAGACCGTATGGTTATGGCAGACCGATATAGAAAACAGTTTACGGGGTCATGTCGGACCGTTGTAGAAAACAGTTTACGGGGTCATGTCAAACCGTTGTAGAAGACACTATATGGCTGTGTCGAACCGTTGTAGCTGAGAACCGAAATCAATGTCGGAACAGTTTACCGAGTCTTGTCGGACCCACATAGGAGCTAACCGGAATCAATGTCGGGACAGTTTACAGAGTCTTGTCGGACCCATATAGAAGCTAACCGGAATCAATGTCGGGACAGTTTACAGAGTCTTGTCGGACCCATATAGAAGCTAACCGGAATCAAAGTTGGGACAGTTTACAAAGTCTTGTCGGACCCATATAGAAGCTAACCGGAATCAAAGTCGGGACAGTTTACAGAGTCTTGTCGGACCCTTAAAAGGCGTGCCCAATCTTATCAAAAGGCGTGCCATCAAAAGGCGTGCCATCAAAAGATGTGCCCGACAGCCATCAAAAAGCGAGCCATCAAAAGGCGCGCCGATTTGTCGTCTGGCGTTGAGAGGCGCGTAAGGCGCGTGTCTGCCTTGCCTATTTAAACCAAGGCGAGGCTGCCGCTGATGCATAACAAACCAGCTGAAAAAACTCTTCGTTCTCTCTGTAACACTTCTGAGAGAGATACTCTGTAACACGCTACAACCAACCCTGAATATGGCATCTTCTTCTCGTTCAGCTACCCAGAACATAGTCTCTTCGTCCCGTGGTCTCACTCTCTTTCCCGACCTCAACGAGGCCACAAGAGAGATAGCCGGGGCAGTTGCCCTTGAACCTCAACCAAGTGCCCCTGGACCAAGCACCTCTGGTTTTACGCCGTTGAACTTTCCAATGTTGTCAGTTGAGCAGATAATGGCTGCTCAATCTGATATTGAGGCCAATCATTATACTCTGAAGTCATGTGTTGAGACAATGACGGCGGTCAACAACCTGTCGCACCGGCTTCAGAGTAGAACAAATGAGGTGCAGCAGGTAAAAGCCTAACTGGCTCTGCTCCAGAGCATGTATACGGATGCCCGAGCAGAGATATGTGTGCTGAAGGCAGAAAATAAGGAACTGAAGCGGAAGGCCACCGTGATGCTCAGATTTGGAGGTCCGCCATATGTGACGGTTGAGGAGCAACGGGAAGTGAACGTGCTCGGCGGCGTGGGAAACACGGAGGCAGCACTGGCAAGGGACGCCCAAGACAAAGGCAAAAAGAAGAGAACAGCTGAAGAGGCGAAAAAATAAGGCCGGTTTTTGTTGTGGTGGATTGTGGTTGTTGAGTTTTATTTTTTTTATTTTTTTATTTTTGGTGTAAAATTGTGATCTGCGTTGATCCCCAACATAAATAAAATGAGTTTATTGTGCAAAGCGGTATGGCTTGCAGAAATTGGAATGGTTGGTATGAAATTTGTGGGGTTGTTAAAACCAGCTCATGGTTTTGGTGTGGGGGCGGTTTTGTGTTGGTTAATAATAACAAGAAGAATAAAAAAAAATAGATAAAGAAAAGAGCCTCATTGAAACCCCTGCTCAACCTCTGGCTAAGTGCTCGTAGAGCTGCAGGTCTTCTGCCCCAGTTGGTGGCATTAGACTGAGAAACCTCCTGAGCTATCTGCCTCAGTTGGCGAAGAGCAGCCATTGTTGTCTTCTGAGCAAGTACAGTTGATGATTCATACAATGGACGCAACACTTCAGGAACACTCCATGCCTCCAAGCTCATATGATCAATAATGTGGATGATTGAGCCCCCCCCCCCCTCACAAGGTCTAATCAAGTACCCACTCGGCAGCATTTCTGCTCTCACAAAATTCGGAACTGGTGGCATGCTTGGACCATTTTGAGTATTACTAAGTGATCTTTCACACACCACGAGACTGCCATCCTCCATAACAGAAGTATAGCGTAACAAGCAGAAATCACGAGCAGGTGCCAAAGTTGGTGCATAGAGCTGCATGTAAAGCAGCTCAATGGTTCCACCATTAGCGGTAGGCAGCACATTTAGAACATCCACAGCTCGGCAATCGCGATACCACGAAGGCCGATCCTTAAGGATTTCTGCAACCCTTGTAGGCTCTAAACCCACCAGGCCGCAAGCACGTGCTGCCACACCAGCATGCACATATCCTTGCCAAGGTTTCATCTTTGAGGATGCTCCAATTCGATGATCAAGCAAGTCAGAATCCAGACTGCCTTCGGTCCAATTCGATGATCCACATAAAGTCTCCTCACCAGAGCCAAACCCACAAAAGTAGTCAGGGCAATCATGTAACTTGGATACATTACCTCATCCTCCAATCCATAGTAGTATATGCTTGAGTAATTAAAGAAGCGATTCTCAATGTAGCATAACAGCAGTGCATGACCGATCAAGCCAACCTCAACTAAGAAATGAAGTTTTGGTGGAAGTACCAGGACAACACTGGCAACAATGAGCTTACAGAAGGTCTTTAGAGACATGCCTGCCAACCAAATATTGAGATCCCAGAAATTATGTAGCACGAACCATGTGACCATCAAGCTCCCAAGCACAACAAAGGCAAAATATGATGGCAGACTCTTCTTTGTAAAGAAACAAGCCAAATAGAAACCAACAACTGAAGGGAGTGGAAGGAACAATATAGGAAATCCCACAAGGATTGCAGCAGCAGCACTGACTAATACAGTTAAAGCAGTGAAAACCACAGAGCTGAAAGCATCAGCAATCATACCCATTGTATAAGCACCAGCTGCAGCCGCCCCTCCAAGCATTGTAATGGTCACGAGAAGATAATTAAGTGGTGGTGTGGATGGTGACATTGTGGTCGCTTTGTCACTGGAGACTGGTCAAAGGCTGCTCACCGCAGTCATGCATCAGAGAGGTCTTGCTGGAGTTGATGGAGGTTTCAATTGGTTGAGGTCCGGCGGGCAGTCAAGGCAAAGTTGCCGCCCGCCGGAAGGCGAAGAACACCAAGAGCTTAACTTGGCTCTGATACCATGTAGGAAATTAATGTATAGATATTATTGATTGATTCATAATGTTCTTACAAGAGCTCTCTTTTATAGAGAGAAATGGGATACAATGGAGCCATAATGGAGCACTATACCATAATGGATCACTAACTATATCACTAACTATATGGGGCACTAACTAATGGAGCACTAACTAATGTGGAGTAGGTGGAGTATTTGTAGGTGGAGTAGGTAGAAATTGTTACATAGAAATTGTTACATTCAACATAGACATATTTAGGTTTGGCCATTCCTGTTTTGCGGATAAATGTATCTTTAATCTCCTCAAACTACAAAGTTTTTGAAGCTGTACTACTAGTAGCCTGCTCCCTTTCTCCCTTCTCCCTGCCTGCCCTAATCCCTACGCTTGGATGTCCCCAGATAAATAAAATTTTAGATTCTGATCAGCAAATCAATTCAAATTCTGAAGCTCAGGCTCAGGTGAACCAAGCCTATAATGAGTATGTTGTATACTGTGCTAAGGGTTACCGCATCCCACCAACAAATTGCTATGCATTAAGCAAGCAAATCATTTCCAGAATTCTTTTATTGTCATTTTGTTTTTATACCATGTTCAACTTGCACTTCTCTGCAGTAATCTCGCTGGGTATGGCCATGTTCAATTTGCATGCTATCTTGCCGCGAGTTTCCCTTTCTCCAAGAATTTTTTTTTCCTTGTGCAGATAAACACCCAAATTTCAAATGGAGACAAAACATCATTGAGGAAAACAGTTACAGAAAAAATGTACTCTGTAAGCTTCTGCTTCTTCTGATTGTATCTCTATTTGCTAATTCAGTTTTGCTGCGTTCTTTCTTTAGACACCTTACTAAAACTGTGACCTATTTTTTCTCCTCTCTCCGCTCTCTCTGTATGTGTGTTTATGTGTTTCATTCTCTTTCTTTCTTTCTGGTTCTCTAAGACAGGGCCTCAAGAATGAAATTAAACAAAGGGAATCCATGTGGAGTGCGGTTTACTGGGAACTGGTAGAACCAGTTGTGAAAATAAGAACTCTACGAGCTCGACTGGCAAGTATTTTTTGACAAAACTCATAGAATCTGTCTTTATGTTTTGCAAGTTTATTGAAATAGAAATACTAATGTCAGGATGAAAAGATGAAAAATGAACCATTGCCCTTCCCTTGCACATGGTATATATATATATATGCACTTCTTTTTTCACTACAATTGGTTAGATGGTATGTGTTAACATGCCATTTGGTGAGTCACTGATATGGTCTCGTTGAAAGTTTGATTCAATTTTAGAAACATTATCTGATTGTTATTTCTCTCTCTCTCTCTCTCTCACACACACACACACACACACACACACACACCTTTTTGTCTTTTTATTTTCGTTTTTCTGACAGTTTTGTGTGTTTTGGTTTTATTTTTTATTTATTATTACCTTAAAAAAGTGTCATCTGGTTTTTGTAGAATCCCTTAAACATCAAATAATTGCAATCATTTTCTTTTGCCTTTTTTATTTTGGGGAATTCGGTCAATGCCCCCTTGTAAAAAAAACTTTTATGCATTAAGGACAAGCATATATTTTTTTTCTTGAAACGTCCAACGCACATCATTATTACCAAAATATCCTTAGTGACTAAGTTAATATTTTAAACTTTAAAATGATATAACATTTGATCTATTTGTCGGTTTTTAATGAAATTGATATTTTTAAAATCCTCTCATCAATATCTATTAAACAAGATCCATGTTAGCCATGAAATTCTTTTTAAAAAAAAAAAATCAAAAATTTTACTGTCGAAATTAATGTTAACAATCAAAATTTTATTCTGTTTCACTGCAAAATTTTACTATGATTCATAGTAAATTTTACTGTGAAATTTTAGTATTTAAATAGAGAACTACCATCATCATCATTGAACACCATAGTTGCTATACAAGTCAAAATATTGAATAATAAATTTATTAAAGTAATGTCATGATAATTTTAACAGAGTTAATAAACAAAAGACAGATTACATATTGTCATAACAAACCAGAGTAAAATTTTATTGTCACTTTAAAACAGAGCATATTAGCTAATAAGACACAAGCCACATATTACTAGAGCAAACAAGAATAAAATAGATCGGCGTCGATTGTTGATAGATATATTAACAGATTATTGATAGATCTAGGGTTGTCAGTGACGCGTCCAAAATCACCGGTTATAAATCTAAGGGCTACAATGAGATAGTCCGGTGGTGGTAGATCCGGCAAGGATAAATAGAAGTAGAGTTGGTGAGAACACATGTGGTGATCTCCAAGATTTAATTCAAATCTATACCATATATATCGAAGAGCAAGATTGTCCATGAAAAAATGAAAATAAATTGTTTTGTCCTTCATGAAGGAAATACCGCTTTTGAGGGGATTTTCAAATCAAAAAAGGTGGGGCTGTCCTTTTCACTAAAAAGGGGCCCAACAAGGGGGTTTTGGCAAAAAAATCCTTTCTTTTTGTGTGTGTGTGAAAAAGCAGGAGGAAAACAGGGGGAGGGCAATATCTAGACAATAGATGACCAACATAGATTTGTCAAAATTCTGGGTACTGCTTTATCATCCATGTTTATGGTACAAAGGCAGTTGGGTCAGTTGGGTTTTTCTTCTATTTTCATTCTGGATTACTATTTCTGTCTCAGTCAGGGTGATTTATCATAGCTTTAAAAAAAATCTGGATTTATTATAACAAGTAGTAAAATCTTCAATGATAAATAATTTTGACCATGAGGCAGCAACTACTACCATTACTGTATGCTAATAGCATACGTATTTCTTTTCCAGATCGGCGTTGATCAGAATGACCTCAACAAAACGTTTATACAGCTTACACTTGAGTTTCTGACAAAGCAGGTATACTGTTTGTAACAAGGTTCAGTTTCTGTTGTACATGTTAGCTGCCAAAAATATTATGATGTCCTCGCATTTATGTATGTGGTTTTTGCACTTGTGGGTTCCTAAGCTTGGTCTTGAGAGTATCAATTGTGACTTCACGTGGGGGATCAGTTCAGTCATGCAAACTTGTGAATCCTGTACCTCCATCTTGGGGTGGCATAGGATACCATCAACGGCCATTAGTTAGTTGTGCATCAACTTACTGCCTTCTAATCCTTGTTAATTCTTAATTTCAAATGGTCCAGCTTGGAGTTTTAATTGACTAGAGTAATGCTAGGCTTCATGAAAGAAATATCATGAAAAGTTTCATGAAGATTCTCCACCCTTGGATTATACATACAATAAAACACCACAAACTAATCAAAAGAGTGGAGAATCTTCATGAAGTTTTTCATGATATTTCTTTCATGAAACCCAGCATTACTCATCGACTTATATCTCATCTTCATTTTGTCAAGTCCATATTGTCAATACTACTTGGCATGTCACGAGTTATAGACATATAAGCGATGACATGTGCCTTACATGTATCAATCCTCATAGGACACAGACCGCTTGTTCGATCCTAAATGAATGAGTTTTATAGACTCACGGCATCTGAAATATGCCCAAGTCCTAGATTTTATCGTTACAAAGCTTGCCAAATTTGACATCTCCACATGAATCAAGATTATATGCTTTTGTTTGAACTTCACGCATACGTTGGTCGTACTGTGTGCCTCATAACCATGCTCATCTAATGCACCACATTACGGCAGTAGTCCTACTGTATGCTCTAGCATACGTTGAGCTACTCCATTACCACATATATCTTACTGCACAACTCATGAACCTCACCACAATGTTGGGCCTAGGTGTGTCGAAGTTTTTGGCGTGCACTGAGGGACTTTGGGGCTTTGCTGCCATTGGCTATAGATTTGTTCCGCCTTGGACTGTGCTTGTGTGGGTCTAGCTGTCTTAGACCAGTCCTATTGAGAGAGAGACCTCACCATTGGACTTTACCAGAACCAAGAGACAATCTTAAAAGCCTAATTGAATTCTAACAAAGCCTAACTACCTTCCTAAAAATATGATGTATTTCTAGAGAAGTTTGTTACAGCCACATGCTCACTTTATATATTTATAAGGTGGTACTCCCTTTAAATCATGGTTAGATACGACTCTCAGATTGTTGTCTGTACTTTGATGTCTTCACCGCAACTCTGTCTCCCCGAAGTTCCCCAACCATCCCATTTGTCTTTGGTGCTTCTAATGTGTTTTACCACTCCCCAGTGAAACTCTGACCAATTGGTCAATCACTACACATATATACATATAAGTAAATTAAGTTTGGTTTAAAAAAGAATAAGAAGGGAATGCTAACAATGTACAAAAATTTAAACCATGATAACCTCTACCTTTCACAACAAAAGTGGTCTATACACTCAAAAGATAGAAAAGGCCTATAACTCTTTAGAAATGAAGAGAATCTACAAAAGCAACAAAATAGTTAAGGCTAAGCATAACTCTCCCTGAAACCTAACTATAGAAAGTAGCCACAAGAGAACTCTTGAGCCTATTGGGAGGCACCTCTACTCCATGAAAAGCCCTCCCATGTCGCTCCCTTCATGAAAGCCACATCAAGCACAAAGAAGCTAGCAACCACACCTTCCACCTTGGTTTCCCAACTCAACCTCCCACTATTCAAACATAACCCTTGTGACATCTCTATGAAAGGCACAATGCAAACTGAAGAAAGTCAAAACCAACTCCCAAAAATCCCTTGCCATCGCACAAATGAATAAACAAGTGAGAGACCGTCTCCTCGTCACACTTACAACAACACCAATTCACAAAGATGTCTTCTCCTTGTAAAATTATCAATTTTGAGGATCTTCTTGTGAGATGTATTCCACACAAAGGAAGCAATCTTGGACAGGGCTTCAACATACTAAATACCTGTCCAAGGAAAGTCACCCCTCTATTCCCTATTGAAGCTCCTTAAAAAGATTTCACATCAATACTCCCATTCCTATTGCCATAATAAGGAATCTTCACCCTCTCTAACGCCCCTATACAAGTAAAGAAGGTGAAGAAGGTTAGAAAGCTAATCCAATTCCCAATCTGGTAAATTTCCCAAAAGACATCGGAGCCCGATTGCAGAAATGGTCCACCATTGAGGCTTCTCTATCAACAACCAGAAGAAAGAAGGACAAAAAAGATCTCTCCCACTCCTTACCAATATACCATGTATGACACCCCAATTTCACCCTATTGCCTCCCCCCACCTTTAACCTAACTAATCTCAAGGAGTCCTCCCAAACTAATCGAATACCCTTCCAAAACCCCCTCTTATAGACATAACAACCTGTACTATTGTCCCGTCACCCCAACAAAGGACTAAAATTTTCCACCGCCACCCTCCTACAATAACTATCCCTATAATAAGCAAATGGCCATGATCTCTTGATCCCGAATCCCACCTGGCTCATTGGCATACAAACTGTGTCCTAGTCCATAAAATGGTATTTGCATTCTTCCCTACTCCTTTCCACAAAAAATCTCACTATAATTTTTCAAGCATCTTGGCAACCAATAAATGAAAAGTTTGTAAACATAAAATAGGTCAAAAGATTCGACAACGTGGGACCCAAAAGAAAGCCAAGGTATGTAACTAGGATGGATTCAATCTTACAACTCATAATGCAAATGAAATCACTAGCTTGCAAAACATCCTCCCAATGGAACTAGCTCAAACTTTGCCAAATTAACCTTCAAATGTGAGAACGCCTCAAAACATAAGAGGACATATCAAAGATAACTCAATTGGATTGGATTTGGCACAAGGAATGGGTCCCCTTGCCTCAAGCCATTCGAACTCTAAAAATAGTTAGTAGCAGGATAACCATTTACCAAAATATATAGTTGAGCTGTAGATATGCAAAAGGAAATCCATCCTGGCCATCTACTCCCAAAACCCATTCTTTTTTTTAACTTGTATTATAAAATATTTTAATTCACTTGATAATAAGCCTTCTCAATATCTAACTTGCAGATCATCCTGTGGCTTGCCTTTCCATTCCTTAATCTAGAATAAAAAGGTTTATTAGCTCCAAGCACTACATCAAGAATCTACATACCCTCCACAAATGCATTTTGAGAATTCAACACTTTTGCCAACAGTTTAAAGGCCTACCAATTAAGCTAATAGGTCTAAAATAGCTAGTGTGCTCTACCCTCATTTCTTAGGGATCGAGCAAAAGATTGCATTCAAACTCGTTTCAAAGTTCATACCCTTCACTTCCTTTTTCTCCACCCCCTAGCATTTCTAATTATCCGGCTTTGAAGCTTTTATCCCCATTGAGGTCCTTTAGAGCTCTAAGAATCTTAATCTTCAGAAAAAGGTGTCTCCAATCACTCTACTCCTTCCAAGGAGATACTATCAAAATCCATGTCATTTTGCTGAGGGTGCGACCCTCCCCTCTCTTGAAGTAGACCCCCTCGTAGAAGTTTGTAGTCCCTGTCCTGATCTCCGACTCCTTAAGAGCCTTGCCGTCAATACATACCCTCATATGAGATTGTTCCTTGGGTGAGCATTGATTATCCTATGAATCAAAGATCAGTGTATTTTTGTCCCCTTCCTTGATTCACTGGACAACCTTTTGCCTCCAACTATCTCTTCCATTTAATTATTCCCCCAAACTCTACCTTCAAATCCTCTCTTTTGATCATTTCCTCCCAAGACCAACCCTAGCTTTGATCTCATCAAAGCTTGAGATCTCCTCTAACACCTTAGCCTTTTGCACCTTTAGTCTACTAAGCTCCTTAATCCATCTCTTAAGGTCGTTTTATAAGAGCTTCAGCCTTTTAGCAAGGACAAAACTTGGGTTGCCCTCTACTTGATAGCTTCTCCACCAATCAAACACTGTCTCAAATACGCTTCACTTGTAGCCACATATATCTGTATAGATGTGTATATATTTTATCTGTCAATAGGTCAAAGTTTCACATATGATGTATGGTGGCTCTCTATCATAAGCGTTCCATTAATTGGATTCAGGATCCAGAATTTTTTATGCTCTTTTCTTAAATGAATGTGTTGTCTTGAAAGTGCCTTGGACCTTAGTTGCATGAAGTGGGAACGGGGGCAAGGGCAAGTGGGTGTAAGAATTTTGAAAGAACTTGTATATTCAATTATGTATAATACAAAGTGTACAATCGAGTTATATAGACCTAATCTAAAAAAGGAAATAAGAATAAACCTATATTCTTACAATCAACCTAATATATTTACATAATTAACATAATATTCTCACACTCTCGCTCAAACTCAAGGTGTTTTAGCAGAAAACACTAAGAGTTTGTCAAGAAGAAACTGAAAACGAGCAGTGGTGTGAGTCTTGGTAACGAAGTTAATAAGTTGAAGTGTCGAAGAGACGAAAGGAAGCGAGACGGAGCCAGATTGCAGTGCAGATATTAACGAACAAAATGACAATCAATCTCAATGTGTTTCGTTCGCTCATGGAAGACAGCGTTATGGGCAACTGCGAGTGTCACAGTAAAGAGAGGTCAGAGAAGATTAAGGGATACCCAAATCAAATAAGAGACAACGAAGGTAAATAATCTCAATAATGGCATAAGTCATAGTACGATACTCAGCCTCGGCAGTGGAACGTGCAACAATAGTCTGTTTCTTGCTCTTCTAAGAAATTAAGGAATCACTAAAGCCTCGTTTGGGAACCCTCTTTTTTAGCCAAAAAGTCAAAAAGTTACTAAATTAGCCAAAAAGCCAACAACCCATACCAAAAAGTCAAAGATTCCCTTTTCTCTCTACTTTTTGCACATCTTTTCGTAAAAAGTTAAAAAGTCATCCCAAACATACTAGTTTTTTTTAGCTCATATTTTAGCCAAATAGCCAAAAAGTTACTAAATTAGCCTGTTCCCAAACGAGGCCTAAGAAACATGCAGAAGCCAGAAGTAGACTTGCAATCAGTAACATCACCAGCTCAATCAGAATCAACATAGGCCACCAAGTCCAAAAAAGAAGTAGAGGACAATGGTAAGCCCTAAAATATAGTACCCCGAAGATAGCGAAGAATACGAACCAAAGCAACCCAATATGTAGAACGAGGAGCAAAAACAAACTGGCTAATCACTTGAACAACATAGGCAAAATCAAGGCGAGTGACAGTCTTAACCCACAAGCTCTTGATATAAAGTAGGATCATCTAGAGGGACACCATCAGTTGTGTTAAACTTCACATTAAGCTTAATGGGGGTATCAGAAATCTTAGTGCCAGTAAGACCGACACGGTGAATAACTTCATTTGCATACTTAGCTTGAGACAGAAAGTAACCTTTAGGAGAAGAAGCTATCTCAATACCAAGAAAATATCGCAAGGGAGATCCTTCATTTCGAAGGTGCAAAAGAGATGTTGCTTGACCTTTGAGATAACAAAAGAGTTAGAGCCAGTGATGATTATATCATCTACATATAGTAACAGGGCAGCGGGTGGCGGAAGAGGTTGGATTTAGTTCCTCGGCTGTAGATGGTGAGGTCGTTCCACAGCTTCCTAGTACTGACGGGCTGGCTTTGGTACTTCAACCTCTTGCTATGGAGGGTGGTGGGTCAGACGATCTGCGGGAACAACATCAAAATTTGATCCAGAATAGTGGTGGTTTGGACGGTTCGGCGGTTCCATCTTCTGAGGCTGTGTCAAATTGGGTGTTGGAGCATATTGGGGAAGTCAGCCGCTGTCTGGGTGTGTCGTTTGTGGGTCATGAAGAGGAGGCTATGCGATTATTTGCAGCAGTAGAGGCATCTTGGCGTCAGGGAACTCCTAGTTCGAGCGTGGGTACATCGTCTGTTTCCTCCAGCAAAATGCACCGGGAGCTTAAGAAATTGGAGTGTACTGTTAATTATGATCATGGGAGACAAACTGTTGGGACGAGGAGCTAGAAGAGAGCGTAGGGGACCACTGTTGTTGGAATGAAGTTAAAAATTTTATCTTGGAATGTGCGGGGTTTGCATGACAAGGATAAAAAGGTGGCAGTGAAGGCTGTGTTGCGTGGAGCCAAGGTGGACGTAGTGTGTTTACAAGAAACAAAGATGGAAGAGTTGGGACTGGAGTTGATTCGGGAGGTATGGGGGGGGCGGTTTGTGGACTGGGCTTTTTTGCCGTCTGTTGGGACGGCAGAGGGGGGTTCTTCTTGCTTGGGATAAGAGGGTGGTGGTGAGAGAGGAGGAGGAGGTGGGGGGTTTTTCGGTGTCCTGTTTGTTTCGATGTGTGGAGGATGGTTTTCGGTGGGCCTTTACTGGGGTGTATGGTCCGGTTCAACATTCGGAACAGGGAGGGTTTTTGGAGGAATTGGAAAGTATGGCATTTCGATGGGATGTTCCTTGGTGTGTTGGGGGAGATTTTAATGTTACTCGATGGCCATCGGAGAGGTCAGGGACCAATCGAGTCTCGGGTTATATGAGGTCTTTTTGTTCTTTGATTGATTCTTTGCAATTGGTTGATTTCCCTATTCAGGGAGGGAGCTTCACTTGGTCAAATGGGCAGAGCATGTCTCGCATTGATCGTTTTCTAGTGACTGGAGGATGGGAGGAGCATTTCTCGAAGGCAATCCAGCTACGACTGCCTCGTCCAGTGTCTGATCATTGGCCTATTGTGCTGGATAGTGGGGGAATTCGTTGTGGCCCTACGCCATTTTGGTTTGAGAATATGTGGCTGCAATCAGAGGGTTTTTTGGATGTGGTGCGTGGTTGGTGGAGTAGTTATGTTATTTCTGGTTCTCCTAGTAGTGTGTTGGCTCATAAATTGAAATTGCTCAAGGGAGATTTGAAGATTTGGAATACAGAGGTGTTTGGCCATTTAGAGGGCCAAAAAGCGGGGGTGGTGTCTTCGCTCCGAGCTTTTGATGATCTAGAGGCGCAAGGGGGTTTGTCCACTGCTGATAGTGTTCGGAAGGAGGCGGCCAGACAGGATTTTGTTCGTATTTCTCGTATGGAGGAGGTGTCCTTTACTTAGAAAATATGAGGAAGAAGAACTCAAAAAATATGAGGAAGAAGGAATATATTGCTGTTATATTCAAAACTTCTTATCTTGTGAAGAGAAAACTACACTCCTTATATAGGAGAGAACAAGAGCTACTATTTGTGCCACTAAGATCTACTATCACCACTAAGAGATCCACTATCACCACTAAGAGCCACTACCTATCTCCTTACATAATATATACATTCATTATAGCCACTATCTAGATTACTATATACATCCATTATAGCCACTATCTAGATCACTAACATAGTGTATATAGACATTATCATAACCCACTAACAGCCACTATATGTCCACTAACAGCCACTAATAATAATCAGATTTCCAGCACCTTTAGACAAAAATCTAGATGTTTGTGGTTGAAGGATGGGGATAGAAACACGAAATTCTTTCATCGGATGGCCAATGCACATCGGCGGGTTAATCAAATTAATCGAATGTGGGTGGATGGTAGACAGTTATGTGCGGATCTGGAAATTCGGGAAGGGATTGTGGGTTTCTATCAAAATTTGTTTCGGCAACAAGAAATTAAGTGGCGGCCAAGCTTGGACGGGGTTCAGTTTGATACGATTTCGGCGGAGACTAACGACCGTTTGGTGTGTGCTTTTACGGAGGAGGAGGTGTTTGGGGCTTTGCAGGCCATGAGTGGTGACAAAGCTCCGGAACCTGATGGATTTTCTTTAGCTTTTTTCCAGCATTGTTGGAGTGTGGTCAAGGGTGATGTGATGGAAACTTTCGAGGCGTTTTACCGTTCTGGCCAATTTGAAAAAAGTTTTAATGCAACTTTCTTGGTTTTGAGTCCAAAGAAAGGGGGGGCTGAGGATGTTCGTGACTTCCGGCCTATTAGTTTGTTGGGCAGTGTGTATAAAATCTTAGCTAAAGTTCTTGCCATTAGACTTAGAGGGGTTTTACAGGCTGTGGTATCTGAGTCTCAGAATGCGTTTGTTGGCGGTAGGCAGATTTTAGATGCTGTGTTGGTTGCCAATGAGTGTGTGGATTCTCGAATTCGACAACACTGTCCCAGTCTGATTTGCAAATTGGATATTGAGAAGGCATATGACAATGTTAATTGGGATTTTCTCATGTATTGTTGGATCGGATAGGTTTTGGGGACACTTGGTGCCGTTGGATTAAGTTTTGCGTTTCGACTGTGCGGATGTCTGTCTTGATTAATGGATCTCCAGCAGGTTTTTTCCGACGTATCGGGGTCTTCGGCAGGGGGATCCGTTGTCACCTCTGTTATTTATTTTAGTGATGGAGGCGTTAAGTAGATTGTTGGATAGAGCTGTGCGTGGAGGTCTCCTGGGGGGTTTTGCTGTGGGTTCATTGTCTGGGGTGTCTCTTGTTGTATCTCATTTATTATATGCAGATGACGCTCTGATCTTTTGCGGGGCTGATGTCGAGCAGGTGGGGCATTTGCGGTGTGTGTTTTTATGTTTTGAGGCGGTTTCGGGCCTTCGGGTTAATTTGCGGAAGTCGGAGCTTATTCCAGTTGGGGAGGTTGTGTGGTTACCGGTTTTAGCTGCGGTCTTGGGATGTAGGATGTTAGTTTTGCGGGTTAGTTATTTGGGATTGTCATTAGGTGCCTCTTTCAAGGCGAAAGGGGTGTGGGATGGGGTGGTGGAGCGTGTACAGCGTCGTGTGGCGGGTTGGAAGAGGCAGTATTTGTCAAAGGGTGGTCGGTTGACGTTGATTAAGAGTGTGTTGAGCAGTATTCCGACCTATTTTATGTCGGTCCATGTTATTCCGGTATCAGTCGCGCATCGGTTGGAGAGGCTTCAGCGGGATTTTTTGTGGGGTAGTACTGTTGATGAATTTTGGTATCATTTGGTTGACTGGGGGAGGATTTGTCAGCCTAAGCCTGCAGGGGGGTTGGGGGTGAGGAAGTTGGTGACTTTTAATCAGGCTTTGTTAGGGAAATGGTTGTGGCGGTTTGCTTTGGAGGCGGACAGGTTCTGGCGGAGGGTGGTGACTTCTAAGTATGGGGTGGGGAGGGGGAATTGGATTTCGGGGGATGTGCTTACCTCACATGGCTGTGGGCTTTGGAAAGGGCTTTGGATGGGTTGGGAGGAGTTTTGGAGGTGGGTAGTTTTTAGGGTGGGTAATGGGTTGCGGGTGCGGTTTTGGAAGGATAGGTGGTGTGGGGTGGAGTCTTTGGCGGTCCGTTTTCCGTTGATTTTTCATATTGTGGTTGATCGGGAGGCGACGGTGGCATCTTATTTAGGGGGTGGCGATGTGGTGGTGTGGGATATTCAGTTGCGGTGTGCGGTGCATGATTGAGAGGTTGCTCAGTTAATAGAGTTGTGGTCTGTGTTATATGGTCTGGGAATAAATGGGAGGGGCCAAGATGTTATGGAGTGGACTGGGGTGGGGGCTAAGAGGCGGTTTTCAGTTGCATCTTTCTATAAAGGTTTGGTGGGGGATGATGGTTTTGCTTTTCCTTGGAATAGTGTTTGGCTACTGGGTGTTCCGTCTAAGGTGGTTTTCTTTATGTGGACGGCTGCTTTTGGCCGGAATCTTACTTTGGACAACTTAATGCGGCGTGGTCATGTTTTAGTGAATCGGTGTTGCATGTGTTGTCGCACTGCAGAGTCGGTGGATCATTTGTTTCTTCATTGTTTGGTGGCTTCTCAGTTGTGGGGTTTTATTTGTTCTCTTTTTGGGATTGTTTGGGTTCAACCTAAAGGGGTGGTGGATATGCTTTGGACGTGGCGGGGTGTTAGGTTTGGGCGCCGTTGGCGGCGAGTTTGGGCGTTGGCATCGTTTTGTTTGATGTGGCTTGTTTGGTTGGAGCGGAATCGGCGTACTTTCTTAGACAATGCTCATGAGGTTGTTTGGTTACAAAATCGCCTTTTAGTAGTTATGTATAGTTGGTTGGAGAGGAAGGTTGATCCAGACTTATTTATTTTTTTGGATTTTCTAGAAGATGTGATTGGTTAGCTTTGTTTATGCGTAGTTTTCCCCAAATTGGGGAAGGCTTTTCTGTATTGGTTTGCATCATCTTGATGCGGTTTTAATAAAGTCTGGTTTTAATTATCAAAAAAAAAAAAAAACAAGGCAACAAAACCAATAGAGGTGTGAAGGAGAAACAAAGTAGAATCCTAGACACAAGGATGAAACCCACGCTGAGTGACAGCAACCTGAAAGCGATCATACTAAGCACGAGGGGATTGCTTTAAACTATATAGAGCATGCCGAAGACAACAAACTTGTCCAGAGGAATGAGGAAGGCCAAGGGGAGGACGCATGTAAACCTCCTCAGTGACATGGCCATTAAAAGAAGCATTCTTAACATCCATCTGATAGAGAGGCCAATGACGAACAGCAGCAATAGAAATCAAAGTACGGACATTAGCCATCTTGGTAATAGGGGCAAAGGTCTCCTCCTAATCAATACCATAGCCTTGTGAAAAACCTTTAGCAACCAGGCGAGTTTTGTAGTGTTTAAGAGAACCATCAGAGTGAGTCTTGACTTTATAGACCCATTTGCAACCAATCAAATTTTTGCCAGTAGGCAATGGAACCAACTCCTAAGTAGTTGTCTTCTACAAAGCAAACAACTCATCCGCCATAGCTTTAACCCAATTACCATCCTGACAGGCCTCCTTGTAAGACTAAGGTTCTGAAAAGAGTGAATAGCAGACAAAAAGGTACAGTATGAAGGAGAAAGACATGTTTTAGTAAAATCAAGTTTGACTATTTGTTTACGGTTGCAAAGAAAATACTTACGGTTAACAAGATTAGAGTCATCAGAAGCAGGAGGATTAGCAGCAGGGACAGAGGCAACCGGTGGAGGGAGAGCCTGGCGACGAGAATAGAATAACGGAGAAAGAGGAGGAGAAGAGGGAACAGACTCTTTGGGGACAGTGGAGAAAGACTCAACAGGAGGGGTGGTAGGAGGAGATGAGGGAACAAGCTTATGCGGAATAGTAGAGATGTACTCGTCAAAAAGGACCTCAGAAGGAAATGGATCAATGTGAATCAAATCCTCTTTAGAAATTGAGGCTATAAGAGGAGGAAGCTGAAAGTAAGACAGACGTTCGAGAAAAGTAACATGGCGGGAGACATAAAGGTGATGGGAAATAGGGTCATAACAGCAATAACCTTTCTGAGTAAGACTATAACCCAAAAAGACACACAAGACAGACCAGACACTAAGTTTGGTCCTATCTTTATGAGATAAAAGGACAAAACAAGCAGACCCAAACACACGAAGGAGGGAGTAATTGGGAAGTTGAGAAAACAGAGCCTCATAAAGAGACTGACCAGAGAGAAGGGAAGTAGGCATACGATTGAAAAGAAAAGCAGCAGTAAGAACTACCTCACCCAAAAACAGAGTCGAAACAGGGGTAGAGAGAAGAAGTGACCTAGTTGTCTTAAGGAGATGACGGTGTTTACGCTCAGCTCGACCATTTTAGCTAGGTGTATCAATACAGGAAGTTTGGTGAATAGTACCCAATTTGGCCAAATACTCGCAACTACATTTTTAAAATCCCCATCCAAGTCAGACCGTAACAATTTAATAGTAGACCCAAACTGTGTAGTGATCATAGACTGAAAAGTACGGTATATCTAGTAGAAGTCAGACTTATGAGTCATAAGATAAACCCAAGTGTAACGGGTGCAATGATCAACAAATGATACATAGTATGCAGAACTTTTTTTGACAGGAGAAGGATCCCAGACATCAGTGTGGATTAAAGAAAATGGTGTATCAAATATAGAAATATTTTTACGAAAAGGTAAGGCTATCATTTTGGTAAGTTTACACTCCCGACACTCGGTCATTTGACTAGGAGAAATTTTACCCAATATACCTAACTAAGCTAAATACCGTAAGCGGTCATCAGACAAATGCCCTAATCTAAAATGCCACAAATAGAAAGGACTTGACAAAGAATCTAACTGAAAAGAGGAAAAGGTAGTTGGAGAGGTAGTCATAGGCAGATGCAAGCTCTCCACTACAGAGAGATCTCCAACTCTATGGTCGGTCTCAATCTGCTGCTTGGACATCCGATCATGCACAGAACAAATAGAAGAAGAAAAGATAACATCAAAACTAAAGGTATCAAGTTGATTGATAGATAATAAACTGACAAATAACTAAGGAATATGAAGGACAGATTGAATAGAGACAGCAGACATAGCAGACGGTATGACAAACCCAACAGATATAACAAACATACCAAACCCATTAGCAGCATTAACAGTAATAGGAAAGGGAGGACAAATACAATTTTGAAGTAAGGAGAAATGGAGTCTCATATGATAAGACACCAGAGTCAAAAATCCAGACAGACGAAGAGATACCTAAAGAAGACACAAGCAAACCTGAATAAATAGAGGAAACAGCGGAGGCAGATGGGGACGGTTGGGAGGTAGACAATATATATTGAAGTTGAGCAATCTGAGCACTCAAAGAAGTCAAGTCAGGATCAAGAGTCGAAGCAGATGTAATAGAACCAGCAAGAGGCCGAAAAGTGCTCGAAATTGGGTTTGAAATTGTTGAGAAAACGAGGCAGGCAGACGTCCTTTCTTAGGACAATGATACTTCCAATAGCCCCTCTGATGGCACAAGGCACATTCATCAAAAGTCAGAGACATTGTAATAACTAGAGAGATAAGGGGTTAAAGTGTAGTAAATCCAAAATAGAAAAAAAAATAGCTAAACAAGGAGTCGAAGAGTAATAACCAGAAATCTGAGGGGTCAAACTATAATAAGCCAAAGCTAACACCAGATGGGTCAAAATGTAATAAATATAAAAGTTACCAAGAGAACCACTAAGGACAATGCAAATGGGTCACAACTGAGCTTCAAAACAACATCAGAAATTGAATCACCAACACCAGAAATCGATCCACAAGCCAGACGAGAACTAGATAGATCGAGTTGAACCAAATGAATAGTCGACCCAGGCAGACTAGTCGAACAAGAGAGAGAGAGAGAGAATGACCTTCGAATTGATGAAGCAGAACCAGACAAGTAGCAAGTCAATCGCAATCAAGGGAGAAAACCACAAACAGATGCGACGAAACAACCAAATGGTTCTTCTCAAACCAAACGATCCAACCAGATGGGTTGAACAAGCCAAATGAATCAAGCGACTCAATGGGTTTGACAAACTAATGTGACAAACAAATGGGAGGAGTAGATTGGTCAAATCCTGACCAACCAGTGATGGGTCGTGAGATGGGTTGAACAAATAGAGGTCGCTTGTTCAAACTCTGATGAGTGCTACCCAACGAACCAATAGAGCAAACTCGAGCGAACTAGAGAAGCTTTGATACCATGTAAGAATTCTGAAAGAACTTGTATATTCAATTATGTATAATACAAAGTGTACAACCGAGTTATATAGACCTAACCTAAAAAGGGAAATAAGAATAAACCTATATTCTTACAATCAATCTAATATATTTACATAATTAACATAATATTCTCATAGAGGGGGCTCAGGGTACATGGAAGTGTCTAAGGTTGGGAGTGCCTAGATGAAATAAATATAAATATATTATGAGAAATATTTTTGTTGCTTAGTTGTAATACATATGTTAAATGTTATGGGCTCTACACCAGGTAGATTGTTGACTAGTTATGGGTGGATCTAGGTCTAGATCACCCAATTGCAATTATGATGCAGATTTCTAGCCAAGGACTTGATTTTATTGCACTATGACAAGCCCTCAAAATATTTATTGATGGATGGTTGCTTTGCCTTTGAATATTATGTTTTAGTTTATTGACAGTTAGTAGTGAGGGTCTTGTGTTTTCTTTTCGTGTCAAGGATTTTTATATACACATCGGTGCTGTGTATTCACTGGATTGTCATTGAAGTTTGACCAGTTAAGCTTTATCTTCTTCTTGTGTATTTTTAATTTCATGCACTAAATTATTTTATTGTGTTCCATTCATTGTTTATTATTATTTTTTATGCTTGGCATTCTGTGTTACTAGTCTGAGTCAGCTTCAGTTAATTATTAACTGGAGCAAATTCTTTGTTAGCCACAAGATTATGAGAAAGCACTTGTGTTATGTCCTTTTTATTATATCGTCAGTGGTTTTTGGTGTGTGAAAGAGTTGAAGAGAAGTGGCAATCAAAGGTTTTAATGTTTGTATTTATTAGAAAACAATTTATACTGTCTTGTTGGAAAACTTTACATATATTTCATGTAGTAAAGCACTTGTGTTATGTTCATTTTCTTTTATCATCAGTGGTTTTTTTGGTTGAGTGCATTTAGGATTGTTCATAAGTGGCTTTTGGAAGTCCCATGAACACAGCTGTCTCTCCTCTTTCCTCTTTGAGGATTGTAATAATTCTGTTGTTCATTACATATATACTTAACTGTTTTTGTTAAATTGGCGTCATCATGTTAGATTATTTGGTATGAATTTTATCTGTTTTGAAACATTGCGAGTATATATATGTTCCTGCAGAAGTTTGAGGCATATGATTCAAAAGGTGCTGTTGTTGCTGGAGATAAAAATAAGGAGGTAGGGTATATAGAACTGTAATAGTTTTCCTGGTCAATTCTGCCCTAATGTTTCTTTAAAATAATTGTGACATATGCATCATAATCAATGCAACAATTTCTTATTATTGACCGTTCTTTGTATACATGTCATTTCTGATATAGGCTGAATGACTCCATTTGTTAGATACTTGGCCAATCTATAAATTTCAGTACTTACAAATTGCTGGACAGTACAATTTAACATGAGCATAGTAGAGTCATCTTTTGCTTTTATTAGTTTCACAGGAGAACTTATTTTTGTTAGATAGGATCTAGTTTTATTTTGTATACAAACTGTTTTCTGAGGTTGTGCCCCTTTTGGCACTTTTTGTGATTAATATACACATTTACCTGTATAAAAAAAGAAAAAAGAAAAAAAAACTAACCAATAAAATGCCAGATGAGTGGTGTCTTTTTTGTACCTATTATACAAATAAGGGGAGTCATCAATATTGTTCACATTGTATGGGTATTAAGCTTATGATTCTTACACAAAATTTTGAAGAGAGTGATTGAGTTTAGATTGTCACTTCAAATAGCATTATGTTAGAAGGAGAAGTAGTATTAACAGTTTGTTTGGTATTTATGATTGGGAGGCTAAGAACAGAAGCTATGTTGTATGGACTCGAGTATGGGTGTCAATTGCATATCTAGATGTCGTACCTATCAAACATTCAATGTAAGAGTACGTGGACTCGGCAAAAATATGGCCATATTTTTATAGTTTTAATCTATTGTGTGGGATAAAACAGTCTTACATGTGACATACAATATCAAAAAGGTATTTTACTCATTTTATAGCAATTATACAACAATATACACATATACCATATTATATATGTGTTTTATTCATGCGCTCAAGCATGCGAAGAAAGCCAGCTTCTATTATATTAGTAAAGGGCATTTAGGCTTTACTATTATAATATATATGACTTTTCTCACTTGTTGCTTTCGAGCCGCTTTACTTGTAAGGGTGCTTGTTTTCAACACACAAATTGCTTGATGGGGCCGATGCTATAAACCTGATGTTGTCATCATAGACCACGACAAATTCATCTAATCTAAATAACGCCTAAGAACATCGTTCATCAACCTCATAAAGGTTGTAGGTGCGTTGCCCTTACCATAATACGGCCGAATGGCATGTCAATCCATTCATATAACCCTTGCCTTGTCTTTAACGCAGTCTTCCAACACCTTCCCCCACTTGCACTTGGTGGTATCCCAACTAATGATAGTGTTAAATAAAAATATATTAGAAGTGTTTGATGAAAGTATCTTCAGACACATGTCCCACACCCTTGTCCAATTGTTAGGTGTTCAATATGGGTATTTGATTTATTTTGAAGACTCCATGTAACATAGAATGGAAGCTATTTTGAAGACTCCATATAACCCTTGCCTTGTTCGATATGGGTATTTGATTTATTTTGAAGACTCCATGTAACATAGAGTGGGAATAACATTTCCCTTAATCTATCGACAAGACTTGGTGGAAGTTTTGTAGAGACTTGTAAATAGCCTATGGTAGGGTCCTTCAAGATATGATATAGTGAGTGGCCTTTAGAGATGAATGACTGAAAATAAGATATATTATATATTTATGTGATAAAGGACATGCTTGATTGTATTATGACTATAAGAACAAACATTGGAGAAATAATGATTTCCTTCGCCATGGATTTCCCTTAATTTCTACTACAGTTTGTACTCATTGGGGGGGTGATTAGATTGGGTAATAAGGGTAACTTGATTTTATACTTCAAACCTTGATTTTCCATATCCTTAGCCTAGTTTTATCTTTGGGTGGTTTATGAGAGTAACTCGTAACTGCTAGTGTGGTTATGGTTAAATTACACACCCACATGCAAGAATTAGTCCCTATTTGTAGGGACAAAAAGGAAAACAAAATGAATGGTTACTCATGTTGTTATTTTGCTATTAACTGGTGCAAAGGACAAGAAGGCACCCATATACTAGGAAAGAAAAAAGATTGGATAAGTTGCTCAAGCAGGTTTTCTAATGATGCATAGTGATCAAAGGTATATTTGGAGGGCTCACACAATTTGATGACTCAATTGTCTTTTCACATGGCATTTGTAAGTGAAAATTTGTCATCATGAATTGGCCATCTAGGAAATACAGTGATCACTTCATGTATAGTGTTGGGTCAGTTTTAGGATTTATTATCACAATTTATGGAAAGGCCACTTTTTCCATATTGACCCAATTATGGATATTTTTTTGAAATGAATACTATATAAAATGCCAATGGACACTTAACACTATAAGGTACAAAATTGCTTAAACCTGTTTTGACTTTTAAGGATCCATACCATATAGTCAGCATGACCTTTGACTCTGACGTCCAGATTTTTAGCGAATGATCGATTCTATGCCATCGCATGGCTACTTTTGTCATAACTAATATTGTTTATTTCAATAATAATTAGTTTGTTTATTTTTTATACGATATATGCATGCAAGCAGTCTTTGAACCCATACCTCCTCTTCAAGGTAACAGCTAGTGGCCTCGTGGTCTGTGTTACTACTTATAGCTTGATAGAGTTACCAAATTTTCCTAAGTCAGTAATTTCTCATCTTTTCTTTCAAAAGATAATTGGTGCTTCGCTTGTTTTGCATAGGTACTTGTCCGTGATATATGGGTTTTTGAGAAATCTATGTTCCACCCTGGATCCTACTGGCGTCTTTGTGGACGAGTTAAGTTCTAGCCGAGCTAATGCTTTTGCCAGTACTCAAAATCTTTTGGTGTTGATGATGACAAATATATGCTGCTCCCAATTTTGTGAGTTAAGTAGATTGTACCTTATCTGATCATTTTGGCATTTCATTTAATTTTTTTTTTATTTAAAAATTACATTTTGTATCCTGGTGTCAAGGAAATAAAAATTAATATGAACATTAAGTTCTAGCCGGGCTTACCTTTTTGCCAGTGCTCAATCTTTTAGCGTTGACGATGGCAAATATTTGCTGCTCCCAGTTTTGTGAGTTAGAAAGATCGTTTCTTATCTGATTATTTTGGCATTTCATTTATTTATTTTATTTAAAAATTACATTTTGTATCCTGGTGTCTAGGAAATAAAAATGAATATGAACAGGGCCTACTGTATTCCTTCTTTTATATATATATATATATATATATATTTTGGGTGGCATGAGTGAAAGATGATGCAAGCAAAATCTACACTGGTGGTGTTTTCGAATCTACTCAATTTGAGTACCAAATCCATCCAACACAGAGGTCACAATGCAACCATGGCTACCTTTCCACCCTCCTTGAAACCATAACTACTTCTCCCTGATAATGTAAGCTCTTCTTTTTTCTTATTTATTTATTTATTTATTTAGGGTCAGAACCAAGCTCAGCCGCATTTCTGTTTGGTTGTGTTTTTGGTTTTTGGAAACAAAAATATTGAAAAGTTTGAAAGGGTTTTCATATAGTTTTTATTTTTTAACAAAACAAGTTAAAAAAAATTAAAATAAAAAAATTAATTGGTGTTTTCTCGAAAAATGGACTGTTTTTAGAAAATTTTCTTGAAAATAATTTGTCAAAGAAAAATGAAAACACAACTTAATAGGCACCTTCTAGTATGAAGGTCTTTGAAGGCTGTGTTTGGTTTATGAATTTCGAAAAAAATTTAGAAAGGAAAAGGAAAAATATAGGTAAAATGTTTTCTTTTTCCTTTTCAAATCTCTCTCCAAATCCATCAACCAAATACTGTCTTAGTTTACCTTTTGTCAAATTTCCGAAATTTGTTATTTTTGAAGCTTGAATTTTTGAAGTTTTCTGAGATTGTCCTTGTAGAAGAATAGGATTAGTGCTGAGGTCTGGATATGCCAAAAGTATATAAAATCCAAAGCAAAAGCAAAAGCAAAATTTAACGAAGTATAAAGTTTCCACCATTATTGCCACAATGCCTTTGATAATCTTACAAGCAAGCATTTACTGCTTTAAGCAAAAGTGGATGAAGAACAAAAACAAATAGACTCCTTCCAAGAAAAGAAAAGAATGTCTTCTAAGCAATCTCTCTTTGCTCAAACTCTACCTCTCTTTTGTTTCTCAAACACTCAAAACACACCTCATTCATTCCAATCATCATATTCATCCAAAAGAGTATAAACACTCCAAGAAATGGATCAAAGAGAGAACCAAATCCACTCTCTTGACATCTACAATAAGCTCCTTGATTTCGTTACAAAAAGCTTAATAGCACTAGCTCTCAAAATCACGGTCTTTGGTTTAGCCGTCTGTCATTGGCTCTTCAACTTCATCGTCCAAAACCTAGCAGCGCAGGCTATCAAGCCTGTGAGATTGGGGCCTTCGTTGCATCACAGTTCACCACAGGTGCCTCGAGCCAATGCAATGCCGGGTCAGAGAAAGATGGTGAAGAGCTCTCACCAATAACAGAACAGAGCTAGTATACCCCAAGTAAGAAGAAGATATATTGCACCATTAATTAGCTATGTTAATCTTTTGGCCATCTTGGTACAACTATCATATTTATTTCACCAAACAGCTTTTTTTATTTTTTTATTTCTGTTTCTTTCTTTATCTCTCTCTTCAAATGACTACAAAAAAAGTGTACTACAGTTTCCATTGAAGTAAATTAGACCAGTGCCACCACTTAGAGGCTTCATGTGATGTTAATTTTGACTCAATCTTTCATGCATTAGAAAAAAGAAAAATGAGAAGTGTGTGTGTCCAATGCTTTATGGATGTTAATAAATGAGAAGACTACAATTTTCTTTAAGGAATAAGCATAATATCTCCATCGAAGGACTGAAATTATCTGTTGATTAAAATTCTTACACCTTATTAGGAAATCAGAATTCGAATATTTAATCTTCATCAGACTTTATTGTAATACAATTCATTGTAAAAAAGATCACTTCTATTCAAACTGACTTTTGATCTAAAACCGACGGGTCATTTCCCAAATTAAGCCAAATTACCAACCTACTAGTTTGGACAGAATTCCCAAACTAGGCTAAAACGTGGTTCACAACCACGCTTTCAACGTTTTTGTGCCTGTTGCGCGGAAAATTTCTAAAACCGTAAAAGCGTGTTTCAGAATCACGCTTTTAATTAAGAAAGCGTGGTTACAAACCATGCTTTTAATTAAATTTTTTTTTGTTGTGAAAGCGTTGTTGTGAATCACGCTTTTAACTGAATTTTTTTTTTTAATGAAAACGTGGTTGTGAACCACGCTTTTAACTCAAATTTTTTTTCTTTTGAAAACGTGGTTGTGAACCACGCTTCTAAGCAAAAAATTTCCTTTTTAAGTAGAAGCGTGGTTCATAACCACGCTTTTGAAACTTATATAAAATCTCCCTAGCCCCGTCATTTGCAATAACGCTTGTTACACTTACCTTTTTTCGACTTACCTTTTTTCGACTTCACTCTCGCTCCCTGCTCTCACTCTCGTTCTTACTGCTCTCTCTCTCTCGCTCTGCTCGAGCTCTCTCTGCTCTCATACTCTCTCTCTGCTCTCTCTCGTTGGTATGGTGTCTGTCTCTCTCTGTTGATCTACTTTTATGCGTTAATTGTGTTTGGGCAATTGGACATGATTTTGGCGTTTTGTGTTAGATTCATTATTTTGGCGTTTTGTGTTAAATTCAAGCAGCTTTCATTCTTTTATAGATGTTACAGAAATGATAAAATTGAAATAAATTAAAAAATTTAAGAAACAAAATAGAACAGATTTTAATGACATTGGTATCCTCTCTAACTTTTTCATAGTAAATGATGCAAGCTCAAACCATCATTTAGGAGGAATTATCATATCTTTCAAAAAATTTAATTAAATTCTGTGTTTTTTTAATTTTATTAATTGTTTTATATAATACATAGGAGAAAAAAATAAGAAATAATAAATATGTAACCAATAGAATTGCAAGAATATATTATATAAGATATAGAACGGACCTATATGATAATTTTTTAGGTGTTTAAGTTGAACCCCTTTCCATTTTTCTTGAATTTAGGCTACAGTAATTTCTTCCCTTTGCACCAAAAAAAAAAAAATAATAATAATAATAAAATAATTGTGAATTACAAATATATTTTATAGGGTTTTGCATTGTGAAATCTGAAATTAGGGTTGTGGTTTCAGAAATTAGGGTTTTGAATTGTGAATCCTGTCTATATTTTTTGTATTGTGAATTGTGAATCCTATCTATATTTTTTGAAATTAGGGTTTTGAATTTTGAATTGTGAATCATGTGACTTGGTGCACAGGCATTGCTTTTCTCTGTTTTCTGATTACAGTGACAACTCATCTCTTATTGATATATGTGGGATTGTCAATTCAGAAAGTCACGTGGCAACAGTGAATTCATTGATTTACCTTACAGTGAGTATGCCCTTATTTTGTCGGTATATACAGATGGATTGTCAAGTCATGTGACTCGGTGTACAGGCATTGTTTTTCTCTGTTCTCTAATTACAGTGACAACTCATCTCTTATTGATATATGTGGGATTGTCAATTCAGAAAGTCACATGGCAACAGTGAATTCACTGATTTACCTTACAGTGAGCATGCCCTTTTTTTGTCGGTATATGCATATGGATTGTCAAGTCATGTGACTTGGTGCACAGGTATTGCTTTTCTCTGTTTTCCTGATTACAGTGACAACTCATCTCTTATTGATATATGTGGGATTGTCAATTCAGAAAGTCACATGGCAACAGTGAATTCACTGATTTACCTTACAGTGAGCATGCCCTTATTTTGTTGGTATATGCAGATAGATTGTCAAGTCACGTGACTTGGTACACAGTATTTGCTTTTCTCTATTTTTTCATTCTAGTGACAACTCATACCTTGTTCGTATATGTGGGATTGTCAGGCAGAGGCATTTATTTTCTATGGTTTTTCCTTTAATGTCTTTTTAAAGTCGTTCATAACCAACTATATAAACGACTATAGGTGAAGACACAACCTTACAACTCATTTCGCCCTACGAAATTATCATTCATTTGTTTAAAAAAATTAGCATGGCTACACGATTCATGGGAGGGAGTGGGAATCGCAGAGGTGGTAGGAACTTGCAAAGGGGTGACAGTTCACGACGAGGAGAGGGAAGGGGACGTGGCAATGCTGAAGATGAAACAACAATACCTGTTTTAGATTATGCTTGTGGTTATTGTGATAAGTTTAGGAAGCGACATTTTTTGATGCCCAAGTATTATCCAGTTTAGGGAGGTTCATGTATAGAGCCATCTGACAATCAAACAGGATATGGTTTATCTGACGCTGCTCGTCTCAAGTGGCCCGCACTATTTATAGAGCGGGTACAGCTGGAAACCTTAAGTCGGGAAAATCAACTTAGGGTGCCAAAAGCACGTTCTGTTGAGATCCAAAAAGAAGATCCTGATAATGTTGATCGACTATGTGAAAGACTACAACGTGAGATTTCTCAAATGCACCGTAGGTTAGCCCGCGATATGCAACTATACATAGTTAAGAAGGATGCCCAGAAGAACAGAACAGAACCAAATGTTGCGGCTATCAAGGGTATCATGGAGGATCCTGAACTTGTCTCTGACGCTGAGCTTTCGGATTATTCAGACTCTGAGATTGCCGATTTAAGCGCGAATTAGGTGTTTATGTCTATGCTTCCGCAATATTAGGTCATGCATTAATATGTAATGTCTGTGTTAGACTAAGTATTTCCGTAATGAGTTTGTCAGATTGTCTGCCTAATATTTGTCTGTCTAACTGTTATGTTTATGTATTGTGTGTTCAGTTCAGGGTGTCCAGGATGTATGTATTGTGTGTTCAGTTCATGGTGTCCAAAATATATTTTTGTGGGAGACTTATGTCTGTACTACCTATGTAACTGAAAACTGTTACATTTGCAACTTCAGTTATATTGTTTTCATGCATGTATGAGTATTTAGTAAATTAGTGACTTCGTATATTATGTATTAAGTTTTATTACAAAAATGTTGACAAAATTTATTTTAGGAGAAATACACATTCTCTTAACTTGTTCATCTTCTCAATCGTGACAACCCAAAAATGTAACCATTATTCATTGAATATAACAAATAACGTTATCATTCTTACAAAAAATACACTACCAATTGAATAAAACAAATAACCTTTCCATTTATTCATTCATTGCACAACATCAGTCTTATGAAATAAGCGAAACCAATTGAATCACAATAACATCAACTCCAATCCAATATTTACATTACATAAGTTCCTGTTCGTAATCAGAATTCAAATTACATACAAGTTACATTACATAGCAAAAAACGGAAAAAGTACCATTCGTATGTAAAAAATACATCACAAAAATTTGAGGTCTTTCTCTTCTTCCTTCTTGCTGCAGCTCTCGCGGTGGCCTTCTTCTTCTTGGCCTACTCCACAGTGCTCTTCGCTTCTCACCCTTCGTCGTTGTTCGTCAAACTGCACAGTGTGTGGGTGTGCTTCGGACTGTAGAACATGTATATCACCTTCTAACCGGTTTTACTAAAAAAAAAATTAATGAAAACGGCTACAAAACGGTGTTACTAAACCTGTTTTCTGAATTACATTATCACCTTCTAACTCAAAACAAAGATAAAATAAAAAATATATATATATTTAAATGAAAACGGCTTTAGTAAAGCCAAAACTAATTTTTGAATAACACCTTCTAACCCAAAACAAAGACAAAAGAAAAAAAAAAAAAAATTTATATGAAAATGGCTTTAGTAAAGCCAAAAGAAATTTTTAAATTACATTATCACCTTCTAACCCAAAACAAAGACAAAAGTAAAAACAAAAAAAAATTACATGAAAACGGCTTTAGTAAAACCAAAAAAAATTTCTGAATTACGCCTTTTAACCCAAAACAAAGACAAAAGAAAAGAAAAAACAATTAACATGAGAACGGCTTTAGTAAAGCCAAAAAAAAATTATGAATTACATTATCACTAAAACAATGACAACAGAAAAAAATAAATAAATAAAATAAAATAAATTTTTTTTTACATGAACAGTAAAAAGCGTGGTTCACATCCACGCTTTATTCGGTGAACAGTGAAAGCGTGGTTCACAACCACGTTTTCAGGGGAAAAATTATTTTGGTGAAAAGCGTGGTTCACAACCATGTTTTCAGAAGAAAATAAATTTTTGGTTAAAAGCGTGGTTCATAACCACGTTTTCATTATAAAAAAAATTCAATTGAAAGTGTGGTTCACAACAATGCTTTCATAAAAAAAAAATTAATTAAAAGCGTGGTTTGTAACCACGCTTTATTAATTAAAAGCGTGATTCTAAAACACGCTTTTACGATTTCAGGAATTTTCCGCGCTGCAGGTACAAAAACGTTGAAAGCGTGGTTGTGAACCACGTTTTAGCTTAATTTAGAAATTCCGTCCAAACTAAGCTTAGTTTGAGAATTAAGTTAGTAATTTGGCTTATTTTGAGAAAAGCTCCAAAACCGACGGAGCTAGTAGCTATACTTGGGAGTCATTATCGGCCAAGGAGCATTAATTATTCACTTGTAAAAAAGTCTTATAAGAATCAATGTATATGCACAAAAAAAATATTGAATTAGTTTCGATACATTATTAATTGAATGTAACTTTTTTTATATAAGTATTGCTAAAGAAATATTTCACAATAAAACTAAATAAATCTAAAAAAAATAGTTTTTCTAGTTTTAAATTATTAGATCTCAGTATGCAATCGGTTAAATTACTGTTTCAATTTATTTTATTGATTTATATAATATAATAAATAAAAAGTAAAACATACTTAAGACCTCTAAAACATGATCCTCAAATTTATACTCAATGGCTTTGAGTGTTATATGTCAATTGATTTGTTTAGAAATCAATCAATTAAGACCTGATCCCTACCATATCATTGTCAATAAGTTTATGATTAATTATCAAAAAGTCCTATCTATATATTTGGTTGTAGTTTAGGTGCTGTCAAAAAGTTTTTGAACCAATAAGTCCCATTTATAGGTAAAAAGACGTTTTGCCCTTTAATCCATTTTAAAACTGAGAATGTTCTCAATTTTAAAACTGAGAATGTTTTCAATTTATAATTAACAAAACTAAAAAATTTCTCAATTTTTTTTCTAGTATGAACTAAGAATATTATCAAAACTAAGAAATTTATAATTATCAATTTTGAGAAATTTCT
Source organism: Camellia japonica (assembly GCA_030407325.1). Lineage (NCBI taxonomy): Eukaryota > Viridiplantae > Streptophyta > Magnoliopsida > Ericales > Theaceae > Camellia > Camellia japonica. Next base: position 110,047,331 of record JAPPVO010000029.1, on the reverse strand, counting down.
CAATTTTTTTCCTAATTAAAATTGAGAATATTATAAACTGAAAAGGTTCTCAATTTGAAAAAACCCTAGATCTCTCTCTCAATCTCAAACTTTATCATGTTGCAGTTCTTTGGCTCAGGAGAACCCAGATGAGAGGGATCAAGGCATTGTTGATCTAGTCACAGAACCATCTTTTGAGAAGCCTCAACTCGAGACTATGATTGACCTGAACCTTCCTGATATCCCTCAAGATTCAGGAAGTGATGAAACCATCATTGAAACCATCGTCCCTGATATTGTGCACAATAATGATGTTGAGAAGAAGCCGGCGGAGAAGAAGAAGAGCACCGTCGCCGAGAAAGCTCTGGCGGAGAAGAAGCCGAAGGCGGGGAATAAGCTGCCCCAGGAGGGTGGAGCAGCTGCCAGAGACAAGAAGAAGAAGAGGACGAAGAAGAGCATCGAGACCTACAAGATCTACATCTCCAAGGTGTTGAAGCAGGTTCATCCGGACATCGGGATCTCGAGCAATTAGTTTATTAAAAATTAATGGGCCTGAATGAGCAAATAATTTTATCTAGGACTTAATGGATCATAAGTTCACAAAATGAGACTTGTATGTAAATGGCCCATAAGTTTGAGGGTAAGTTTTAGATTGTCTAGCATTACTCATAAAAAAAGATATATACCATTGGATTTTTAAAATTCAAAAAATAAGTGACATGTACCTCTTATATTAATAAAATTGATTTCATAAAATTGATACTATTATTTAAAATGAGAAATAATTAGAGATCATTTCATTAGACATTGTAAAATACTAATGAAATAAAACATTAGTAAAATAATTTTTATAAAATTTTAAAAATATCTCATTATACATTTTATAAATATTCATAAATATAGAATTAATAATAATAATAAATTATCAAAAATCGGAGGGGGTCGAGGTTGTTCCCGGCCCCTATACAATTCTGCCCATACTTATAACTATTTTTTTATCATTGTTATGAAAATGCTTCTAATCTTTCTTATTTTTTAAAAAATATTTCAATTAATGTCTAAAATGTGGGAAACACTATGGTATACCTCTCTCAAGGATGTGTATCATGTACACTTTATGATCAAAGAAGAAAATAACATAATTTCATACTTTTTGTGTCATAATTTTTTTTAAAAAAATGACACACCTAAACAAAACATGAAATATAACTAAAAATCTCATAAGTTATAAGTAAAATAATATCATAACTAAAGAAGAAAATTAGTCATAAATAATAATAAAAAATGACATAATTAAAAATGCATATTAATGCACTCCTTTAAAAAATGTGTGCATTAGAATTTTCCCTAAAATATAATCATATTTAGGATTTTCTTCTTTTTTATTTTACGACTTTCGTATGTATATTTCTCTCTCTCTACTCTACTCTACAATCCCACTATATATCATCCCGATATTTTTTAATATCAAATTATGCAGATCAACTTTCAAGTTTGTGTTCTTCAACCATAATAAGTCCGGGTCTGTAAAACCATATTTTTGTAATTTAATATTGAAAATTTAAGATATAAAACTAAAAGAAAAAGGGTTTTTTTTTTAGGGTCTCTGATATTAAGATTTTATAACATAAAAAACATTCAATATTTTTATGATGTCTAAGGTCTCTCAACATTGATCCAGAGAAATTTTAATCCAGAGAAATTCTTCCCACAAAAATTCTCTCCAGAAAATTCAAAGAAAATTTCTAAATTTCTCTGGTTTGAACTCAAAGAAATTTCAATTTTCTATGTGTTGTTCAATTTTCTCTGAATTTCTCTGGTTTGAACTCAAAGAAATTTCAATTTTCTCTGTGTTATTGAATTTTCTATGTGTTGGTCAATTTTCTCTGATTTGAACTCAGAGAAATTTAAATTTTCTCTGGTTTGAATCTGGAGAAATTCTCGATGTCTACAATTTAGTCTTCTCACTCTTTAGAGAAATTCACTGTTCTCCATTTGGAATACCTGTATATTCACCATTACAGTGGCCCAGAGAGTGATAGAAAGAAAGCTTTACAGCAATGGCATTTTACGGAGACAAATATGAGATGTGGAAATGTCCACAACACCCTTCGAATAATCATATTAAATTCCTCAGAATAATCAGATTAAACAAATAAACGGAAGCCAAATTCAATTGCTTTAAAGTAATAGAACGAACAATTAACCTTTTAACACCATAAAACGCAAAGATACGCATCTAAACACACATGAAAACTCAAAATCCAGACGTATGTCCAAATTTCAAAATTTTCTCAATTAATTTGTAAACAAATCTCGTCATCTGCATTGCAGTGGTGCTTATAGATTGACCGAAAGAAGTGATACTACTCTAACAGAGGATTCAAGTCACTGTCCTGATCGGAAGCAAAGGACATGGCGGCGCGGTGGAGGCCATTGAGCTCGGTCCAAATGGCCTTGTGGAAGAGCAAAAAAATCAAAATTGACGACCTAAGAAACGAGCTCTTGACACAGGGCTTGTTGGACTGATCGAGCTGGATCGACGAGAGAAAGAGAGAGAGAAAAGCAGTGAGGAAAGAGAAGAGAAGAGGTGTCAGTCTAACAGAAAGAAGAGAGGGAGATAGAGAGAGAGAGGTGAGTGTTTGAAGTCGTGAGATATATCAAATTTCTCTCTAATACATGGACATGGGGTTTAGAGACTTTAGACATCATAAAATAATATTGTAGATCTATTCTATTACTAAAAATGAAAAAAGAACCTTAAACTAATTTTTTCAAAGAAAAAAGTGGGAAAGAAAAGTATTGTTGGAAATAATTTCAGAGAATTAATTTAATGCATGTTAAAAACACAAAAAAATAAATAAATGAACCACAAAGTTATAGTAAACTGACTTACAAATTTCTTGTACAATGCAATGGATAAAATGTGATTGAGGTCGGCGTTTGAAAATTATATTTTTAAGACAGTATTATGTCGTTTCCACTGGTACTTGAGAATTACGAACGTCCTATCTTTAGAGTACAACAATCACCATGACACATAACAATTTATGTGTGCACAGCGAATCAAAAACTATGCTTTGCACTCTTGCAATTTTGACTCTCAAAATATATGATATGCAAATTAGAATAGAGAAGACGAAAGCAATGATGAAATTGAATGAGAAAATGAATGGGAAACTGCTTTTATATAGGCAAGAAAATTTTGTTTGGATGACTAAAAAAAAGGTGACTTTACAATCGTTTTCATATGCCAAAAAAATACGACTAATCGGAGAAGGTAATCAGAATTTGAATTTGAATTTGAATTTCAAAATTTTTTATGCAACATTTTAATATGAAATTCAAATTGGTGCAAAAAAATTTAAATCTAAATTCAAATAATTTTGGCTCAAAAATATTAGTAGACCAACCCAACCCAATCCAAACTAACTCACACTTGCACCCGCACTTACAGCTAGGGATGGCAAAATATCCCGATCCGTCGGGCCCCTGACTCTCTCCAATCTTAATGGGATGGGCCAGTTTTGGGCACAAGCCGGGAAAGCTGCCGCTTTGAGCTTCAAAAAATTGACTGAAAAAAAGGCCCCAAAATTAAAATTATTATATTAACCTATAAAAAAAAAATCACATTTGGAATTTAAAGGGTCTCAACAAAATGATTTAAAACTAATTGAAGTGATGAATTGTTTGAAATTATTGAATGGCTATTTTCCAAATGTATGGATTATATATAGAATATGATTAATTATGTTACTTACAGTTACTCTTTTCAAATTAAAAACTTACCTTTACTCAACTGTGTCAAATGAAATATTAAATTGATTGCAATTTTATTTATCGAAAATGATTTAGCTTATAAGTTGGATTATACGAACTAGATTAGTAATTTTATAGCCAAAAATGACAAATGAATGATGTTTAAGTGATTTTTGTTACATTCTGTTTACTTTTATTTGATACTTCATTTTAGATTATTTTAGTTATTTTTTTTAATTGTAAACTTTAATGTATATTTAAGTACTTTTTAATGGATATATCTACTGGAAGTAACCTTTTTACGAGTACTGTCAAATATCAAAAAAAGAAAAAGAAAATTAGGCACATAATTATTTTAAATATATATATATATGAACGTCCCGTGTTGAAAATTCGCTTTGAGCTTCGAAAAAATCAGAATCGGCCTTGGGATGAGTTTGGAGGTGGTTGAATAGAGTAGGGTTGGATTTGGGAAAACTTTTGAAAAATTCGATTGGGTTCGGGTCAAGAACAATAAAGTATTTTTTTTTTACCTGAATCCTACCCGACCCGTAAATATAATAATAAATAAATAATAATATTACATATATATATATATTATTGAGTTTCTATTATGTTTTATATATAATATAGAATAAATATAATATCTATACAATCTATTATTTTCTATCATGTTATTTATATATTATTAAATTTAAATATTATTGTTGAATTTATGATTGTATTACGTATCGAGTAGGGTCAGGTGAGGGTTATGTTTACGTATCGGGATGCGCTTACGTGTGATTTTTTGAGTCCAACACACCATGACCTATAACTTCCCTTGGGCCGGCCTTACAACTAGGCCATTTAGGCAGCTGCCAAAGGCCCGTTCTATATGAAGGCCCAAATTTTTTTTTGTTTTTCCCGTTTGCAGACTTCTACACTTAGGTAACAATGGAAGTGTATTATTATTGTTTTAATACTAAAGTCCATTTTAAATTTTAAACTTTTTCCCCTTTAGTATTATTATATTTTTCTCCTTCCACAAATAGTGTAAGTGATTCGATTTGGTTCAATTGAGGTGAAAGAAAATTTAACACTGAATTGAACTATCAATTTTGTTAGTTGAGGAACTGAAATTGATCACATATTATCATTCAATTTTCTCGATTTTCAAATTTAGTGCAGTTGTCTGGCAGATATAATGTTTACTTTTTCTAATTTTCTGATTCACTGATCTAATTTTGTCGTAACATTCTTTCAACTTGTGCGCTAACAGAGAAAGATGTATGGGGAAATCAATCTATAAAGACGAAGGTTGGAAAATGTTAGGTTGCGTTTGGTTGTGTTTTGTAATTATGATTTGAGAGTATGAGTTGTATTTTGAGTTTGTGGGGTTTGGAATTATGATTTGAGTGTAGAAAATTTGTTTGGTTATGGTTTTTAAATAGAATGTTGAATTGTGTTTTGAAGATGTATGTTGAATTAAGTTTTGAAAGTTTGATGTGACATGTGAAATAAGAAAATTTGTTTGGTGATGTGTTTTGAAAATAGTTTTTAAAACTTAATTCAATCAATAATTTATAATCAAACACACAACTCATATATCGATATCCATATTTTTTATCAACAGTAATAACCAAACTATTTTTAAAATACTGAAATTAAAAATTGATTTTTTTTTCAATTAATTTTTTTCAATAATTTTTTTGAGTAATTTTTTTTTCAAATAATTTTTTCATTTTAAAATAAATCTGTCAATTATTTTCTGTCAATTAATCTTTCTATCAATTCATTTTTTACGCCTGTACAAACATCTTGTACAATACGTTTTTTTATTTTTTTCTAAAATTTTGTTAAAGTCAACCACTTTTGAAAATACATATTAATAAAAATTAACATAAATACACTAAGTTTAATATTTTAAAATACAAATCATAACGTAAACCTTACAAAACATTATCAATTTTTTTCCCATTTATTACATGTTATTAATTTAGTAATAAAGTCATAACAGATTGACCATGCATTATTGTACTTCCATAATCAGCACCCGTGAAGCTCATATAATTAGGGTGAATTGGCGTGCAAAATGACTATTTTGCCCCTCTTGATTTAAATGAAAAGTTGTTACATAAGAACAAAATGAAAAGAGTAATATAGTAATTTCAGTTATCTACTACCTACCACCTATTGTATCATAGTTGTGCGTTCAACACTGGGCTAAAGAAGAAGTGAGACGATGCAGATGATGCAGCTGTGTGTTCAGTATACGGATGTAATATTATTAAAAAATTAATAATATTAAAAAAAATAATAGATAAGAAATAAAAAAGTAAATAAAAAAAATAAAAAACAACCTGAACCTTCTGAACCTTAGCCTTTCTATAAAATCTGAATCCTCATTCCTTTAACCACACCATTTTCACAATCTCCTTGCAACACCTTCAGCAGCTCCATCACAAAACAACATTAATTAAATTCAGTGTATCCGTGTGAAGGAAGAATGAAGAATTCAATTACAGGTTAGTTTCATACCAGTTCATATTAGCTTCAGATAGTCGAAGATTAGAGGAGCTGCAGAAAGTCGGACCAGGACAACTGGCCGGTCATCCCATCTCAGACCAATTCGCACTCAATTTCTTATCTGTTGCCGATCTGTTCCTTTTTTTCATATCTGTTTCATTTTTTCACACCAACATCATACTGTTTCATATCTGTTCCATTTTTTCACACCAACATCATACTATTTTTGATATATTTTTCGTACATTTTTCTTAAGTCATATGTTTTAATATACATTTTTCTTTCACTCTTGCAGTCATCATGCCAAGAACAAAATGAACCAGACCCGAACGTGGTGAATTCTCAAACCCTGTACAACATCAACCACAGCAACAATATCATGACAATCCAAATAATGATTTTTTAACGTATCATCATGAACAAGCCTATTCACATTTTATTAATCGACCAATTGTTACGGGGAGAAATGTAAAACTACCTTCTCAATATGATCCGCTCTTACTTGGTAAATTAAATACAATGAGACGGTTACCTTTAACTAATTTACCAAATAAGGTATATCCCCGTCTTGTACAATTATTTTATGTTCACTTGACAACTGGTGACCAACAAAATGAACCATTCAGTCTGATCTCTTATGTGAAGGGGAAAAGAATCACACTCAGTCTCCGTACTTTCGCACAAATTATTGGAGTTGAAACAGGAGATTTACAATGCTATTTTCAAAATGAATCTGCCTTAGAAAAAATTGTTGATGATGTCACTCAGATTTATACCACAATTTGTGACAACCGGTTCAGCAGCGCTAATTTACAAGCCAGACATTTAAAACCCTACCTTCGTATTCTTCATCGATGGATAGTTGAAAATGTCACTCTCAAAAAAGGACATTATGATACTGTTTCATCTTTTAATGTTTATTTGTTATATTGTTTTGAAATTGGACAAAAATTAGATTTATGCTTCATATTACTGAAAAAAATGATGATTGCAAAATTGGATACTCTGAGTGGCCGGTCACTACCTTCTGGAGCGTTGTTAACCATAATTTTCAAAGCGCATGATGTCAACCTTGAAGGTGAAGTATATGTCAGAACGTAAAGTGGGCTGAAGTTATCTTGATTGACCATGTGATGAACTTTGTGTTTCCTTTCATTTCATTGGAATTTAGCCTAATCGTTGTCCGCAGTATTAGTTATCCTACAAAAAGATAAAAGAAGTCAGTAAATTGCAATTACATAAAGTGGGCGAAGTTATGTAGTAAATGTGTCATAATGACTGAAATTAGTAAAATAATTACACATTTAAAACCAGTAGTCAGTACGATATTCACTTGCCTTGTTGACATCCCTTTTCTATCCATGGCCAACATGATTTTGCCACGTAGCAGTAGCAATTGCATCCCTAACGTTCGATTGGTACGTTAACCCATGTTGTGACATGTCAACATAGTCAGCTTGGTCTCCAACAAGCCCGTCTGCTTCTGCTTCTGCTTCTGCGGCCATTTCATTATCAGCTTCGATAAATAATGGGTCCATAGCTGTATGCAAACGGATCTAATTGTGCACTACACAACATGCAATCACGAGAGGCCCTTGTCTTGTAGACTTGTAATTTGGCATGGACCGCAATATTGGGAAGCGCTTCTTCAGAACACCAAATGTTCTTTCTATGACATTGCATAACGACGAATGTCGATGGTTAAACAATTCCTTAGGTCCTGAATAATGACGGCCACGAAACTCTTGCAAGTGATACCGTTGAGACCGAAATGGGGCAAGAAATCCAGGCATGTTCGTGAAACCAGCATCAACTAAATAGTACTTGCCTACATGTAAATAATGAATACAGAGTTCTGTCAATTGATATGTTAAAAAAAAGACAAGGAAAAAAGTGTACCGTATGTTATTTAGGGACAGTCACCATTGGGTGGGTGTGGGAACTGTAGATCAGCTCGTGTATAGAGTCAACCAAATTAGCGTTGTCGTGAGCACTACTTTCCCATCTAGAATTAATAAACATATCGAAGTTGCAAGCTGCGAGTACGTTTTGTGATACCGTTGATTTCTAACCGCGGAATGTATTTTGTCTTGAAGCAAGGATCTATGCATCCACCAATGTGCCATCGATAGCACCGACACAATCCTAATTGACAGATATTTGTTTGACATTAAAAGCAAAACAAACTTGGATATTACTTTTATAATTAAATAAAAAATAATATTTATTAACCCTTATTGATATGTACAACTTACAGGACAGTCATATTGTTCATACCTTGAACTAGGGAAAAAACCTCCTGTCATTTAAAATTTTTCCCAATATGTCGTCTTGGTTACGTTGTATGATAACCGTTGATGCAAGCTTACACAATGCCGCATAACAATTTTTATGTGCCAACAAATTGTTTCCGTAGAGTGTTGAAATCTATTTGCCAGTAGTCGATGGCGATCATTTTGTGCAAAAGTGTATAAAAAAATTCCAAGCGATTCCTCAACACTGATATGCATATGTTTAGTATCGATAAAGCCATTGTAGAGTAAAGTGTCTTTCAATAAAATGAATGTTTGTGCATTCATTCGCATAATATTCATCATTGTTTCTGGATGGCCATTTAATAGACCGAAGATGTAATCATCACCTTTGAATGGACACGTTCGCTGCAGTCGGCGACTACTTGACGCGTTGATATGGTCATGCATGAAAGCAATCATAAAAAAATCCATAAAATCATCAATAACCTCATCTTCCTCTAATGAGATCTCCATTGTATTGTTTTCTCTGTCAGATGATATATGATTTTCTGTACATCACAGTAAAAGCATAATTATAAAACAATGTTTGACAAATTGTAACACTTACCATTATTGGTGAAACAGAATTAAAAAGTGAGTACATGAATAGCCGGCCGTAGTCATTTACCATCGTACAGTAAAATTCATATGAGAACAAAATTTATTTAATACGTAGTCAAATTGTCATAACAGAACATATTTTAATAAAACACAAACTATTTAAAAGTTCAGGGGAAAAAAACATACGAAGATAGAAAAGGAAAAGGATATCATGGAATGAAAAAAAAGAATAAAAAACAAATCAGGAATAATGAAATCATCAAACAGTTCAGACAAGAAGATTCCTTAACACAATCAAAACAGAACTTCTCACTTCACTACAAAGCGAGGATCATGGCTAGGCGCAAATGGGTAGGAGTGTGCATAAAAAACCTTCGCCATTCCTTCCCTTGAACAGTGTCAGTGCCCTAATATACTGCACCGGTGGTATGTCCCCAAGTTCTAGCAATGCATCTTGATATGCATCAAGGGAATAATCATCACCACATACACTTGCAGCCTCTGTCTCATTTTCTCGTGTACGTGAATGTCCTGTTTTTGCCTGTACGTAGGATATGAAAGCTGCGTACACATCATCGAACCCACTTGACCGTGACTTTTTGGAACGACTACTGTTAGTCTGGCTGGTTGTAGGGCCCCTCTTGTGACTTTTGCCCTTTGTTGGATCCATGTACTCATCGCCGAATAAGTCAACAGGAATGGCCTCAGCAGCATTGCTCCCACTAGCATTACTCCCACCAACATCAGGGTTCCAAAATTTATTTAACATGTCATCTTCTTCTTCTGAGTCAAGGGCTCTTTGTGTGGATGCATGAGACAAGGCCCCTGTGGAACAACAATTTTCAACAATTTCTGTCATTTCTTGAAAATATTCAAATCCTTTGGTCATAAACTTCTTCACATTTATGCTAGCCTACAACAATTACAATTAAAGAATTAAGCACTGTATGTATCATGAAATGTTTAAAATAAAATTTCAAAATAATACAGATTAATGAAAACCCTTATCCAAAAATTCATCGGGTGCAACAACAGTGCCTACAGTGGGATAATATCCCGACCAGTCTGTGCCTGGTGTCGCTTAAATGTCTGGTAATCAGCTTTCAATCATTGATATTTTTGGCGCACCTGCTTTTCTGTATACCGAAATCCATACATGTTGTGCAACTGATTTGCATAATGATTCCAATGCTTAATTGTCCACGAAGTAGTACCCGTTGTTTGATTTTTTCTAACCTCATCTCTCAACATATTTATTAATTTGGTTTCAATTCTAGACGTCCACATTTTTGTATCTTGATTGTCATCGGAATTATTTCCATCCATTTATAAACATACAAATTATATTTAAACTAGTCTGGGGTGGATATACAAGAATAACAGAGCAAAATGGTTTGAAGGAGAACACAGATAAAAAATAAAAAGCAGATGATTTTATTTCAAGAAAAAAATACTTAACAAATTAGTTGAATTGAAATAGTAGAACTATAACCACAAGTAATAAAAAAAATCAGGTAACATTGTGTTGAAATAGTAGAAAAAAAACCAATAGAAGAAGAAGTAAGAAAGAAATAAAGGAAGAAAAGGAAAAGCAGAATAAGCTGGGAACGAAGGGGAGGATGGATAGGTCGATCGGCCGGGTGTCCAGGTACTGCCGGCTCAGCTTCTCTTCGTGGCAAAGGGTTCCAATAATTCAAACATTTCAGAATTTAAAATACCAACAGATCTGAAATAAAAAATATTCGTCTACAAATTCTCAGAAATCATTTGGGAACTGATTTCCACTTCCCTGAAATCATTTATACATAACAGATGAAGATTTATTTACCAGATTAGTGGCTATTATTCTTCTTGGCAAAATGTTGAAACAGTTCAGAAAAATCATAAAACATCTGAAACTAAAAAAATACTCGGCTACACTTCTCAGAAAAGATTTGAGAACTGATTTCGACTCGTCTGAAATCATTTGCACATAACAGATGAAGGATTTATTTACCAGATTAGTGGGAGTTGAATAGTTATCGCTGATGATGGAATGTGTATACTGACTGAATGTGCCACTCTTTGCTCGTCGGATTCGATAATAAATTTGATAAATTTGACCTGGAAAAAAAAATAAAAAAAATAAAATTGGGGATGAATTTTTCAAATCATTTCCCTATAACAAAACATCAATAAATTTGTGAGTTATTTCACCTCGCACTCGTCGTTGTTTGGTTGCTCGTAATAAGAATCTTCCACAATGCACAAATTGTAAGTCAGTCGATTTGTGGAAGATGATACGAGTAGGGATCGGGTTGGGTGGATTCATTATTTATAAAATGAGTCTGACTTGTCTGTGAAGCCTACCTGTGACGAATCGTGAGTACTGATGTTTGATACAGAGAAAGAAATATGAGGTTCACGTGAAATTTTTAGAGACGATGGAGAAGGACATGGAAGCTTTTCAGATCAAAAGAGAGAAAGAAAGATGAGATTCACGTGAAATTTTCAGAGACGATGGAGAAAGACATGGAAGCTTTTCAGATCAAAAGAGGAAGAAGGCAGAGACGTTGAAAGTGGAGAACTGAAGTACAAACTGCCAAACGGATTTTCAAACTGTAATTTGAATTAACAAGTGAAATTATATTTTGAACGTTCTATCCAAACGTGAAGCAGGAGTTCACGTGTTGAAACTAAGGCCAAGTTTGGCATGTCTTGAAAAAGACAAAAAGTCAAAAAGTCACTATCCTATTTAAGGGCTAGTTTGGCATGTACTAAGGCCTTGTTTGGGAAGACTAGATAAGTGCACTTTTTGTCTTTTTTGACTAAAAAAGTGAGGTTGAAAATATGGATGTTTGGGTTAATTTTTTGACTTTTTATGAAAAAATGTGTAATAAAAAATTGTAAAAATTAGTTTTTAGAGGAAAATTTGAATTAGGAGTTGTGCAGCCGTAATTGTTGACTTTTGGTGAATAGTATTAACTTTTTAACTTTTTGAGTAACTTTTTAGCTTTTTGGATTATTTTCTACATCCCAAAGGCCAAGTTTGGGAAGACTAAATAAGTGCACTTTTTGTCTTTTTGGATAAAAAAAGTGAGGTTGAAAATATGGATGTTTGGGTTAACTTTTTGACTTTTTATGGAAAAATGTGTAATAAAAAATTGTGAAAATTGGTTTTTAGAGGAAAATTTGAATTGGGAGTTATGCAGCCGTAATTGTTGACTTTTGGTGAATAGTGTTAACTTTTTAACTTTTTGAGTAACTTTTTAACTTTTTTGATTATTTGGGAGTACCCAAACTTGGCCTTAGCCTAAATAAGCCAAAAATTCAAAAAGTCACTATCTTATTTAAGTCACATCATCTTATTTAAATCATATCACCTCTCTAACACATCACATCAAACCCAACCCAAACCCAACCCAAACCCACCAATAAGTCAAAAAGTGCACTTTTTTAGGACATCCCAAACCAACCCTAAGTCACATCATCTTATTTAAGTCACATCATCTCTCTAACACATCACTTCAAACCCAACCCAAACCCAACCCATATTTCATAAAAAGTTAAAAAGTGCACTTATTTAGATCATCCCAAACAACCCGTTAATTTAAAAACACAAACAAACAGAACCTAAGCCTGCGTTTGGTTGTGTTTTGTAAATGTGATTTGAGAGTATGAGTTGTATTTTGAGTTTGTGTGTTGTAGAATTATGATTTGAGTGTAGAAAATTTGTTTGGTAAAGAGTTTTGAAAATAGTTTTGGAAAAGAGGTTTGATTTGAGTGAGAAATTATTGATGTGACATTTGATATGTGATACAAAAATTTACAACTCATAACTAAACATACAACTCAAAATTATTTTAAAACACATAAAAAATTTTAAAAATTTCAGAAAATATTTTTCCCGAGTGTGTAATCAATTGCAAAAAAAAAAAAAAAAATTCTGGAATTCAGAGGACATCCGGGTGGACGTCCCCAAAGACATCTGGGTGGACATCCGGGTGGACTTCCTCAAACAAAATTTTGACAAAAAACGTGACCTGTACATCAGAGTTCTCTGCAGAGAGTGTAAAAAATTGATTTCAAAATCATAACCAAACATCATACTCAAACATACGTATAAAAAATTGATTACAAATTACAACCACATAGAGCCTAACTTTTTACGTGGTTTGCAAAGTACCCCATAATTTTGGAATGCTCCAGCGGCAGCCCCCGTGTGCACGTGGCAACGCTACCCATCTATGACCAGAAGCTAACATAATCGCGCTCGCACGCAAAAATGAAAAATGATTTGGCGCTTTCTGGCAGCCATGTGTGCTGGTCATCACCAATCACTACATATTATTTTTTTATTATTTTTCAATCACTTAACTTTGAATCTTATTTCCTCCACCAATTAAAACATTACTAAAACCCCACGTGGCTGTACTCAGCATCAGCAAATAACTTCTCAGAAAAAATCACAAACTCCAGTATGAATAGAAGGTTCTGTCCTATTGAGCAGAAGTCTAGCTTGAATCCGAAGACACCTTCCAGGCTCTCTCTCTCTCTCTCTGTACATATATATGTACACACTTCCCCCTCCTACCTCCATTACAACACCCCGCCGTCCCCGGCGCAACACACGAAAACAAACACCCCCCCCCCAAAAAAAATCAACGGCTCCAACTGCAGTGTAGCATGACAGAAAACAAAAGTCACACTGACACCCGCCGCCTGATCGTCGGCCTACCCACTTCCCCCTACACTGCGAAACACACGATCCTGTGTTTCTCAGTCCTACTCCTTCTATCACCAGCCGGAGCACAGACCCCGCCCCAGCAGTCCTACCCATACGGCAAATTCGCATTGGCGATCATGATCATGGTCCTCATCGCCGTACTCTTCCTCATCGGCTTCTTGTCCATCTACATCCGCCACTGCAACAACACCACCCCCGCCGGAAGCCTCCGTGGCCCTGCCTCCAGGGGTCTCGACCCGGCTGTGATCGAGATGTTCCCCGCTTTTGCGTACTCAGTTGTGAAGAATCAGAAGATTGGGAAAAGCGCGCTAGAATGCGCCGTGTGCTTGAACGAGTTTCAGGACGATGAAACTCTTCGGCTTATTCCCAAATGCGATCACGTGTTTCACCCTGAATGCATCGACGCTTGGCTCACCTCTCACGTGACCTGCCCGGTCTGCCGAGCCAATCTGGTTCCTCAACCCGGTGAGTCCCTTCGAGTCCCCGTGTTAAACCCCGAGTTGGGGGACTCGGTGGAGACTCACCAGAACCCGGAGGTCTCTATTAGGGTTGTTGAAGATCAGGAAGAGGCTCTTACTCCTCAGGTGATGGACCGGAGTCAGAGTTTGAACCGGAACCGCATACCCAGATCGCGATCTGTGCGGCCCAAGCTGTTCGGGAAGTTTCCAAGGTCTCATTCGACTGGACACTCGTTGTTGGTTCAGCCTGGGCAAAACACCGACCGGTTCACTCTTCGATTGCCGGAGGATGTGAGGAGACAGGTGATGAACCAGGCGCTGAACCGGACAGCGAGTTGTGTAGTGGCGTTTCCCAGAGAAGGTAGTTCTCGAATAGGCCACCGAACCGGATTTTCCCAGAATCTCAGGCCATTGGACCCGGTCGTGAAATCGGACCGGCGGGTTTTCTCATTAACACCACCGTTCTTTTCCCGGGCAGCGTCGATTCGATCCCCAAAAGTCATGGCAGTTGATGGCAATGGATCAACGTCATCGACGACGCCAAAAGGATCGAAGAGTGTCATGAAATTGCCATCGTTCAAGTGTATGGACCCAAAGGGTGACTAGACTGGTCGAGAATGGACCGACTCGGGAAGACCTCCGGTTTAATGGTCAATTTTGTGTGCTAATGTGTGAATGATGTTAGTTTGCTTTGCGGTCCTTTGCATGTAATTTATTGGCTCTTGCTTCTCTCATGTTTAGGAATATTTAAAAAATATTTGCATGTTTCTGGTTTAATGTTGTGATGACGTTCAATTTGGTACTCTGGAAAATAAGTTTTCTTGTACCAGTGATGCTAGGGAGCTCGAAAACGAGGTCCCCCTAATCCCCCGAATTTCATTTTTTGTTTTTTTTTTTTTCTTCAACAGGAAGAAGAAGACGGAGGGGCAGCAGGAGGGGGAGGGGGAGGGGGAGGGGGACTGGAAGGGGCCCTAGAAAATGGGCTGGAGGCGGAGGGCTGGAGGTCGTCGGCGATGGAAGAGGCGACGAGGCATGGCGCGGCGACGGAGGGCAAGGCCGATCGGCGACGGAGGGCTGGACGATGGCGATCGGCGACGGATCTGCGACGATCGGCGGCTGGCGGGGCGACGATCGGCGGCTCTCTCTCCCTCCCTCCCTCTGCTTCTCTCTCTCTCTCTCTCTCTCTTCTCTCTTCCCCTCTGCTTCTCCCTCCCTCCCTCTGCTTCTCTCGCCGAAAATGGAAAAAAAAAAAAAAAAAAAAAAAAAATCCCCAAAACGACGTCGTTTTGGGGATTAGGGGGATTAGGGGGAGCCAATTTCGAGCTCTCAATCATTATTCTTCTTGTACCTGTTGCTTTCTTTTGTTTTACGAGCTTGTTTGAGAATTGATTATTTTAATTATTTTTTTTTATTTTTTTAACAAAAAAGATGTGATAAGATTTTTTAATTTTTTTTTTGACTATTTTAATCAAAAGTCAGTATGGTCAAATTGTATTTTGACCTATGTTCAAAATTTTAGTATCATTACTCGATTTTTAGTTGTTCTATTTTTGAGTTTTCAACTTCTCATAAGCGAGCCAAAGTAATTCAACAGTTGGAGGAAGTGGAAAAGATTAATTCTATTAGGAGTAGCTTCTCTCTAGTCTTAGATCAGACTGGAGGGTGCTATTAATTTTTTGTCAATCATTAATTTGTTTGCCGTTCATTTTGTTTTATACAAAATTGATTTGATCACATAACTATCGAAATTCGATAGACGTGATTTTTTACAAGCATATAGTAGTTAACGAGTTTTACACATTGAACAGTTTAGATTATCGAAACAGGACTAGTGATAGGCCCCACGGATCCAACAACACCCTCTAATATGATCTATGACGAAGGTTTTTGTCGGTCGTTAATTTGTTCACCGTTTATTTTGTTTTATACAAAACTGATTTGATCACATAGCTATCGATATTCGATAAACGTGATTTTTTACAAACATATAGTAGTCAACGAGTTTTACACATTAACGATTCAGATTATCAAAATATGACACGTGATAGGCTTTACGGACCCCACAACACACTTCAATTCGATCTATAACTGAAGGGAAGGTGTTCCCATTTTATTACATCAAAATATTCGTATTGGAGTTACTCTATCTGTTAGTACAATCTGACTTCATACTATTGGCTATGAAAGTTTAGAAAGGGCAAATTGTGCAATTATTATCCTACTTTTATTTATATTTTACTTTCATCGCCACTTTCTAATTTCAATAATCTTGATCATAGATTTCATATGTCAGTGCGGTTCTTGATTAAAAATGCATAGTAACATTGATTGCAATTTATCTTTCTAGTGTCTCCACATTTAAGATTTTTTAAACAGAAAGATCTGAATAGATATTTTTAGACACTAGTCACTTCTAGATATGAGTGTAAAAATGGCTCGCAGTTTGGGATGGGTCCGGCCGTTTAGGCTCGTTTGGGCCCAAGTCTGAGCTTCTAAGCTAGGGTTTGGGCCATCGTTTTGAAGCCTGGCCTGGCCCATCAGCCCGCTTAAGGGCCACTTAGAGCCTGGTCCAAAACTCGGTTTGCGCTGAGGCCCAGTGTACTTTTCAATGGAAAATAATAAAATTTTGGTAGCAAAAATTTAAAAAAACAAAAAAAAAATGGTAAGGTCCGCCCCAAGACCCGAATACCCCTGGGCTTGGACTTGGGGCTTAATTTTTGGCTCGTGGGCCGGTCCGAATTTTTGGCAGGAGCCAGCAAGACCTAACATGGGCCGGGCCGGACCAAATTTACACCACTACTTCTAGAGTAAACTATAAAATATCTAATAATATTATCAAATTTATAATCCAAAGAGTTTCTATTTCTACAATTTTATTTTATTTTTTTAAAATAACATAAATTGAGAAAAATGAGAGTGTGTAAATAAAACCTTTCTAAAAAATATTTTTTATCATAACATATAAAAAAGTACACATATCGTTCAAGGTAAAACAAATATAAGAAATGTTTCATATAAGGTTTTGAAAATCGAACCGGACCAGCCAGTTCGACCGGTTGAACAGTCGGAGTTCTGGTCCGGATATACTCTCTCAACCGTTCGAAACTAAAAACCGACCTATTTAAAGAGAATCGGGAAAATCGACTATTGAATCGGTGAACCAGTTCGCCGGGTTGATGGATCTGGATTTTTTTCTTTTTTTGATTGCTTCTAACTTTTTTTTTTCTTCTTTTCTTTCTTCTTATTATATATATATATATATATATATAATATAAAATATATAAAAATATAAGAAAATTTTAATTGGAAACTTTCTTTCAATGGTCTCCTCTTGTAAGGAATCCCATTAAGAGTTTGAAATTATTGTGAAAGTCTCCATTTATTTATAAGAAAAAAATTCTTTCAAAAAAACTCAAGAAATCTATGTGGGATTCAATCAAATGTATTGGAGGGAATATTGAAATTTTGATATCCTCCAAAATTTTTGCTCTTCTTTCAATCAAAATTTTAAATTAAAATCATATGGAGGGAATATTAAATATTTTGATTTCCTCTTCCAAAATTAAAATTAATAATATTTTAAAATAAATTATTATATTTTTCAGTAAAAAAAAATTAGGATAAATATTTAAGAGAATTTAATATTTTTAATTTATAATTTATTATTTTTATTTTTATTTAAATATAATTTTAATATATTTATTACAGCACGGTTTGATTTCGGTTCAACATGACGGTTGAACCAGTGACCCGTCCACCCAATTTCTTTTCCGGTTCGCTCACCGGTCCAATTTTTAAAATATTGATTTCATATATGTTTCATTATATTATGTTCCACTTCTTTTAAACTTCGATTTCAACCTCAACTCAATTACATCATGAAGACAACGGTACTAGAAACTTGCAAAAATCTCATACAACAAAAGAACTTATTTTCTTCAAATTATTTGACCCATTAATTAGCCCTGCGACTTGACATGTTTGCATAATTTTGCTTTAAAAGTACACATCTAATACACATAAGTACTGATCAAGGTAAAAGGCAAATACAAGAAATGCTTCACATGTTTTGGTTACTATTACTAATGATATGTGAAATAGCTTCCATTAACAGTTCTCTTTTCAGTGGCTTAGGTAGATGAAAGTCCATTCCGGCTTGCATCATCCTACCTGCTTCCTCCCCAGATGTATGAGCAGTGAGTGCTATGATGGGTATGCGAACACCATAATGTTTCTCCTCCTCCCGTATTCGTCTTGTTGCTGTGAACCCATCCATTATCGGCATCTGTTATAATCAAAATAGGAGTACTAATTTCATCACAAGGACAAAAAATTGGATACACAAATGTAATTTTAAACTAAGCATAGTTCATGATTTTATTAGATTTTCTTATTTCCTTTATTAATTTTTTTGTAGTTATGATTCTAATATGATTCAATTGGTAGAAAATATTAGATGTACATTGCTTTATCTCTGTATATAGAGATGTGGCTTTGGTGTTTTAAACCTATGATGCCTAAGTCACATTGGAACAACTTTACCGCTAATGCAGTTGATAGAGTAGTTGTAAAAAATGCAGCATAACACAAGCCAGAGGGTGTGCATAAAGAAATGGTAGGAAGATTCTTTTACCTCGCAGTCCATCAAAATATAGTCATAAGGAAGAAATGCAGAACCTCCATCTTTCCTTCGATCCCTTAGACCTTTGCAGACTATTTCAAAAGCTTCTTCACCATTTCTACATGTTTCAACATCTGCACCAAGCTTTGAAATATTAGCGGCAGCCAGCTTAAGTAACATTGCATTGTCCTCTGCAACCAATACTTTCTTCCCACTCAAAGGCTTCTCACTGCTTGTCCCACCATGTTCCTTTATTTCTCCAACTGGTTTGACTGCGAGCTTGTCACCTGAACCCAAAACTTCCTTCCCACTAGAGGGCCTCTCACCACTCTTCGATTTTGAAATCATATGATCCTCACTCGTTGAAAAGTGCAATCCTGAAGGAATTTTTTCAAGTTGAAGAGCGTCTTGTCTCCTTTTTCTGGGTGAAATATCGGGCAAAGTGCCCCCAAACTCTGGTAGAAGTCCGATCACATGATTCAATCGAGAACCATGGAAAGGCTTAGATATGATCAAATCAGTAGGAGGGAGCTTCTCCAAGTCTAGTCCTTTTGAATGGATGCTATGTGCGCCAGGTTTATCGATCCAAACAATTCTACAACAAGTATGTTGAAGGTCTCTTTTGAACTCTGCCACTGCCCTGCGTAGTTCTTGAAATGGACTGGCCCTTGTATCGATCACAATTAGTATGAAATTTAATGCACCTTTCAGATTAGTCCTTTTCTGAAAATTTGGTATGTTGTCTGTCCCATCTAATGCACTTAATGGGACTTCCTTGGCTCTGGTACTGGAATCACGCGACACGGGTCTGCTGAGACTGCCCGAACTCAAATCTGATCTACCCAAAGAACTGTCGTGGGAGAGGTTTAGCTTCTGTTTTAGCTTCTTTAGGGTATGTGAAAGTTGCTCACAATCTCTCACAGCAGACACTTTTATCCCTAGTCTTTCCATGACTTTCTGTGAAATCCTCTGTCGCGTTTCACTTTCAATAAAGAGTACAACATGTGATCCCTCCGGTTTAGGGCTGGTGGTGCGGGTGCTCAGTGGCCTCGAATGTTGAGATGAATCACAAGATATGTAACCGCCCTGTGACTCAACATCATCTTCTCTTGCATTAGCGCTTGAATCTGACGTCTCATACATAGTAAGGAAAATATTAAACCTGAAGCAGGTCCCCTTTTCACCAATTTCCTTGTCTGCAATACTAATTTCACCACCCATTAGACGGACCTGGAATGGAATAACAAGTAATTAAGAAGCTCAAACATTGGAAATTAATTAACCCACCTTGCGAAAAGAAAGAAGAAGGAAGAAAATTTAGGACTACATCAGTCATTTAATTTAGAGCAGTTGCAAATTAGTAGCTGAAAGCAAATCAGTACATCTTAGTATGGAAATCAAGCAGTGAACTACTACTACAAATTTACAACATACCAGAGATTGAACAATACCAAGCCCCAAGCCAGTGCCTTCTGGTGCAAGAGCTGTCCCTTTGACTTGAACATAGTTTTCAAAAACAGAATTATGCTTCTCTTTTGGAATTCCTGGTCCTGTATCGTCCACCTCGAAAACAAATTCCACACAGTTTGAATTTTCTTGGATGGTGTTCATAGATTCCAGGCCATTGTATGATTCATCATCCTTGAAAAACAAACATGAAAGACACTGCAAGGACTTGTTCGAGCTAGAAGAAAACATGGCGGTATCAAAATGGGCCTTTTTAGCCCAAGCCCGAACTACCACATGTCCCTCAGATGTAAATTTGACAGCATTGCTCAGTAAGTTGCAGAGTATCTGTTTGAGTTTGGTCTGATCACATTTAACCTTTGAAAATTTGGAGACAGAGCTATCACAAGGATCCAAAACCACATCTACACCTTTTTTCATGCCAAGAGGATGATACAGATCAACTACATCTTCCAGCAGTTGAGCCAAGTCAATTTCTTTTTCTTCAAGTTGCATTTTCCCAGCTTCAATTTTACTTGTATCAAGAATTGAATTCAAAATACCTGTATATATATATATATATAAGTTGAAAATTAAAAAAAATTTCACCTTCAAACTTTCACTCAAATTTCACTTTGGTCTTTCATCTTTTTGCATACAACAATCAAATCTTCAAGTTTAATTTGTGCTTCAATTTGGTTTTGCAGTCACTTATTGTTAAGATTTCGAAGGGAAAGTTTTTACATGAGGGTCACATGAGCACATTTTTGGGGTATTAGAGGAAAATTTTTGTATGGCAAATTATACTTTTCACCCTCTAATTCCCATTCAAATTTCACTTTGGTTTCTCATGTTTCAACTTTCAATCAAGGATGGGTAGAAGTTTGAAAACTTGATTGTTACAGTTAGAAGATGAGAAACAGAAGTGACATTAAGGAGAAAGTTCAAGGTAAAAAAGCATAATTTACTCTAAAAGTTTCTATAGAAGCTTATTTTGTAAATAAAGTTAGGACCCACAACTCATATCGAGAAGTTTATTTAGAAAAATAATGTGTGATCCGTATTCAACTATTGTATGATGAGACTCGCAACTAAATGAATCTGGACCACACTAGAAATTTTTTGAATTGTACATGGATTTTCAATCCGTTGCAATTATGATATATGTACCTCTTGACTAGAATCTTATGAAGATAGAAAAATTAGTTGAGAAATTTACCCAAAAGATCTTTTGTACAATCCTCCATTTGCATCAAATTTTTCTCCAACTCTGATTCAGGCATAACTTCATCATGGCACATATCTATCAAACCGGTAATGCCTGCTAGCAAAGCACGGACATCATGGCTTGCACTTGCAAATGCTAAGATCTTTTTCAAACTCTTCCTTTCTGCTTGTTGAGTTGCTTCCATTTGTTTTATGAGTGTTGCACATAAGTACATCTCTCTTCTTGCTCCTCTCAGAAGTAAGAACACAAAAACCACAATGGAGACAACCATAGCACCAACCACCACTATTAGAATTATCAATGCAAACGTGATATGTTTATCAAGGCTCTCTAGTCCCTTTTGTGGCAAAGCCAATACATATACCTGCAACACAATTACAATTTCCAAACATTATTATATACTCACTTACATGTAATCAAAATGATGGATCAATATATGAAGCTACTTACATGTAATGACGGATTAATGAACCATGTCTGAACATGAACATGTGTGCACAATAAGTGATTTATGACATGTGCTATTCAATCCGTTTGGTTGTATTTAGTTTTATTTATTCTTATTTGGTGAATTGTTTTTGGAAACTACTTTTATAATTTTAGGTTACGTTTGGTAGAGATTTGTAACTATGATTTGAGAGTATGAGTTGTATTTTGAGTTTGTGAGGTTTGGAATTATGATTTGAGTGTGAAAAATTTGATGGTGAAAGTGTTTTGAAAAGAGTTTTGAATTGAGTGGGAAATTTTTTATGTGATATTTGATATTTGATACAAAAATTTATAACTCATAACCAAACATACAACTCAAAATTATTTTAAAGCACATTAAAAATTTTAAAAAATTCATAAAATATTTTTTTCGAATATATAAAAACTAACATATCAATTGCAAAAAAAAAAAAAAAATCATTGTTCCGGTCAACCGGCCTGAGGACCGGTTAAGCCAAATTTTGAAAAAAAATTGAAAATCGCGCTCTGTTTGACAGAGTTTTCTGCAGAGTTGTAGACATTAATTCCATAACTCTATCCAAACACCATATGCGAACTCAATGGTAGAAAACGATTTTGAAAATCATTCCAAACATAGCCTTAATTTTTTTTTGAATTTTTAAAATTTATTTTTGCAAAAATGAAAATAATATGAGAACAATGAGTGGTTTTAAACTTTTCATTATTTTATTTCAGAAACACAAAAAATAAAGAAAACGAAAATACAACCAAACACAAAGTACAACAATATTGTACTTACATTATGAATGTAGGGTTTTTTATATGTTGATTTTACTTTTTGTTACTAGACTAAGGGCATTGATTTAGACCTTCTTAAAACATCCACCCCCACAACCCTCTTACACACATGAAGGTTGGGGATTGGGTGAGAAGAAGAAGAAGAAAAAAAAAAAAAAAGTTGACCAATCAAAACTAAAGGGGTGAAGGGGGTGACACCCAAAGGGGGTCTCAACCTTTATTCGCTAAGATAATATTTAGACAAATTATATTGGTGATGTGAATTTTTTTAGAAATGTAAATTGCATGACAAATTCAACCAGGTGAATTACGTGTTTTATATAACACAATAAAAAATAGTTACCGATTTCACTCCAACGATGTCAAGTGGTGAACAGTAAACCTCATACTTGGTTTCCCAAATGCTCAACATGGATGCTCTCAATGTGCCATGGTCATCATCATCAGCTTTGCATGAAACATTAACAACAAGACCTATTTGAGTTCCATTCGGATTCAACGATTCAAATGAAACCGAATCGCCAACAAGAACAACACGAGTATTAGGAATCCCTTGACTAGCCAGTACTGTCCCATCTTTTGTAGCAAAATACAAGTTCCCACCATGAAAGTCTATCCCAGAGAAAAAACCAGTCAATGGTTTCACTGGAAACCCTAGAGAGAGAGCTCCTCTTCTATCATCCATAACAGCTGTATTGAAAAACAGAAGATCTTGATCGTTTTCCCACCCAGTTCCTAATGAAACATGCCCATTTGTACTAACCAAGGCCTTTTGCAACCAGCTTCCATTAAATGTAAATGAAGGATGTGACCTAACAGGAACAGCTTCTCCATATAGCTTTCCAGTGCTGCAATTCACCGGCTGAGTGTACTGTTTTATGGCTATTGGGGCACTCACATTGACAAACAATGAAGAATTAGCATACACTGCTAATGTTTGATAGCCATTGGTGTAGTATGAGAAGAGCAAACCATCCGCTCCGATATACGAAATATGTGACAAGTGTGGAATTGTTGATAATGCTTGGAACAGTACTGGGGCCACCTGCATCAAACAATTAACATTAGTTTCTTTTCTTTTCTTTTTTTCTTTTACATTTTAGTAAAAGGGTTTTTTGGGTATACAGACATGAGTTTCAATGGTAGAGAATGAAAGGTTCACTCCATCCAATGATGAACTCAAAATTCTTGCTAAATTTGTTGCCGATGAATTCACTGGAGATAACAAGTATGCAGTTTTTTCGATTTCTGATAGCACTTCATGGCTGACATTGCGGGAATTCGACCTCAGTTCTTGCTCAATTCTTTTAACCTTAACAATCCAAAATGGGATCACCAGATTGGGAAGCAATAACACTAAGAAAGCCTGCATGATGCAATTAAATATATTAGTTCTTTTCTGTAATGAAAAAACAAAAGAAAAGAAACAAGAAATCATAACCACTATTCAAGAAAATTGCATAAAATATTTAAGAAAAGCTCAGTATTTTTTTATTTTTTATTTTTAGCTAGCCAAACAAGAAGAATACCCCTATAGAGATTCCAACTATATTTCTTTTTGAATGTTATGCTCTATTTTGTGTCAGTGAAAAAGAAAGAAAGAAACCCTAAAATCTTGAATATTTTAAATAAGTAGTCATAAGAATCCAAATTATTTTGGCTTTTCTACATCTTATTGGGAACTTATATAAACCAAGCAATCCCAATCATGGTTCTGAATTCCAATATCGTGTAATGAAACGGCATTGATCGTAGAGTATCAGTATTGGATGTCGCGACCATAAAATTTCTTAGCTATTTTTACATGAATATCATCCTGTCGCAGATTGTGTAACAGTATGAAAAATGGTTACAATCCATTATGTAACGGGAACTAGACGGTTCGGTGGCAATTTTCAATCACACCGCAATATTGGTTCGTATTCGTATCGCCACCTTAATTTTCCAATACGTATAGGCTTGTACGATATGTACTCACCGGCCATTTTTTAGAACTATGATCCCGCTACATGATTGAGAAAATCAAATAT
Source organism: Camellia japonica (assembly GCA_030407325.1). Lineage (NCBI taxonomy): Eukaryota > Viridiplantae > Streptophyta > Magnoliopsida > Ericales > Theaceae > Camellia > Camellia japonica. Next base: position 110,022,473 of record JAPPVO010000029.1, on the reverse strand, counting down.
AGTACAAGTAATCATTCAGTTATAGAAATTACCAGAAGGATGAAGAAACAAGCAGGCCTCACTGCTATCAATGAGCCGAGCTTCATCGAGCTTGTGTGGTTATTATCAATGGAAGGCCATATGTTTTCTGCGTTTTCAAGGAAAAACAGGAAATGAAATTTGGGGATGTGCAATAATATCCCAAGGAGAGAAAGTAAATCCTTATCATATCTCGAGGACATACAGAATCTTCTATATGCATGAAATGTGAAGGAGATCATAATATTTCCTATAACAATTATTTTTGTTTAAAAACTTTCCCTTAATATATGTATATATATATCTAATATATAACTTCTAAACATTATATTGCCTTCCAGTATTGCTTTTGAATAAATAAATGACATCATTATTCAGCTTAATAATCATATGCCTAAATTATTTCTTAAAAATCAAAATAAAGATCTTTAAGTATGATAAATGGAAATAGTCTAAAAGATTTCTTTCTATCATTTAAATGTGTCCATTAAAGTTCTGACCAACATATAATGGTAACATATTTTCAATAGATTGATAACAAACTGATATACATCCTATACCCATGTAAATAAAATCAATAATTACAAGAAGATGCAACATAATTATATGATGAAATTTTGGTTCTTAAAGCATTCGTTAATAATTTAAAAAATGTTACATATAATTTCATTCTTTATTGTATTTTATCATTACTAGTTACGAGTGGCCTCGTATGAGTCTCATTTGACTTATGTTTAGAAGTGAAAAAATAAAGTATGAAATAAGCTTTACATATTTAAAATTTTATCTCCAAAGATCCAAGAAAATAAAACTAAAAAAAAAAGAAAAAGAATTTGATAATTATATCATATAACATTAATTAATGCAAGAAACCAAGAATTTAGAGTTCTTGATCTCTAGTATTATTGTATAACATTTATTTAACTTCAACGAAATTAGTACTTGTGCATTAAATTCGCTTATAACTATGTTATTATCATTCTTTTCTTGTATCATATTATTTTATTATTATTACTATATTTAAAGATTTAAAAGTACATCTATGTAGTATTTTGGGAAGTTAGTAAAAAGTTGACTTTTTAACTTTTTGGCTTTTGGTGACTTTTTTGTGTAAAAGAACTGACTTTTTTTCTAATTTTTTGTGTGTAAAAAAATTAAAAAGTCAAAAAGCTAACTTTTTTAACAAGTTTTCAAATTGGCCCCGAGTTTAGTTTCTATTATATAGGGTTTGGCAGGGAAGATTGGATATAGACCTAAACTTTAGCACATTATTTGTAGGAAGTATTTAAACTTACAATTTCAAGATTAATAACCCGAGTTTTAACTGCTAAACTAATAATTTAATATGCGATATTTAAAGATCATTTACTGAAAATTATTTTACAATTAATCTCGAAGGGTAACCATAGCCACCATTAATTTTAGTTTCATATATATTGATTTTAAATAATAATAATAATTTTTTTTTGGATACATCGAAAAATAAATAATAATTTTCAAATACCATAATCTGCTTATGATTTAGGGTTTGAAGTGATAACCTTCGATTGAGTAAAGGTGCACAAGTGACTAAAAAAGGAATCGTCTACCAAAAAGATCATTCGTGATAAATTTAGAAAAATGAACTAAATCTTCCGAAATTAATTTCTTTTCTACATTAGAAGCTTGAGAGTTGACTCTTTTTCCATGAGGGTTTTCATGGCTTCCAAACATACACCTAAAGAAAAGAAAAGAAAAGAAAGAGAGTTGAAGAGTAAAGAGAAAATATACAAACAAAAACATCAACAAACAAAAGCATAAAAAATCATTGTACCTGGATTTGCTTTTAATCATTTTGACAAAAGATTATCATCATCTCCGTTGAACTTTGGTCAATACTTTAACATGCAATCATGTTTATTTATGACTTTCCTCTTCTTTCTCTACAACTAATCAAAGAGAAAATCCAATTAAAAAAGAAAAACAAGAAAGGAAAGAAAGTGTATAGCAGATCTTTGAAATCATCTTCATCATTGATACTTCAACCAATAGTGGAGAATCTGTATATAATCTTATATATATATATATAAATCATGCTCAAAAGAAATAAAAGATTCATGTTTATACATGAAAGATTTGTGTTTATATAGATACATGCATGTATATGTGGTTTGAGTGTTATATTCGATCTTCTTCAATATAGTAAGACAGTGATTGAGAGTACCTTAACGGGAGAGAGAGAGAGAGAGACGCAGAAGAGCAATGGAGATAAGGTTAGACCTATTGACTGATAAATAATACTTTTCTTTTCATTTTTTTTTCACAATAGGCCAAATCTTTTTCTACAAATTGAGGGGTGCGGGTGGAATCAAACAAAAAGTTATTTCTCAGGATTTGTAATGCGGGAGGAGTGAAATTGATCTCTCTCAAAATTTGATAATTGAAAAAAAAAAAATTTGTACAAAAAATTATACATGACATTGAATTTATGTCCATTAATTTCAAATAAAAAAAAATTGATTTAAAATTTTTAAAATGTCACTGTCATATCATTTTTATGAAACTTTTTGTATGACTTTTTTATTTGTAAATCATTTTTCAATCGAAATTATCCTTTTAACCAACACAATTAAGGGCAATCTCAGTTTTAAGAGAAAAATAACGTATGAAGTCTCGTTTGAAGACGAATGATGTGGCAAACGCTAATCAATTAATTCTTTGATTTTATTCTAATTCTGACCAATCAATATTTGTCATGTTTATAGATGACACTTGTTGTGACAAGTACGGCTTTACATGAAAAGAATGTTATGCGTTGATTTATTTTTATAAAGGGTGTTATGCATTGATTTGTTTTTATAGAAAAATAATTTGTAAGAAAAATAAATAACTTGTGCAAACAAATTATTTATAATAATGTGTCATTAATATTTTAAAAATTATAAATTATAACAATAGGTGTACTGAATTGAAACAAAACTGACCACAAAAATTAGATCATTTTTTGCCCCCAAAAATATTGAAATTGTCATTGTAAATTTGTAACCATATGGATTGGCATTGATGACAACCAGGCAACAGTGTTGAACCTCCAGGCGTGTGCACACTCAATTGACACCTATGCATTGAAATTAAACGCAACGGATTATAATTTAATGACTAGTTGGTTTAACAGCTTTCAATTAATTGCACAAAACTATAGGGTAATAATAATGGTTTTGCTAACAAAGTGTTTCACGGTATAAGAAAAAATATAAAAATAATATAGATCTTAATGTATTTTTTTATAATTAATTTCATAATGCTTTGCATTTATTTTAATACTTATTTTTACTTTCTCATTTTTTTCAAATCGCTTCTTTTGCATAATTCTCAATATTAAACAATGTCCGTGGGACACTTGCTAGCATTGTCTAATAATAAAACAATGTTGTTATTTAAACTGCAGAATTGATATCAAATTGACAGAATTACCCAATTCTGATACATCTCCAAGTTGAAGATGAGGAGGGCAATGTAATCGATGAAAAAATATAAACTCAATTTTTTAAAGAAAATATTTAATACCGATAAAAAATCTTTGTCATACTCAATTGTGTAGGGCGTATCTTCCTTACTATATCATTGTGGGTGAATTAAGAGATTCAAATTAATTTTTTTTTTTTTTTTTTTGGGTTGGGGGGGGGGGGGGGGGGAGAAAGTAGTTTTACACTTGGCATTCATGAAGAAAGCCAGCTGAGTTTAGCGACAATGTGTCAAAAGATGCCTTGAGAACAAAATACATAATTTTTGTTAATTAATTTAATGGTAGGGATATATACATTTAAAAATACTAGTAATTGGTTCGGGAGGGGGATTTTTTTTTTTTTTTTGGTGGTAAAATCAAATAGTTTTCATTGACCTCCAATGCATAATGTGAATAATTGTTTTCTTGTTAAATTCTTGTCATTTCTCTATTTAGAATGATTTTTAATTTTATTTATTTATTTATTGTATATGCCAAATTGAATTCCTCTTCTTTAAATGAAATATGATCATTTTTTTTTTCCAAGACTTCCATACTAGTTGTGTACTTGTCTAATAGCAGAAAGTTAAAATATTTATATGATCTGAAAAATAAAAAATGTTGTAAATAAATCACAAAATACAATTAGATTGATATCTAATTACGCAACGATTCAAATCTATGTGATAGTTTTCACGTACACTCATTTAGTCACCACCTTTGTAATCCCAGTCCCGCCACCTTCCACCCTACTACAACCACTCACTAATGTTCCTAATCCCATCCCTTTTTTGTCAGATCCTAACCTTATCTCAACTTGTCCTTATCTAGGGTCAATTTAATAACCTGATCAGCTGGATACTTTTAAGATTTTGAGATGAGTATTATGGCTCAGAAAGAGCTATTTTGAAAAGATGATTATAATCAGTTTTTTTATGAAAAGCTGTTTATAAACAGCTTATAAACAGCTTTTTTGTGAGAGAAGAAATGAGTTATAATCTGAGAAGTGGATTATAACTCACTTCCCAAAATAGGAGAAAGTCAATTTAGATTAAGATTATGAGCTCATTTATCTTCCGAATTGGACTAAAATTTAGATTAAAATTTGGTTGAAAGACCCAATCATTTACAATTAAAATTTATCAATGATTCAAATTTAAGTAATTATTAATAATAATAAAAATTCATTTAATAATCTTTTAAAACTTTGGTTTCAGTTTTCAGAATTCACTTTTTAGAAAATTTTATTTTTTTGTTTTTCATATTTTTTGTTTTCAGTGATTTTTTTATTTTAAGCAATTTTTTAAATTTTTAGACACACCTAACATAAATACGCTTAAAAAATATAATATTTGTGAATTTTTTTTAAAAAAAATTCACTAAATACCAGAAATACAAAAAAAAAAGTATATTTTTTATATTTTTGTGTATCTATTAATTTTTTAAAATATTTTTTCACAAATATTTTACTATTTAGATACATATAAGTAAGGTATATCTAATAAAGTAAAAATTTTAAAAATATTTACAAAAAATAAAAAACACAAAATAAAAAACTTAATTTTCAAAAAATTAAAACTAAACACACTTAATAATTGATAGTCCTTTTTTTGCTTGGGTCCATTTAGGATTAAGTGGATAAATTTAAAATTTAAAAATAGCTTTAGGGCTGGACTGGAGATCACCATTTTAAGATTAATGTGAGGTGAGATTGGGCTTCGAATAACGCTTGTACTCATGCCTGACTCGAAAACGACCTGGTATGCCGCTCGGAATCCATTAAAACCATCAACATAAAATTGTAGTCTCTGTCCTCGTTTGGCATGTCAGGCTTTTTGATTATTTTAGTAACAAAAAGATAAAATAGGTTTTTTAGTTTAATAAAACAAAATATTACATCAAACCCACAAAAGTCAAAAAATCAAAAAAACTATCTCAAACGAGACTTTTAACCCTAGGCAATAGCCAAAAAGTTAAAAAGCCAACGTACACCCAAACGAACCCATGTCTATCATATCCTATGAAACCCTACCACCATGTTTGGTTTCAATCTTTTAAAAAAAAAAAAAAAAAATCAGAATTTTTTTAAAAAATTAGAAATTAATTTGATAAAAATAAATATCAAAAATATAATTTTCAATTTTTAACAAATATTTTACCTTTCAAATGTATAAAATTATATAAAAATAATAAGCATTTTTCATTTTTTTCACAAAAACTAATTTAAATTTTTTATTTTTTTATTTTAATTTATGAAATGAAAACCAGACCAAACATAAATCTCTCTCGATTGCGAGTGATGGGTAAGAAGAGCAAGAGCGCTGAAGGTGCCAAGAAGAGATCATGTAAGGTTTCTCTAGGTGGCAGTGGAGGCTCCTAATGGGCGGAGCCCTAAAGACAAAGACAGTAATTGATGTGGTATAGAGAGTTCTTTTTCTCTATTTTTGTAATTTCTCCCTTTTAATAATTAGAGAATTATCTGAAATCTCTGTACTGTACTGTCACTTGATTGCAACACAAATATAATGAACAAAAAAAACTGCAAATCAATTCTCAAATTCAAGGTTTGCAAGCATGACCATCCTACAATTTGCAGTTTATATTTCAGAGCCCATGAGTTCTATCTTTAATGGACCCAAATTTGCAGGTGGGAATTGGAAAAAAAAAAAATTATAAACACATGGGGGTACAAATATGTTTGTAGTAGAGTGCAAATGAAAAATTGTGGGATGCATGTCTCACTTGCACCCTTCCATATATTGGTAATTTTTTTTCTCAACTCCCACTGCATGTATGTCTCCCTTCTATTTAAATTTTTTTTTCCCAACTCCCATTGCATGTAGGTCTCCCTTCTATTTAAAAAATAATGCCAATTAATATATATTAGTGTGTGTTTGGAAGTAAAAAAAAATTGGGAACACACCTAACCTTCGGCATAAAGTACAAAATGATTGTCCCGAGACTTGAACCCATAGTATACAAAGTGGTTGTCTCGAGATTTAAACTCATAACCTCAAAGTTATTAAGTCAAAATTTTATCATTGAACCAATCGTATATGTTGTCATTCATTGAATGCCGGCATGCCTTGTTAGGTGGAAAAGAATATATTCAGCTTGCTTGTTTTCTCTTTTCAGAAAACACTTTTTATAAAATTCTACTATCTTATTTTTCGTGTTTTTTTGTTTTTACTAAATTTTTTTAATATTTTAAGCAATTTTTTTACTTTTTATATACACCTAACATAAATACATCTAAAAAGTAAAAAAATTGTAAAAAAAATCTTTTAAAAATTCACTAAATACCAAAAATATAAAAAAAAATACAACAATTCAGTACATTTTTTGTATTTCTATGTATTTATTAATTTTTTAAAATATTTTTTCACAAATTTTTTACTTTTTAGATACATCTAACTAAGGTGCATCTAAAAAAGTAAAAAAATTGTTTAAAATTTAAAAAATATTCACTAAAAACAAAAGAATACGAAAATCAAAAAACTCAATTTTTAAAAAACTTAATCTAAAAAACTTAAACCAAACACACTGATTCTTATTGTGGATGATGTTTTTAATGGGTTATGCCACATAAAGGTTTGAGCTTCCTTAGGGAGTAAGTTCATCTGCCAGCTTTTCTTTTCGTGAGTCTTCTTCAATAGTGTATGTATGTATAATATGATCAATAGGAAACTAATTGAAGCCCAAGTTTGCTTCACTTTTAATATCAGGATTTTTAATAGTTCTTCTTCAAGAAGAGGAAAGGATACGGTATTGCTATGCATTTTCTTTTATTTAGTTCTTCTTCAAGAAGAGGAAAGGATATGATATTGCTATACATTTTCTTTTATTTAGAGTCATTCACTTTCCCTTTATCCTTAGAAAACGTCCCGGAGATGTAATGCGATTTGTGGGAGTTTAAGTCAGAGTATATGGACAAGGTTCTATTTTGAAGGTAATAGCTTTTGTTCACATAGGATAAATAAATCAAGTATGTGAAATCAAGCTCACTTATGTCATTGTCACTCATTCAATCAAATGATAAACATTTCATCATTGTTGGGACAAATGGATAAGTTTTATGATGAGCTTCTCAAAAAGAATGCGCACATGCAAGTATCAAATGCATCAAGTGCATTCAGTACATTGGTTTTGATTTTATGTAATCATCGTAGACTGGGCCCTTTTTTTTTTTTTTTTGTGTGTGTATATGTGTGTGCACGGACGCGCACATGTGTGTTTGGCATTGTCTTTTGCCGTTCCTTAGATAAGCAAGTTAATTTGTTAAAAGTGGAGAAGATTATCTCAGAGCATTTACATGCTAATTTCTCTCTACAACTTACACTGACACCCCATTACAACATTTTTTTAGTTTAGTGATATTTGAAAGTGCCACAAAACTATTCTTCTAATGACATTTTTTGGTCTTGTGGCATTTTGAACAAGTGTCACTTCTATCGGTGCCACGGTAGATACTTGCAAGTGTCACTGTACCATCATGGCTAAAAACTTTCAATGACATTTTAATGTCATGGTAAATATTATTTGTGGCACTATCAAGCGCCATTAAAAAAAGAGTTAGTGACACTTATAAGTGTCATTACACCATCAAGACTAAAACCTTTCAGTGACACTTTAATGTCATGGTAGGCACTATTCGTGACGCTATCAAGTGCCATTCGTGACGATAATTCGTTGTAGAACAATTTGATCTGCTCTTGCAGAGACTTGAACCGCCAACCTCCCGCACCATAAACCCTATACACCACACTCTTTCCACTACACCTCTATAGCACCATATGATTATATATGCAACATATATTATTTATATAGTACATACATCTATATTAATATAAAAGTATATGTATAAACATAATTATTTTATTGAACATAATTTTTGTAAAATAAACTATTTACTAGTAAAATAAAAAAAGACCACTTTTGGCAACTAAAAATATTTTTTGGTCGCCAATTTTATACTTTTGGCTACTAATTGTTTTTTAGTTGCTAAAAAATTTAACTTTTGCCAACCAAAATCGGATTTGGTCACCGAAGATGCACTTTCAGCTACCAAAATTTTGGTCGCCAAAAAATTTAATTCCCGCCTTAGGATTTTAGTTCTCCCGCGCTAAAAATAACCACTTTTAGCGACTAAACTTATTTTTTAGTCGCCAATTATAAACTTTTGGCTACTAAAATTTTTTTAGTCACCAAAACGCTTTACTTTGGGCTACTAAAATTTTTTTTGTCACTAAAACCCATATAATCAGCGACTAAACTTAGTTTTGGTCGCCAATTGTAAACTTTTGGCTACTAAAATTGTTTAGTCGCCAAAAAGCTTTACTTTTGGCTACTAATGCTGTTTTGGTTGCTGAAAGCTATACTTTCAGCGACCAATTTTTTTTTGGTCAGGAAATTTAGTCGCCGAATATGCTTTTTTCCTGTAATGTATATTCAGTTTAATTTATTTATTTTTAATCATTTACTGCATTGTAAAAATTTTAAAAATATATTGGCATTTTTTGTTTTTTCAAAAATGCCATTATAAGCTTGGAAAGTTTTTGACTTAGTGGCATTTCTCAAAATGCTATAAAATATTTGTTTATGAAACTTTTCACCTAAGTGCCATAAAAAGTAATTTGCACCTACCTAGTGTCCTGACATTTTTTAAAAAATGCCATTGCTACTAAAGTTTAGTGGCATCTGTTGGTAAATGTCACGAACATAATTTTTTGTGTCATTATTTTATAAAATGCCATAAAATTGATGCGACATTTTTTTATTGAAATGCCACTAGAGCCTTATATGTTTGTGGCTTTGTGGCATTTATCTAAATGTGTCACCAAATATTATTTTTGTGGCATTTTCTAAAAACATGCCACTATTATAGTGTCACTAAAGTGTGTTTTTGTTATAGTTTTGTGACACTTGTTCATTGAAATGTCACTAGAGCCTTTTATGTTTGTCGTTTTGTGGCATTTTTAAAAAACGTGCCACTAATATCATTTTTGTGGCATTTTCTAAAATATGTCACTAGTGTAGTGCCACTAAAGTATATTTTTGTTATAGTTTTGTGACACTTGTTCATTGAAATGTCACTAGAGCCTTTTATATTTGTCGTTTTGTGGCATTTTTCAAAAACGTGCCACTAAATATCATTTTTTGTGGCATTTTCTACAAATATGCCACTAGTGTAGTGCCACTAAAGTATGTTTTTGTTGTAGTGCCCCCTGATGTTTATGTTTATTACAGTTTCCCCCTTACATTTGGAAAATTATTTGACAGTATATGTTTATGTTTATGTTTATGTTTATATTTATTACAGTTTCCCCCCTTGGCAGTATAATTATTTGACGGTGTTAACTTTTAAGTTAAAATGACATATTTATCCTTAACTTTTATACATATAAAACATGAAAATAATAGGGATATTTTATTTGTCATCTCAACACATCTTTTTTTACCTACCACAGCCTTATTTGGAGGGAAAGACTCAGAAGCCTCTAGAGAAAAGAGAGAAGATAAAGAGAGAAGAGTGTAGAGGAAAGACTCAGAGACTCATTGAAGACAAAGATCAAGGTATTCTCTGTGAAGGGGTTTCTCCATGAACGATCGGTGTAAGTAATTTCTTATTTTTTGTAAATGAGTTTGAGGTTTGGTGGAAGTAAAAAATGGGTTTTGCACTTTGTTTTTTTTGTACAAATTGAAATTTAGTTTGTATGATTTCGTTTTTCTCCATAAATTTTTTATTAAGGTTTGAACATTGTTACCCATGTTCAAAACATGTTGAGTTTTTGTATTTATATATGGTGTTTTTGTGATTTGAACTAAGAAGTTGAAGACAATGGGTCTATTTATAATTTACCTTTTAGTGTTTTTTTTTTTTTTTTTGCCTGGAAACTTCATTTCCCCCAAAATTTGTTGACAAGGGTTTGCACAAACCTTATCCATATACCTGTAATGGTGTTTATGTGTTCTTCGTAGGATGGTCATTTGAGTTCTGAACATATTTTATAATGATTGATCTTTTTTTTTTCTTTTTTCTCTTTTTTTTTGGGGGGGGGGGGGGGGTGGGAGAGGGGGGTTAAATCACCAATTTTTTTACTTGGGTTTAATTATGCTTTATGTATGAAGTTTGTAATTTCATTAATGTTGTGACAAAAATACTTGATTTCATAATCTGTTTGGTTTTGTTCCAAAATCAGTTTTCTGATTTTTTTTTAAATAAAAATTAATTTGACAAAATAAATACGAAAAAGATATATATATATATTTAAATTTTGAGATTTTTTTTTCAAAAATGTAAAACTATATGAAATTGATGAATATTTTTTATTAGTTATTTTATTTCAATAAATTAGTTTTTAGTTTTTTTTCAAAAAATTCATAAACAGATTATGAAAATCAAACCAATATATTAATGTTGAGGAAACTGATTTTGTACAATATTGGGGGATAAACTCTTTTTTTTTTTTTTTTTTAATGGATATTGGGGATAAACTGAGTTCTCATTTTTGTGTACATGATTTGTCTATTATTTACTTGTTATATCAAGAAATGGCTACTGAAATGAGGCATGATATAATGGTTCATTATAAAGGATCTATTAATCACATTCTAAATATAGACCCAGACAAGTATAACCATATGGATTTAATTGCTGATAGTTGTGAAATTACATTAAGTAATGTCCCTGCAAGTCATGCGATTGCATTGGATTTATATGGTGTGGTACCAAGGTCAGAAGTTAGGATTGAACTCAAATGTGACCAGGATCTCCTTAGAATGTTTGGATTATATATAGGAATTAAAGAAATTCCTATTTATTTTGACGTTGCACATAGTTCAACACCTATGGGCTTCAAGGAGACCCATGAGACTAACATGCATTAGCAACATGGGAGCAACAATAGGTCAGCTATGGGTTTTCGATCTAGGCCTAGTATGGTTGATGATTTGTTCAGGGATTTGGATGATTATAGTGATATGGATTGGAATGAACTGGGTGATGATAACAATATTGACTGTGAAGATGGTGAAGAAGATGAAGTTTATATGGTTTTTGATTCAAATGAAGAAGATGAAGAATGGAATGGTGAAAAAGTTGAAGAAGAAATACATGAGGATAATGGGAACCATTTTGATCTTGGTGGATTGTCAGATTATGAATCAAATGATAATGAAGGGAACTATTCTAGTGATGACCAGGATGTACAAGCTATAAATACTGATAGGTTTATGAAGAGAAATATGTTTGAGATTAAAGAATGGGAAACAATTACATTGGAGAAAGGAATGATGTTTGAAGATGTCTCCTACTTTAGAACTGTTTTGAGGGAATATGCCATTGAGAGGGGGTTCACATTGGTGAGATTGAAGAATGAAAGAGTTAGAGTAACACCTCATTGTGGTTCTAGGGGATGCAATTGGAGAATCCATGCCTCACTCTTTCCAGATGGATTAACTTTCAAAATTAAGTCATTAGGGCCTAACCATACTTGTGTGAGAGTAGAGAGGAATCCTTAAGCAACATCAATAGGGATAGTAGAAAAATTCATAAGAATCTTTAAGGGTAATCCAGGGATGACTCTTGAAGCTATGCACAATGAATTGACTGAAAATTATGGTGTAGAGGCCTCAAGAATGCAACTTTATAGGGGGAAGAGGAAGGCATTGGAAGCAATTGAGGGTAATCATGCTGTATCATATAGTAAGTTGTCGAAGTGTGCAAATGAAATAATGAAGACTAACCCAGGAAGTTTGGTGAAAATTGAAAGGGACAGAGTTGGTCCTAAATTAGATGTAGTTATGTTCAAGAGGATATTCATCTCACTTGCAGCAATGTAGAAAGGGTTCAAAAATGGTTGTAGACCTTTTATAAGTGTGGATGGGTGTCATTTGAAAGGTCCTTATGGTGGAGTCTTGCTAGCTGTCGTGGCCTTGGATGGGGATAATGGTCTATTTCTTTTAGCATATGCTGTGGTAGAGTGTGAATGCAAAGAAAGTTGAAGATTCTTCTTGTACCATCTGCACACCATTATTGATGATTGTCCTCAAAGCAAGCCATGGACTATAATGTCAGATGGTTAAAAGGTAAATTTATGCACTTTGAAATGAAATAATTTAGTTTGTAATTTGTCTAATGAATTTATGCATTTATAATATAACATTTTGTTCACTTTTATTTTGTATTAGGGCATTGAACTTGCCTTGAAGGAAGTCATGCCTGAAGCAACTCACAGGAGGTGTTGTAGACACATATTCAACAATTTTAAATCAAAATTTCCTGGTTTGAAGCTTAGGGGATCATTTTGGGCTGCAGTTAGAGCATATACTCAGAAGGATTACAACATAGCTATGAGGCAAATTGAGGAGGCGTCAAAACTAGTCTATAAATGGTTAAATGACTTGAAACTAGAAGTTTGGGCTAGACACACCTTTGATCTTAGAGTGAAAAGTGACCATATCACCAGCAACATGGTTGAATCATTTAACAATTGGATTGGGAATGTAAAAGGAAAACCTGTCATTACAATATTGGAAAGTATTAGGACCAAATTAATGAGAAAATTGCATAAAAGATTTGAGAAAGCTGCTACATGGGAAAATTTGGTGACCCCTACCATTAAGAAGAAGTTAGACGAGGTTGTCTTCAAACCAAGGATGTGTAAGATCACATTTGCTGGTGGAGATGAATATCAAGTGATGGAAAGTGTTATTGTACACATTGTAAACCTCCTAAGTAGGTCCTGTTGTTGTAGAGTTTGGGACATTACTGGAGTTCCTTGCAAGCAAGTAGCTGCTTGTATTTCTCATAGGAGAATGAACATTGAAACATTTTATGATCAAGCTTATCAGAGGCATAAGTTCTTAGGTGCATATGGGGATATTATTCATCCCATACACGATGAGAGTATGTGGGATGAAGTTCCAGAAGAAGCTTTGAAGCCTCAAATTCTTAAGAGACTGCCTGGTAGGCCTTCAAATAGTAGGAGAAGGGAAGCTGGTAAAAACTGCCCCTGGAGCTAGTGATTCTAGAAGGTCATGCATTGTTAAATGTGCCATATGCAAAGAAAATGGGTGTAGACGTCCCCGAACGCCCCGGGAGGATGAACCCCCGTTCCGCTCGTTTGTGGATCTACTACAGTTCAGGACTCAAATGTCACGGTTCTTAATCTGAACCAAAGAGTCCAAATCCGGCAAATCGTTTTGAGAAACATATTTTTGAAAAGAAGTGCCAAACATGGACTGCTTTGCCAGATACAGAGTCGCCACCTAAATATTTTTATAGGGGAATTTAGGAAACCCTGACTCGATGCCAAAGGCCACGTGTCCGTCATCACCAAAGTTGCCTCGGCTCGGGAACTTGCGTACGATTGGGGAAGGTCAGCTATGAGCACCCCCTCTCGCCCGGTCCGAAGACCGGCCTCTACTAACCATGATATCCATTTTTGAAAACGTTATGTGTTCTTGTTCCGGTTATTAGCCTAGATTTACTATATTACGCGCACAGCAAACAAGTATAGACCAAATCGCCAAAATTAGAACAAAACATTTCATGTTAGTTTTGGAAATGGTTTACTACTCGCAAGTAGGTTAAAATGAAGATTTTTCCACCCTCAAGTGGGCTTTAGAAAAGACGGTTTTGCCACTATCTAGTGGGTTTAAAACTCACAGTTTTAATGCATTATCCCAATTTAAGCAATTCGACCTCCATCCACAGGCATTCAAGCAGTTATATCACATAAGCAGCTAGCCTCATGGTAATCATGCAATCATGGCAACACTCACACGCATGCGGTATGCTAAAGTATAAAAGCTTACCTAGTACTCTAAGCCAAAATAGAAACTAGTTAGTAATCACATGCATGATCCTAGTTCATGTTAAGATGGCTAATGCAACACAGGCAAGATGCAACTAGAATAGGCTCGGCTAATCTAAGATAGCATATGAGATGCTACAAATAACATGTATTCAACTTGGAATTGAAATACAGTGCAGTTAGCATGATGCGCCGAGCCCGGTGCATGTAAGACAAATGTATGAATGCACGCATGCATAACATAAGGTATGCTAATTTAAATATGCCCTAAACTAACCATCGAAAGCTAGTAAATAAAAGGGAAGAAAGACGTGGGGTTGGAAGACATACACACACTCACGCACACTTATTACACAATTGCCCTCACTCGGAAGGATTGAAAGAATAATACAGTCCGAAAGAATAATACTAAACTAATTGTTATAGAACTTCTAATTTAATTAACAAATTAAATGCAAAAGGGAAAAGGTCGCAGCCCCATCTCGAAATGCGCGAATGATGCATGCTTGACTCACTTCGCCCGGAAACTCGCTGCCATAGCACTACTGCCTCTGTTTACACTGCCCTGCTTCTCTGAAAATTGCCAAAGCCTCAGGGTTGCTTGTTTGCACACCGTGGAACACCACCGGTTGGGAGGAATGGCCACCGGCCATAGGAAAAGGTCATCGGGCTCTGATAAAGTTATCGGCTAACGATTCCTGGCCAGTCGGCACTGTATGTAGCCGACCAGCCAAAACTTCCTGCAGAACCTGCAATTTGACAGCAGCAGAGGGCAAGCAGTGTATGGCATGGAATTTCCAAGCAAATGTATGTACGGACACACTCCCTATCATGCAATGGAATCAAGGGAGTGTGGCCCTCGACCCTCGGGCCATCAATCACGCATTTCACTGCATGATGACCCGAAAGCCAAGTGTGCAACTTCGATATCAAATGAAATGCAAGCACAAAACACATCAAAGGGGCCCCAACCCCTATCATGATTATGATCAAGAGGCAAGGGATGCATGCTCAATGAGATGCAACCTAGGCATGGAGGCTAAGTATGTAACATAAACATTCAAATGAGCAATGTATACTAGGCACGCAACCTAAACATGTAAACAAACATGGCATGCAACAACATGCGATGATGGACTTAAACTAACATGGATAGCTCACAAGCATACCAAAATCAATGGCCATTAGATGAAAATGAGACGCTCGAAATGCGTGCACGTGTGCACGCAAACCGAGGACCGAACCTAAGGCACGAATGCCACTCTACCAAAGCATGGCAAGGTATGAAACATGGTATGCAAACATGCAAATTTCAGTACCAAAACATGATGCTAAACAGCCCCGAAACATGGAAGCATGGCACCCGAATGCATGAAATGAACCCCGAAACATGAGATTAGGCACATGAAATGACTTATAGCTATACAAAGCATGCATTATTTGAACTTGAAGCATAAAGAAAGAATCAAGGCAGTCCCAAAACATGCATATTTCCAGTTTAAATCAAGGCCAAAAGGTGAACACAAATAGGGCTAAACTATCATACGAAAATGGGCCTAAAAGAGAGACAAAGAAGCAAGTGATGGTTTCTGGCCTCAAACAGAGGAGGGTCCTTCAACAAAGTTGAAGAGGGGCCAAAAACATGGTATTTTACAGTTAATGACCAGACCCAAAACAGTGCACAAGCAACCCTAAAATACTATGCAAGATAAGGCCAAAAAGGAGGCTTAAACACAAAGAGCAAGAAGGAAGCCTCAAACAGCAAAAGACCCTTGATCAAGAATGAAGAGAGGGTCAAAATAAGGCTATTTACAGTTCGGACCAAAGCCCAAAAACACAAGCACAAGGGGCTAACTAATCATGCAAAAATAGGGCCAAAAGAGGGATACAAAAGTAAGTGGCAAATGGAAGCCTCAAACAGTGAGGAGCCCTTCAACAATGTTGAAGAAGGGCTCAAAATAAGCCACTTCACAGTTTATGATAGAGCTCAAAACAGTTTACAAATGGGCCTAAAATACTATGCAAGAAAGAGGCATACAAGAGAGGTAAAGAAGCAAGTGGTAGTATGAAGCCTCAAACAGGGAAGAACCCTTAAACAAACATGAAAAAGAACTCAAAATAATTCTATTTTCAGTTAGGGTCGGAGCCTAAATATGCAAGAAAATATAGCTTAGAAAGCATGCAAAAAAAGGCTCAAAAAGAGGGAAAATGTGGCTCACCCTTGTAGACCAAACTTCAACAGCCTCTTGGCTTGAGAAAAGGTGCTCCTTGCCTCTGGAAAACCAGCTCCAAGTGTTGGAAAGGATGGTGGAGAGGTGGTGCTATGTGGTGGTGTAGAAAGGGTGTAAGGAACTTGGGGTTTTGATGGTTGGAATATAGAGAGAGAGAGATTGAATATATAAGGCTCAAAGCAAAATTTCTAACCCTCTAAATGGGAGCTGGAGCTGCTGGTTTTATAGACACAAGAGGTGGAAAAGAGGGGGAAAAATGGGGGGGAAAACAATTCAAGTTTCCCCCCAAAAAGCCAAACCCTCGGACAGCGGGTTAAATGGAGAACAGCTGGCACAGCTGGCATCCATTCAATCTGTAGAATACTCCGGAAGGTCGTCGGCTAGCAAACTTGATCGGTCGGCCAACTTTTCTGGCCGGTCGGCCATCTATTTGGTCGGTCGGCAGGAAAAATCTGCTCTGCAGGTTCGACTTCAAATGGGCATAACTTCTTCATATGGACTCCTTTTCAGATCATTGTTGTATCCAAATTGAAGCCCCGGAAGTAAGCTTTCCAATGGCACCAGCCTTGCATCAAAATTCCAACTGTGTAAAAAGTTATGCTTGTTTTGATGAAGGCTGCTCAGTTTCGGTCCAACCGGGACAATGCCCAACTTCAACCAATCATATCTCCCCCATCCGGACTCGGCTTTAAGAGATTCTTAAATGAAAAATGAAGCCCCAGAAGTCTTCTTTCCAATGGTGGTGGCCTCATAGCTTAACTCCAAGTGTATAAACAAATAAGCTTGATTTAGCTAGGACTGCTCGTCCCTCTCTTAGCGATTCTTGCCTATCTTCTTCTCCAACTTGGTTTCTCATCTCTTCCCCTCCTTTCTTCAACTTCAAACCCCTAAGCAAGGTGTTTTGAAAGATTTTTCAAAGATTTCATCTCTCTTTTATTCATTTCCACTTTGTCCTTGCTCGGTTTACCGAAAAACGCAACGTTTGACAAAATGCGAGCCTCGGAACATTGTAGAAACTTTATTTCAAAAATGTTTTGAAAGAGAGGGTTTTAAGGTCTAAAAACCATTCAAAATAGCTTTGGTCCAAAATGGGGCATGAAGTTGAGATTTGTCTCTCTTCTTGCCGAAGAAATTGAACCTTTGCCCTGCACACCTTCCAACACCAAGTAAACCATCAGTCGCGCCCAAGTCTTAAGGGCGGTCAAAAATGGGGTGTCTACAATGGGCACAACAAAAGGACTTGTCAAAGGGCTCCTGTGAAGAGAAAGGGTAAATCTAGCTCAATTAGTGGTTCAAGTGTTTCTAAAACAGGGCAAACAAGTGGGGTTGCATTAAGCCAAGAAAGTGGAAAAGGTTTAAGCCTAGG
This sequence comes from Camellia japonica, assembly GCA_030407325.1. Taxonomy (NCBI): domain Eukaryota; kingdom Viridiplantae; phylum Streptophyta; class Magnoliopsida; order Ericales; family Theaceae; genus Camellia; species Camellia japonica. The sequence continues at coordinate 110,004,557 of JAPPVO010000029.1, read as the reverse complement.
AAGAGGAGTTTCTATTAGAGGGAGTGATGCAGGTGGCAGTTGCACAAGTAGTAGTAGAGGTTCAGGTCATGGAATTCCAACTGGAAGAAGTGCAAGTGGTAGAGGTTCTACTTCAACAGTGGTAGGGGGACAACATGTAAGTATCACATACATTCTGAACTTGACTATTGAATGCATTGAAACATTACTTATTTAGTGTCATTATATTTTTATTTAATGTGATATTGTAGGATAGAGGGCAGCCTGGAGTGCAACCCAGTAAATGGAGTATGTCTTGAGCATGGTATTTGGCTCATGTATTGCTCATTTAATAATTAATTGTAATCTTGTTACTCTATTTGTTATTGTATTCTTGTTACATAACTAATTTTTGTTTATTCTTGTTATTTGTATAAGATGGTTGGAAATTATGCAGCATGCCATCTGAGATGGAACAAGAAATGTAATGTTCCAAGACAAATTATATGATATATTTTTGTGTAGGTAATGTGGTATATTTTTGTAAATTGGGACAATATAGTATATTTTTGTATATATTCTTTTAAAGGGGAACATGATATATTTCTCTAAATTGGGAAGATGTCCCCTTACGTGTTTTGTGAAGGGGAACATGATTATGTATGCTCATTTATTTTTTGGCCATATGGGCATTAACTGTTATTAGTACTTTGGGTAATACACTTCGTGAAAATAGAAGATGGAGATATTGAACCCATGACTCTCCTCTTTTTTTTTTTTCTTTTTTTTTCCCCTCTGTTTTTCTCAATGAGTTTGATTGAGATTCATTTGCCTTTTATTAGCAGCTTCGAACTACTACCTTTGTTCAACAGCTATATTTGTTACATGCAAAATGAAATGTAAATACAAATAAAATGATGATGTGTTTGCTGTGATTGGACATGCATCAGAGTTTTTTCAAGATATATTGGTAATTATAAACAAGATATACAGGTCTCACAGAGGGTAATTTAGTCAATTAAACTTTTTTGGGCTGATGTCATCAAGATTCTTTTGATGGCCTTAATGGCCATATGACAACAGGGGCGTTTCTGTAATGCAATTGTTAACCTCAAGGGTAAAAATGTAATTTCCCGAATGTAAGGGGGGTATCTATATTAAACATAAACCTGAGGAGGTGTCAGTGTAATTTACTCATAAATCAAGTATGTGAAATCAAGCTCACTTATGTCATTGTCACTCATTCAATCAAATGATAACCATTTCATCGTTGTTGGGACAGATAGATAAGTTTTATGAGCTTCTCGAAAAGGATGCGCACATGCAGGTGTAGACGTCCCCGAATGCCCCGGGAGGGATGAGTCCCGTTCCGTTCATCTTGGGCTCACTACAGTTCAGGACTCTAATTGTCACGGTTCGTAATCTGAACCAAAGAGTCCAAATCCGGCAAATCGTTTTGAGAAAATAGATTTTTGAAAGAAGTGCCAAACATGGACTGCTTTGCCAGATATAGAGTCGCCACCTAAATATTTTATTTTTGGGAAATTTAGGAAACCCTGACTTGTTGCCTAAGGCCACGTGTCCGTCATTACCAAAGTTGCCTCGGCTCGGGAACTTGGGTACGATTGGGGAAGGTCACTTCGTGAGCACCCTCGCTCGCCCGATCAAAGATCGACCTCTACTAACCATGATATCTAGTTTTGAAAACATTATGCGTTTTTATTCCGGTTGTTAGCCTAGATTTACTATGTGATGCGCACAACATACAAGTATAGACCGGGTTGCCTGAATTGGAACAAAACATTTCATGTTTGTTTTTTGAAAGATGGTTTGCTACTCGCAAGTAGGCTTAAAATGCAGATTTTGCCACCCTCGGGTGGGCTTAGAAAACATGGTTTTGTCACTATTTAGTGGGCTTAAAACTCACAGTCGATGATTTGTTCCAATCCAAATAACCCAATCTTCACCTACAGGCATTCAGGAAGTTATATCACATAAGCAAATAGCCTCATGGTAAGCATGCTATCATGGCAGTCACTCACACACATACAAGGATGCTAAAGCATAAAACTTACCGAGTACTCCAAGCCAAAACAAAAGCTATGTTAGAAATTCATGCATGATCCTAACTATACAGAGATGCCTAATGCAACACATGCAGGAATGCGACTAATATAGGCTCGGCTATTCTAAACATGGCATATGGAATGCTACAGCTAACATGTATTCAACTTGGAATTGAAATACAATGCAGTGAGTTATGATGCGCCGAGCCCGATGCATGCAAAACAGATGAATGAATGCAAACATGCTATCATACTGTATGTTAATAGAAACATGCCCTAATCTAACCATCATAAGCTGGTAAATAAAAGGGAGAAAGACGTGGGGTTGGAAGACATACATCGCACACACGCACACTTATTACAATTGCGCCCTCGCTCGGAGGGTCCGAATAAATAATATACAGTCCCAAATAAATGATTACAGTCCGAATAAATACAAAACCCTAATTAATTAACAAATTAATCTAGGAAAGCAATAAATGGCACGTAAATCCATGGACCACCTCGGCTCTGTTCCAAATGATGAATGATGCATGCTCGGGTTGCTTGGCGCAGAAATCCATTGCGACGCCCCAATTAGCCTCTGTTTACAATTAAGCCCGGAATGTTGCGCGAAGCCCCAAAAGATTGCCAGTTTTTGATTTGCTGCAACAGAGAGCAGGAAAGGGGCATGGCAATATATTTTCACGTATGTATGCTTGACCACTCTTCAGGGAGCGTAGTCCTCGATCCTCGTGCCACCAATCACGCATATCGATGCATGATGGCCGAGGAGTCGAACCGCACGACTCAATATGAAATGAATGCACACATAAACACAACAAGGCCTAAACTCCATCACGGGTAATCTGGAGTGTCGGCGACTGGGAATTGAGACACGTTACGTCACTCAAAGTACGAAACGTCCCTCGTTTCCCGTACCCGGGCTAACTCCTATCCCAAACACAATGCAATATGCATAACATGCATGAATGCGACTAATATACAACCTAGCATACACAATGCTATGAAATGGCATACACAATGCTCGATGTAACACGACATACACAATGTTCTAACATGCAACCTAGCATACGCAATACTATGAATTGAAATGGCATACACAATGCATAATGGACTTACACCAACATGAGTGGACCTCAGCCACACTCACATCAGTGGCCATGAGATGAAAATGAGACACTCGAGATATGTGCACACGTGCACGCAAATCGAGGACCGAACCTAAGACACAAATGCCACTCTAACAAGGCATGGCAAGGCATGGCAAGGCATGAAATATGGCATACAAACATGCAAATTCCAGCACTAAAATGTGATGCAAAATGATCCCAAAACAAGGAAACATGGCACCCGATGCATGGAATGGTCCCGAAACACAAAACTAGGCATATGCATTGACCTATAGCTATATAAAGCATGCATTATTTGATCATGAAGCATAAAGACAGAACCAAGGCGGTCTCAAAACATGAACATTTCTAGTTCAAAGCATGGCCAAAAGATGTTAGCAAGATGGCCTAACATAGCATGCAATTTTGACTATCAAACATGGATTATATGGCACGTATATGAAGCAAGTGAGAACTCATCAAACCAGCAAAAATCAGTGAATAAAACATGCCAAAACATGCCCAAATAACCTCTAAAATGCAGCCAACACATGTGTAGACGTCCCCGAACGCCCCGGGAGGGTTAAGTCCCGTTCCGTTCATATTGGGGTCACTACAGTTCAAGGACTCAAATGTCACGGTTCTTAATCTTGAACCAAAGAGTCCAAATCCGGAAAATCGTTTTGAGAAAACAGATTTTTAGAAAAGAAGTGCCAAACATGGACTGCTTTGCCAGATACAGAGTCGCCACCTAAATATTTTATTTTGGGAAATTTAGAAAACCCCGACTCGTTGCCTAAGGCCACGTGTCCGTCATCACCAAAGTTGCCTCGGCTGGGGAACTTGGGTACGATTGGGGAAGGTCACTTCGTGAGCACCCCCGCTCACCCGATCAAAGATCGGCCTCTACTAACCATGATATCGAGTTTTGAAAACATTGTGTGCTCTTATTCCGGTTATTAGCCTAGGTTACTATGTGATGCGCACAGCATACAAGTATAGACTGAGTCGCCTGAATTGGAACAAAACACTTCATGTTTGTTTGTTTGAAAATGGTTTGATGGTGCTACCCGCAAGGTAAGGCTAGTGTGGATTTGCCACCCTCGGGTGGGCTTAGAAAACATGATTTTGCCACTGTCTAGTGGGTCTTCTAAAAACAAATATTTGATGAATTGTTCCAATCCAAATAACCCAACCTCCACCCACAGGCATTCAAGGCAGTTATATCACATAAGCAGTTAGCCTCATAGTAAGCATGCTATCATCATGGCAATCACTCACACACGCATGAAAGGATGCTAAAGCATAAAACTCACCGAGTACTCCAAGCCAAAACAGAAGCTCATTAGAAATCATGCATGATCCTAACTATACAGAGATGCCAAATGCAACACATGCAAAAAAATGCAACTATAGCAAGCTCGGCTATTCTAAACATGGCATATGAGATGCAACAGCTATCATGTATTCAACTTAGAATTGAAGTACAAATGCAGTTAGTATGATGCGCCGAGCCCGGTGCGTGCAAGACAGATGAATGAATGCAAACATGCTATCATACTGTATGCTAATTGAAACATGCCCTAATCTAACCATCATAAGCAGGTAAATAAAAGGGAAGAAAGACGTGGGGTTGGAAGACATACATCACACTCACCCACACTTATTACAATTATGCCCTCGCACAGAGGGTCCGAATAAATATATAGTCCCGAATAAAAGAATAGTACAGTCCAAAAATACAGTCCAAATAATGTACAAATTCCTAATTAATTAACAAATTAACTATGAAAGCTGTAAATTGGCATGCAAGCCAGGGACTGCCTTGATTCCGCTCCGGGTGATGAATGATGCATGTTTAGGCTGCCTTGCGCTGAAATCCACTGGGATGCCCCAATTAGCCTCTGTTTGCACCTGTTCTTGAAATGCGTGCCAAGCCTCGAAAGACTGTTGATTCTTGATTTTGCTGCAACAGAGAGCAGGAAAGGGGCATAGCAATGTTTTTTCACAAATGTATGCATGCCTCGATCCTCGTGCCACCAATTACGCATCTCGATGCATGATGGCCGAGGAATCGATTTGCACAATTCAATATGGAATGAATGCACAAGAAAATACAACAAAACCTAACTCCATCACGGATGATCCGGAGTGTCGGTGACTAGGGAATTGAGACACGTTCCGTCACTCGGAGTACGGAACGTACCTCGTTTCCCGTGCTCGGGCTAACTCCTATCCCGAACACAATGCAATATGCATGACATGCATGAATGCAACTAAGATACAACCTAACATGCAACATGCTATGAAATGGCATACACGATGCACGGGGTAATATGGCATACACAATGCACTAACATACAACCTAGCATACACAATGCTATGGAATGAAATGGCATACACAATGCAATATGGACTTACACTAACAGGAGTGGACCTCAGCCACACTCACATAAGAGGCCATAATGATGAAAATGAGACAACTCGAGATGCGCGCACGCGTGCACGCAAATTGAGAACCGAACCTACGGCACGGAATGCCACTCTAACAAGACATGGCAAAACACAAAAAAATGGCATACTATCATGCAAAAATCAGAGGTATAATGAGATGCAAAACAGCCCCGAAACCCGGTAAAATGAAACCCAATGCATGAAACGAGTCCCGAAACACGGGTTTTGGCGCATGAAATGGCCTATAACTATACAATGCATACATAATTTGAATATGAAATGAAAATACAGAAGCAAGGAAACCCCAAGACAAGCATTTTTACAGTTTAAAGCATGGCCAAACAGTGAGCACAAGTGGGACTAAATTAGCATACAAAAATGGCTCCGCAAGGGAGGTAATGAAGCAAGTCACAAATTCTGGCCCCAAACAGAGGAGGGTCCTTCTACAATATTGAAGAGGGGCCAAAAATATGACTTTTTACAGTTTAGAACCAGCCCCAAAACAGTATAAAAATAGGCTCAAAATATCATGCAAAATAAGGCCATCAAAAGGGCTATAACATGAAGTATACAAAGGGTGTCTCAAAAAGCCATAGACCCTTAATGAAACATGAAGAGAGGGTCAAAATAGGGCCATTTTCAGTTTGGACCAAGGTCCAAAAACAGAAGCTCAATAAGCTAATAAATCATGCAAAAAAGGGGACCAAAGAGGGGTTCAATAGAAAGTGACACATGGAGGTCCCAAACAGTGGTGAGCCCTCTTCAATGTTAAAGAGGGGCTCAAAATAGGCCTATCTACAGTTTACATCATGCTCCAAAACAGATTACACATAGGCCAAAAATACTATGCAAGATAATGGCATACAAAGGGATATTGAAGCAAGTGTAAAATGGGGGTCCCAAACAGGGTAAGACCCTTAATGAAACAGAAAAATGAGCTCAAAAAAATGACATTTCAGTTATGGCCGGAGCTCAAAACAGTAAGTAAAGAGGGCTAAGAAATGGTGCAAAAATGAGCTAGAAAGAGGGAGAAATCAACTCCCCTTGAAGACCAATCCTTTGCTGCCTCTTGGACCAAGAAAAGCTGCCTCCTAGCCTCTAGAAGACCTCCAAGCTGCTGGAATGGAAGTGGTAGTGTGGTGCTAGGTGGTGATGAAGAAAAGGGTGTAGGACTTGGTGTTTTGAAGCTTCAATGGAAAGAGGGAGAGGAGATGTGCATACAAAGCTCAAAGGGATTTTTTTCCAACCCTGGACCAATGTTGGAGGCTGGTTATATGGACAAAGAGGGGGAGAAAAGGAGGGAAAAGGGGGGGAAAGCAAGCCAAGTTTCCCCCCAAAAAGTTCCCCCCTCCCGGATATAGATTTTGAGGGGGGGGAAAAAGTATACAGCTGTAATGTACTCACCCTGAGGGGCAAGGCCGGCCAAGTTTTGGAGCTGCAGGTGGCCGGCCGGCCACCCCCTATGGCCGGCCGGCCAGGGGTCAAAAAGGCCAAGGTGAATTAATGGCCGGCCACCACAAATTGGTGTCCTCCCAGATGCCCTCAACACAGCCCTGTGGTCCAAAATTGGAGGAAGTGAAACAGGAGAGAGAACAAGCCATTTTTCAAAGGGGTTCAAAAGGTTCAAATGGAATTACTGGCCGGCCATGTGATATTTGTGTCCTCCCAGGTGTGTACAACACAAATATGTGGTTTGGAGTTGAAGAAAGTGGCCTTAGGGTGGTCAACATTGGCTTTGAAGTGAGAAAAATGGGCGTCGGAGGGTGATGAAGGAATATAACTGGTTGCTGAAACAATTGCTGGCCTCCCACCCTTCTATGACCTTCCTGGTGATGAAACAGAGGTCCCTGCCAAAAATGAACGAAAACCGATGCAAAATGAAGGTTCGGGGGCTGAAACGCGCAGTCCGAGGCCCCGAAAACTGACTGTTAGGCACCGGGAGTGGTGTTCGACCACGAAGTGGATCTCTCAGACCACAGTGTCCCTCAAAAGGGGGTAAATAAGATGCATGCCAAAAACCGGAGCAAACGGAGGTAGTTAGGCAGTCCCGAACCGAGGCACACGGCCTGACGGCTCCGAAAACCGGGAACCGGGCTCCGAAATGGGAAGAATGGCCTACGGCCATGAAATGTAGCCCACGGCCACTGAGAGATGATCTACGAGACCTCTCCCTCCCTTTGGGAAGAGAAACAGAGAAAACCGATTCTGGTTCGCAAACCGAGGCAAGGCACAGAAGAGGGTTCGGAAGTCCGGAGGCAAGGCTCACGGCCGAGACTCTGAGACTTCTGAACGAGCGCAATATGCAACATCACCGAGCGCTCAATCGGTGACATCTGAGTCTTAAGTTCGGTCAAAAATGGGGTGTCTATAGTTGCCCCTCTTTGACAGAACTCGGAAGTCAAGAAGTGACGGGAGTGAATGTCAAAGTCCAGAGACGACCCATTTTTGACAAGGCCGAAGACTGAGACAATCATACGAGATACACAGGGATATGCCCGCAGGCGTGCCCGCAGGCGGGGCAAAATGCAAAGCGATATGCACAGGGCCAGATGTAACTTAAAAGATCATGCAAATGCAGCAAGCTGTAATGAAGCAAGTATTCGCAAATAGATGCAACAGTTTTAAGCAAGAATGCAAAGCAACAACTACATTTCATGCAGTTAAGAATGCGGAGAATTATTCAGCTCTCGTCGCGTCTCACACGGAGAAGATACGATACCTGCGCGATTCGTCTGGTCGCACCAGCTTCAAATGAACCGTACATACAATATCGTGCCTGCGAAAGAGAGAAACTCAACAAGCACAACATGTTTAGGAAGATATATCCAATGTGATATCGAAAGTTCGACAAAAGCGGTGTCGGTGGGTGAATGCATCGCAGTGCGAGAAAGGAGCGTGCGTGACAACGCAAGCTTAAACACAGAGGCATGGTAATATCAAGAAAATGTGCATGACAATGCAAGTATGTTCATGAGAATGCAAGTTATGTGCATGATAATGCAGAACGAGCATAAATTAGGGTGCACGTTTGTTACGAAACAACGAGCAAGGAAACGCGCGTTTCGGCGAAGGCGACTCGATCGTGGCCTCTGGTTCACCCCCGGAGGGGTTACAACATGTTTTGAAAAGGATACACTTTGATTTTGATGAATAATGATGAGACACATGTCAGAAGTTGAAGCTGAAGTTCCGGCGAAGCGATTTCGTGACAGAAAGTGCACTTTCCTTGAACTTTTTCAGGTCCCGGGAACTCCAATCTTCCTCAAAATTTGCAGAGAGCTAGATGGGCATGTAGGGAACACCACCGGCCAGTTTCTTTCCCCTGGGGAGGCCACCGGCCAGGTTTCAAAAAGAGAATGGCCGGCCAGCCAGAAAAGGTGGCCGGCCGGCCACCTGCCCAAATCCGCGGGTAATTTTGTCTTTTCACCCTCTTTTCTTTAAATACATTCACCCAAACACTTTGAGCTCATAACTTCAGGTCCGAAATCATCTTCTCCTCCCTCCCAAACCATTTTCCTCTCCAGATCTGAGCTCTATACGCGTTTTTCAACCCCCCACGCAAGTTGTTTTCGCGAAAACTTTCAGTTTTAAACACTTTGAACCGATTAAATTTTGATTTCGGGGCTTCTTTTCTCATTTTCGCCACTTGAGGTAAGTTTGTCTCAATATTTGGAAGATTTTCTCGGGGGTTGACTTTTGTTGACTTTTTCATTTCCCGAGAGTTGACTTTTGTTGACTTTTTCCAATTTTGGCTCATTTTTGCAGATTTTCTGAAATGGCCGGTCATTTTCCTCACGGCGGAGGTCCTCCGGGTGCCGGGGATGATTTTGATGTCATGACTCTGCCTCCGAGGGTTCGACCCTTCATTCCCGAGAGGTACGCCCCGCTGGCACACGTTCTTCCGCGGGCCGTTTTTCGTCACTTTACTGACTTTAATGAGCGAGCACCTGGAGATCTGCTTCTGCGGGAGCCAGAGTATCACCTCTCCCACGAGGCACGAGAGGTATTTACTTCGTTTTTTACCTTTTCTGCAACATATTCCGTGTTTTTCATGCACTTCGTGTCTTTGCCATGTTTGTCTGCTCATTTTGAGTAAGCAGCTTATTTAGAATGTTTAGGTCATGACACAGCATCCTGTTTGCATTCTGAACACACAGTTCAATCACTTGAATTTCTGAACACTGGGCCCATAAATTGATTGTGGACGCACGGCACACACTGGTAGGGAATTGAACACACGGCCCAATACTTGAATTCTAAGATGAACACACACAGCCCATTCTTTGATGTCGAACACACAGTTCATTGTTGAGGTGAACACACAGCACACACTGATTGAGAGTTGAACACGCAGCCCAAACATTTGAGATGACCACGCAGCCCATATTTTGATGTCGAACACACAGCTCGTCGTTGAGGTGAACACACGGCACACACTGATTGAGAATAGAACAAGCAGCCCTAACTCGGATTTTCTGAACACACAGCCCAAATTGAAGGTGAACACGCAGCACACACTGATTGAGAGTAGAAAACGCAGCCCTAACTCGGATTTTCAGAACACACAGCCCAAATTGAAGGTGAACACGCAGCACACACTGATGTAGAGTAGAACACGCAGCCCTAACTCGGATTTTCTGAACACACAACCCAAATTGAAGGTGAACACGCAGCACACACTGATGTAGAGTAAACACGCAGCCCTAACTCGGATTTTCTGAACACACAGCCCAATTGAAGGTGAACACGCAGCACACACTGATGTAGAGTAGAACACGCAACCCTATCTCGGATTTTCTGAACGCACAGCCCAAATTGAAGGTGAACACGCAGCACACACTGATTTAGAGTAGAACACACAGCCCTAACTCGGATTTTCTGAACACACAGCCCAAATTGAAGGTGAACACGCAGCACACACTGATTTAGAGTAGAACACACAGCCCTATCTCGGATTTTCTGAACGCACAGCCCAAATTGAAGGTGAACACGCAGCACACACTGATTTAGAGTAGAACACACAGCCCTAACTCGGATTTTCTGAACACACAGCCCAAATTGAAGGTGAACACGCAGCACACACTGATTTAGAGTAGAACACACAGCCCTAATTGAAGGTGAACACGCAGCACACACTGATTTTGAGTAGAACACACAGTTCGCTTACTTTACTTCGCACGCAGCCTATTTACTTGCACACTGCTTATTCATTTCATTTACACACAGCTCATTCATTTTATACTGACACATGTATTCATTCTGAATGCAGGTTGGTTCTCGCACTGTGCGGGGATACGGCTCCACTACTGCTAGAGATTGGTATGCTGAGCTCCCGGAGGCTGTCCGGGATTTAGTTGATTTGGTAGGGTTTGGAGCCTTCTGCGCTGGGTTATCGCGTTGTCCTGCCAGGAGGACACTGATGGCAGCTTTGGTGGAGAGATGGTGGGACACCACCAACTCCTTTCATTTTTCCGCCACTGGGGATTTGACTATGACCCCGCTGGATTTTGCTGTATTGACCGGCCTGGACATAGGAGGTTGGCCCATTCCTTACGACGAGGACATGGGCGAATGGGAGGCCGCTTGGATACATTTGCTGGGGGCCCGCCCGCCTATTGATAGAGCTTCAGGGAGAGTTCGATACACCTAGTTCTCTTCCCATTTTTGGAGGGAGGGGATGGAGCCCGGGACTCCTGAGGAGGTAGAGCAGTATACCCGTGGTTTTCTTATATTCCTCTTCGGGACTACTCTGTTCGCCGATAGAGGGAACACGGTTGGGTTGTATCTGTTAAGCGCTCTGGTGGACCTATCACAGGTCAGCCGGTATGACTGGGGTGGCGCCGGCTTGGCTACCCTTTACTGCTACATGAGCGCGACCTCCCGCGGGCAGGGAGACTTACTTGGCGGTTATTGGAGAGCCTGGGAGGTACTTTCTGCCCTCTTGATTTACATTTCTGCTCCTCATTACTTGTACATTGTACACACAACGCACTTTACACTCTGTATTTTGCCCTCAGCACTTTGTATTTACATTCTGCACTGCTTTCCTCAGTTATGGGTCTACGTATATTTCCCGACATTAGCCCCAGAGTTGGTGGTGGCAAGGCCCCTCATGACCCCGTACTCACTGGTATTCGAGGGCCAGCACCGACCGAGACCCTGAGAGACTCTCTTTTATCTATGGCAGTATTTCGATACTGTGCGGACGACGGAGGTATTTCAAAACTCTCAGTCCCTTCCGTTTTCATCTTTGATCTGCCCTGTATATTCCCGATTTCTGATTGGTTTATGCACTGGTTATCCGCAGATTACATGGTGTAGACGTCCCCGAACGCCCCGGGAGGGTTAAGTCCCGTTCTGTTCATATTGGGGTCACTACAGTTCAAGGACTCAAATGTCACGGTTCTCAATCTTGAACCAAAGAGTCCAAATCCGGCAAATCGTTTTGAAAACAGATTTTTTTGAAAGAAGTGCCAAACATGGACTGCTTTGCCAGATAACAGAGTCGCCACCTAAATATTTTTTAAATGGGAAATTTAGGAAACCCTAACTCGGTGCCAAAGGCCACGTGTCCGTCATCACCAAAGTTGGCTCGGGAACTTGGGTACGATTGGGGAAGGTCACATCGTGAGCACCCCCGCTCGCCCGGTCAAAGACCGGCCTCTACTAACCATGATATCTGTTTTTGAAAACTTTGTGAGTTCTTATTCCGGTTATTAGCCTAGGTTACTATGTGATGCTCGCAGCAAACAAGTATAGACTGAGTCGCCTGAATTGGAACAAAACATTTCATGTTTGTTTGTTTGAAAATGGTTTGATGGTGCTACCCGCAGGTAGGCTAAGACGCGGATTTGCCACCCTCAGGTGGGCTTAGAAAACATGATTTTGCCACTATCTAGTGGGCTTAAAACAAATGTTTGATGAATCGTCCCAATTCAAGTAACACAACCTCCACCCACAGGCATTCAAGGCAGTTATATCACATAAGCATTTAGCCTCATGGTAAGCATGCTATTCATGGCAACACTCACACGCATGCAAGGATGCTAAAGCATAAAACTCACCGAGTACTCCAAGCCAAAACAAAAATTAATTAGAAATCATGCATGATCCTAATTATACAGAATTGCCTAATGCAACACATGCAAAGATGCAAACTATAGCAGGCTCGGCTATTCTAAACATGGCATATGGAATGCTACAACTAACATGTTTTCAATTTGGAATTGAAATACCAATGCAGTTTGTATGATGCGCCGAGCCCGGTGCATGCAAAACAGATGAATGATGCAAACATGCTGTCATACTGTATGCTTATTGAAGTATGCCCTATATCTAACCATCATAAGCGGGTAAATAAAAGGGAGAAAGACGTGGGGTTGGAAGACATACATCACACTCACCCACACTTATTACAATTATGCCCCCGTGCAGAGGGTCCGAATAAATATACAGTCTGAAATATTACAGTTCGAAATAATATACAGATTTCTAATTTAATTAACAAATTAACTAATAAAGACTGTAAACTGGCTTGCAAGCCAGGGGCTGCCTCGCTCTGCTGAATGATGTATGCTGGACTGCGTTGCGCAGAAATCCACTGGGATGCCCAATCTAGCCTCTATTTGCAATAATTCTCGAAACACGCGCCAAACTCCGAAAAGTTGCTGATTCCTTATCTTGCTGCAACAGAGAGCAGGAAAAGGGCATAGCAATGTATTTCACAGATATATGCATGCCTCGATTCTCGTGCCACCAATCACGCATAACGATGCATGATGGCCGAGGAATCGGATTGCACAACTCAATATAGGGTGCAATGCAGATGAATACTACAATAAAACCTAACTCCATCATGAGTGATCCGGAGTGTCGGTGACTTTGGGAATTGAGATCCGTTCCGTCACTCGGAGTACGAAACGTGCCTCGTTTCCCGTGCCCGGGCTAACTCCTATCCCGAACACGATGCGATATGCATGATATGCATGAAATGCAACTAATATGCAATCCTAGCATGCACAATGCTATAGAAATGAGATGCCTCAAAATGCGTGCACGCGGGTACGCAAATCGAGGCGATGATCCTAAGGCATGAAATGGCATAAAAATGATATGTAATAAGGCTAAGATGAGATGCCTCGAAATGCGTACCCACGGGCACGCAAACCGAGGCGATGGCATACGGAATGCAACGGGACTAAAATGGCATACGGAATGCGGAATGGACTTACACCAACATGAGAGAGCCTCAGCCACTCTCACACGAGAGGCCGTCGGATAAAAACAAAGTGCCTCGAAATGCGCGCACACGGGCGCGCAAACCGAGGCGATGCATTAGAGCATGAAATGACATGGAAAATGCAAATTGGGCTTACACTAACATGAGAGGGCCTCAGCCACACTCACACGGGAGGCCGTCGGATAAAAATGAGATGCCTCGAAATGCGTGCCCACGGGCGCGCAAACCGAGGCGATGCTATAAAGCATGAAATGACATGAAAAATGCAAATTGGGCTTACACTAACATGAGAGGGCCTCAGCCGCACTCACATAAGAGGCCGTTGGACGAAAATGAAGTGCCTCGACATGCGCGCCCACGGGCACGCAAACCGAGGCGATGGCATACGGAATGCAAATGACATACAAATGAAATGTGGCGAATGGCATATGGAGAGTGCAAATTTCAGCAGCTAAAATGATGCACAAATAGCCCCCGAATTATAACAAAATTACACCCGATGCCCGAAATGCGATGTAATGCACCCGAAATGGCCTACGGCCCTACTAAACATGCACAATATGGACATAACTTTTAAAACAGTAGCAAGGCAGCCCCTAAAATAGCATTTTTTCAGTACAAAGCAAGGCTAAATAACAACCACAAGTATGGCAAAATTAGCATGCAAAAATGGGGGAAAAGAGGAGAATTACAAAGCAAGTAGTATATACAATGCTCAAACAAAAAAAAAACAGTTCTACAACATTAAAGAGGGACCAAAAATATGCATATTTACAAGAGATGACATCTCCCAATTCAGTGTGTAGATATGATAAACAAAGCATGCAAAATAATGAGCCAACGAAGGCTATAACAGGAGGTACCATAAGCATACACTAAAAAACTTTGGACCCTTAACAAAACATGAATAATGGGTCATTTTAAGACACTTTCTAAGCCTGATGAAGACCCAAAACAGAAGCTAAACAAGCCTAACAAAGCATGCAATTTTACGGAAAATATGAGGGATATAACATGAAGTACCAAAACCAATCATCAAATGGCCTAAGACTCTTAACAAAACATGATGAGAAGGCCAAAATAAGACTCTTTCCTAGCCTGATGAAGGCTGAAATCAGAAGCCAAATAAGCTTAAAAAGGCATGCAAAAATGGGGTCAAAGAGAGATGTAAAGGCAAGTGTAATATGGAGACCCCAAACCAAGTTGATCCCTTCTACAATAATGTAGAGGGACACAAAATAAGCTCACTCACAGTTAATGGAATGCTCAAAATCAGACTTCAAATAGACTAAAGAAACCATGCAATTTTACGGTAAATTTGAAGAATTACAAAGCAAGTGCATGATAGAAAGGCCAAACATGATTGAGCCCTTCTTCAATGTTGAAGAGGGGCTCAAAATGGGCCCACTCACAGTTTATTTCATGCTCGAAAACATATCACTCATAAGCTAAACAAAGCATGCAAAATATTGGCATAAAGAGTGATAATGAAGGAAGAGCATCATGGAGACACCAAACAGGGTTGAGCCCTTCTACAATGTTGTAGAGGGGCTCAAAATAAGCACAAAACCAGTGGGGGTCAAAGCCCAAATCAGTGAGAAAGTAGGGTAAAGATTTGAAGCAAAATTGTGCAAGAAAAGGGGAATTAGTGACTTACCCTTGAAGATCAAGCTTTTATGGCTTCTTGGCTTGAATTTGTTGGTCCTTAGCCTCTGAGAAAGCTTCCTTTGCTGCTGGAATGGAAGTGGTGATGGTGAAGCTTAGGGTTGATGAACAAGTGGGCTAGGGACTTGAAGCTTTTTTGAGTTTTTGAGGATGAAAATGGAGGCAAATGGTTAAGGGTTCTTGAGATCAAATCTTGTAACCCTAGGGAAGGAGCTGTCCAGCCCCTTAAATAGGCAAGAAAGGGTGTAAAAGGGGAGGGAAATGCATCCAAGCTTTCCCTCCCAAAATATCCCCCGGATGCTGAGATATTTTGGGAAAAACAGCTGGACAGCTGTAAAGTGCTCAAAAGCAGAAAGCTGGCCGGCCAGGTGGATTTCTTGAAGGTGGCCGGCCAGCCACCCCCCATGGCCGGCCAGCCACCTCCCATGGCCGGCCAGCCAAGGGCAAAAATGAAAAGTTGAATTAGTGGCCGACCACCATTTTTTGGTGTCCTCCCATGTGTGTAGAACAAGGTTCCATGGTCGGAATGTGGCAACACTGAAGCAGGAGTCACAACATTGCATTTGAAGGAGAGGCCCAAAAATGAAACTCTGAATTGCTGGCCGACCATGCACTTTTAGGGTCCTCCCATGTGCCCTCATCACAGATATATGGTTGTGGTTGGAAGAAAATGGGCCTAGGGTGTTCAACATTAGCCCGGAAGTGAGCAAAACGGGCGCCGGAGGAGCGAAATTGGTTATCTGGGATAATTGCTGGCCTCCCCCCCCCCAGTGATCTTCCTGGTGCTGAAACAGAGGTACCTGCCAAAATTGAACAAAAACTAATGAGAAATGAACGCTCGGGGCCCAAACCGCGCAATTCGGGGTCCCGAAAATGGGCTGCAGGCACCGGAAGTGGTGTTCAGCAGCGAAGTGGGTATCAGAGGCCCCAGTGTTCCTCGGAATGATAAAACAGAGGTACCTGCCAAAAATCGGAGAAAACCGATGAAAAATGAATGCTCGGGGGCCAAACCGCGAGGTTCGGGGCCCGAAAACCGGCTATAAGCACCGAAAGTGGCATTCAGCCACGAAGTGGGTATCTGAGACCCCAGTGTGCTTCATAATGATAAAACAGAGGCACTTGCCAAAAACTGGAGAAATCGGAGATGGTTGGGCGGTCCCGAACCGAGGCACACGGCCTGACGGCTCCGAAAGCCGGGAACCGGGCTCCGAAATGGGCAAAATGGCCTACGGCCACGAAATGTAGCCTACGACCACTGAGAGATGATCTGCTAGACCTCTCCCTCCCCTCAGGAAAGAAAACAGAGAAAACCGAGTCTGGTTCGCAAACCGAGACAAGGCACAGAAGAGGATTCGGAAGTCCGGAGGCAGGGCGCACGGCCGCGACTCTGAGACTTCTGAACGAGCACGACATGCAATACCACCGAGCGCTCAACCGGTGACGTCTGAGTCTTAAGGTCGGTCAAAAATGGGGTGTCTACACATGGCAGCCCTGGGCGCCCTTGGGTGATGGTCTCCGATTTTAGTATGCCGGAGGATCGGGCACCTCCCAGTACAGGTCCTACTCGAAGGACCAGTTGGTAGAGCATGGTTTCTGGGGGAACGCTTTTTGCGTCAGGTATGGGGGTATACTTCTCAAGACCCTCCCGCAGCACCCCCAGTCAGTATGCGGACTGCTGATAGGCTCTCTTCCCAGGATGTTGTTAGTGCTATGCTGGGCACTGATGCTTTGCTATATCTTGAGGAGGGGGACTATGCCACTTATCGCCACATATATCTGATGCCTCCCTTGACGGGAGTGCGTACTCCGTCACTGAGGCCTGCTGGTGTGCCATCTTCGAGTCAGGCTCGTGCTACAGATATCCCTTCCTCCAGCAGGGCTGGTACGTCTAGAGGTGGGGGTGGGTCGATTCCCCTTATCCCTCCGACTCTTCATCATCTTGGGTGGCCAGACATGCCGACCAAGTTGACGAGTTGGCGATTTGGGGCTCCTTACCAGGTCTCGCTGGAGCCTCCCCTTCCTGACCATAGATATGTTAGAGATCCTGATTCACCACCGGTATGCTTTACAGCTTTGATTTATCAGTCGGATACTTGGACATTCATTCCTTTACTGATGGTTTTGCATTTGTATCTGCAGCCTCCTTTTGAGTACGTGGATGAGATGCTTAGAGTGATGGCCGCATTTGAGGGCATGATCCTGCGGAGGGAGGCACAGCTGGCCATTATGGGTGTGCAGGTACTGTTCATCTTTCTTGCATTTATCATATTTCTGATGACACGCTGGTTTTGAACATTCAACTACATTGATAGGTTGTTTGTGTAGAGCACATTTGACACACACCCCACTCACATACTGTACTTGCATCTGATTTTCATATTTGAACTGATGTATTGAACTCTTCACTTTCAGATGCCTCCTGTATATGCTCCGCCGCGGGCCGGGCCACCCGGGCCTTCTCAGGGAGGTCGATCGTCTGGACCTTTTCGAGGCGCTGGGCCATCTAGGCCTTTTCGGGGAGCTGGCCCATCCAGGCCTTTCCGGGGAGCTCGAGGAGGGTCCTTTCGCAGACGTAGGGCACATATTATAGAGGCGGAGCCCGATGAGGATGAGGAGGAGGAGGTTGCAGACCGTCAGTCGGAGACATCCGCTGAGGAGGGGGATTCCGGTCTTGGTTCCGAGAGTGGAGGTGAGGCTGAGGGGGATCCTGAGGATGACAGCCCCGACCCGGATGATGATGGTGGTGCAGAGGTTGTCTCGCAGAAGAGGATGAGGAGGGCCTCTCATTCCCGCTCCCGAGGGTATTGATGCTGCTGTTTCCTGCTTTATTTTCCCTTTTGCTAGTAGTTTGTAGCACTTTGCATATTGTTAGGCAGTTTTATTTTCTGTAAAACTTGTACCTTTATTTGTAAAAGGAAATATGATGGGGTGAAACAGCTTTTAAAAAAAACGTTTGTATTTTAATGCTCTCAGCATCGCATCGCATCATTTTGCACAAAAATGGGATTGAATGGAAATGTGCACTGTGTATTCACCGGGTCAGGTAATGAACCGACGCAACAAATCAAACAACTCGACTCACTAAGAAATAACAGAATCTTAGCAAGTTTACAACTCGATAAGCAAAATACAACAATGTTAACGACTCGATAAACAAAGAGTAACAACTCAAAACACAAAATATGACAGCTCGACAAAACTTACAACTCGATAAACAAAACGACAACTCGATAAGCAAAAAAATACAACTTGATAAACAAAACAAAGCGTACTTCGGACGGTCTGGGCAACGGAACGCATCCGAAACAGAGGGAAATGGAGGCCTTCGATACATCCGATGCTTGGAAATGCCTGGAACTTTCCTCTGGAGGGCAAAACAGGATCAAAGGCATACATTGGAGCATGGCCGGCCACTTTTGGGAGCTGGCCGGCCAGTTTTTTGTATCTGAGGGGAGAAATGTGGCCGGCCAGCTAGAAAAGGTGGCCGGCCGGCCACTTATCTCAGCAACCGTCAAATTTTTGACACGTGTCCCCTGAATAGTGTCCCATTTTCTATAAAAGCTCCAACTTCGGGACTCATTCATTTCATCACTGCTTTGCACAAAAAATGGAGGCATTTCTCACAGAAAATCTCACATCTTGGATCTCTTCTCTAGATGGCTCGGAAAAGTTGAATTTCCGAGGTTTCGGCTTGAATGCACTATTCCCACTGAGCCGCACTCCGCTGCACTTTCCCTTCCTTCATGCCGCGGCGAGGTTTTGGAACCCAGTGACGCATGTTTCAGCTTTGGCGGGCAAGAGGTATGTCCAACTTTCGAAGATTTTCAGGTTTTGATGGAATATGAACGCTGTGAAGAAATTCTGCCTCAGTTTCGCTTTGGCCACGCCCAAGCTTTAGGGGAAATGTGTGGGCTCACCATGCATGATGCTCAGTCTCTGATCTGCAACGGGGAACTGGACGTTCTCGGCTTGATCCATCACTTTTCTGATGCTGGCGACCGCGGCAACCATTATTGGCAAGGCTTCCGGCAACACGCCCTTTGCTTGTGTATGCTATCCCACTTTCTGCTCACTTCAGGATTTGGTGGATCTAGCATCTGCCTGGTTGAAGTTGCTCACGGCTTGAGAGTAGGAAAGAGTTGTATCGCTATGACACTGGCCGAGACGCTGATGGGTTTGGATGCTTTCTATCGCTGGGAGACGACCAGATTTGCAGGGAGTCCACTATTGCTACAGGTAATGTTTCCCACCCAATGTCGCATATATATTCGCTCACATCACTCGGCCCTCAGGCTCGGTTTTTCTCACAAAACCCTTTTCTTACTTTTCTCTCATCGCACATCTCTCTATTCTTTATTCTCTCATTTTTCATCCCTCCCAAGGTATGGTTGATGGATAAATTGCAGGTTGTGGACTCTTGTCCAGCCTACTCAGCCCACGGCTACTTCTTTCGCCAACGCTTAGTTGATGCCCCTGATGAAAGGTGGTGGTTCGACTGGATGTGCAACTTGTCTGCAGATCGCATTGCTTGGCGTTGCCCTTGGCTCAATCTCCCAGCAATGGGTTATAGCATGTCCCGGCTGATCGGGATTCAGTTGATTGGTCTGACCCACTATGTATTCTACTTTCCGTTCCGGTTCCTGCGTCAGTTTGGTCATGATCAAACTTACCCACCAGAGGGGATAGAGTATCCGGCCGCTTTCCCGGTCCGAGGCGCACAACTTGCCCGGTATGCCACGGCATGGAGGACTAGAGAACTTCTGGCCCCCGCCCCTACTTTCAACTGCACTTTGTCTGACGAGTGCTGGGATTGGCTCAATGAGGAGGCACAGACCGGGCCCAGCTTGGCATCAGAGGCTTCAACTAGCTCTGGGAGGGGGCGCAGGGACACCTGACTTGATTATGCCCCAGATTTATTGCTTTATTAGTACTTTCAAGTTTTCATTATGAGTGTAATAAAAAGTAACTTCAATTGTATGCAAGAGCAGGAGAACTCTGTTTTGAAATCAATGAAATTGAAGGTTGTGGTACTGAAAATTTTCCGCTTTGGTCCAAAAATGGTCTTAGTTGTGAAAAGATTAATTTGAACAAAGTCAACTTTTATTAAAACTTTTCAAAACTATTTTCGATATGGATCAGAACTGGACACGCCTGAGATCTGTCACTGAGATGCACAACCCCGGATCCTAGCAACTGGAAAGTTGCCCCTAGTCTGAATGGTACGGCAGCACTGTTATGGCAACGGAAAGTTGCCCCTAGTCTGAATAGCACTGTACCGAAGATCGCGGCGAATGCTGATGGATAAAGATGACTGAGATGATCAATATGGACAAAGTTGATCGGGGAAAAGGTTTATGGCTGAACTTCAGAATGAAGCTGCCTACGTATCCCAATGATGGGAATCAAGCCTTACGTAGTTCAGGCTCAGGTTCGCTCGGGTATTTTCACTCTCCTTTTACGCGCTAACTTTTGCCAAGGCCGCCCTTTGCGGGTTTTCAACCTTGCGAGCTCAGTTTTTATAATTTCAAATTTTCTGTGCTCTGAGTTTTGCCTAGGTCGCCCTTTCGGGTTTTCGGCCTAGCGAGCCTCTCAAGGGTAGTATTTCTTCAACTTGTCCATATTGATCGGTTGTGAAAACTCCACGCCATCTAGGTCCATCAGAACCACAGCTCCACCTGACCAGATTGACTTGATGATGTAGGGACCGGTCCAATTGGGTCTGAACTTGCCCCTTGGGTCGTGGATGGGAGCTCGATTGTCCTTGAGCACCAAATCTCCTTCTTTCAAATTCCTGGACTTAACCTTCTTGTTGAAAGCCCGGGCAATTCTGCGTTGATAACCTTGGATATGGTACAGTGCTTTCAGCCTTCTCTCATCAAAGAGCATGAGTTCCTCAAATCTGCTCTGCTGCCAATCTGCTTCGGCTATTTGACACTCAGCCAATACTCGCAATGACGGAACCTCAATCTCGATAGGTAGAACGGCCTCCATCCCGTAAACCAGAGAATACGGAGTCGCCCCAGTAGAAGTTCTGATTGAAGTCCGGTAGCCCCACAGAGCAAACGGCAGCTTATCTGGCCAGTCCCGGTAGGTTTCCACCATCTTCTGTAGTATGTGCTTGATATTCTTGTTGGTGTAAAGTTCGCGGGCTTCAACCCAATTGCATACGTTGTTCTGGCTGGGCAGACATTGATGGCGGACCCGGTATCAACAAGTACCACCGGTATCCACTTGTCTCTACATTCCACGGAAACGTAGAGGGGTTTGTTATGATTTGTGCCCTCAGGCGGTAGTTCCTTGTCTGAAAAGGTTAATGCCGAGGAACCTCCTCCCAGAAAAACCAGCCCAACCAGCTGCTCTGGTGTAGTGTCTATAGAGAGTTTGGCCTTGTCCATGGCAGATAGGACGGCCTGTCTGTGCACCCTCGATGCCATAAGCAGTCCCTAGATGGAGATATCTGCTTGTATCTTCTTTAATTGCTTAAGCACAGCTTCTTCTTCAATCTGTTTCTCCTTCTGTCTCTCAACTTCTTTGTCTTTCCCAGACGCCTCAGGTTGGTCCAAGTGCTGGGGCTTGAAATACCGCCCACTTCTTGTCATATGAGCGACCTCGTCAATATACCAGGTATCATCTGGTTGGTTACCTCCCTAGTCTTCATCTGTGTGGGCAAGACACAAGTCATCGTCTTCTCACCACATTCCGTCGGCAGCCGACAAACACCTGTCTGGCTCCGGTGTGATCGTACTCGTAGTACCTTCAGTCTTTATGCCCGCAGCATTTCCTGTTCCCGTGCACACAGCACTCTCGACCCCCACATGGGCCTTAGCTTTTTTGATTCTCTCGGAATCCTCAAATCTTTGTTGTTCCAACTGTGTCAGTACAGCTGGTTGTTCAATACTCCCTGCATTTACAATTCCCAAGCTTTGAGCGAAATTCTTAGCTCCGGCGCTCTCCGGCGGTGTATTCTGACTCTCGGCCCTTCCGGCCACCATTGATACTCTCGCCCCTGCCGGGCTCTGTTCTGGTTGATATTCTACAACGTCTGGTTGATCATCTAACCATCCGGTAACTTCTGCCGACTCCTCATATTCGAACTAGTTGATTGCTGCATCCCCTGATTCTTGGTCACTGAAGAACTGGAAGTTGGCAAGGTTCTCTCCCATAGCTGTTAGATCATCTGTTCCCCATTCAAACTTGTCCCTCTGAATCACACATAATTCTGTCCTTTCTGGCAGCCCTATACTCAGCTCAGACTGGCCCACTGACTGGATGTATTCACTCGGGTCATAGGCTCCTTCAGCAAGATTCCCAGACTGTTCAATCTCAGACTCAGCAACCCCACTTTCTTCTGAAATCTGCCTTGTCCCATCTTCGGTGGTCACCACCATCAGCTCAGATTGGGTCGTGGAGATGTCCATCATGCACAAGTCAGTGCAGACAGGAAGGATCACCTCTGGCTTAGGTAGGTGGGATGGGGTGATATAGATACTAGGATCGTAAGACACGACCCCAGTTTGGATGAAGTTGATTCTGTTGGGAGGAGGGGCTTGGTTATGTGGTGGGAGGGGATTTGTTGTGACGTTGGGTTTGTCGGGAGGCGCGATCACCTGCTTGTCAATAAGATCCTGGATCTCATGACGCAATCTAAAGCAACGGTCGGTGTCATAACCATGCTGTTGGTGATACGCGTAGTATTTTGCTGGGTCATGAGAGGGAGGGAGTGGATTTGGCAGTGGCCTCGGCTCTAGGGGTGTCAAATGCTTCTTCCTGATTAATACCCCCAGAGCTTTGGACAGGGGCATATATAGGGGGGTGAAGGTTCTTTGGCCTCTGGGCTGGTATTTGGCGGTTTAGGTATTGCTTCCAGATGTGCCAGAGAAAGGCGTGGCTGTCATGGGTCTTGGGGGAGGGGGAGTGGTGGTGACCGTGCTCACTTCTGAAGCTCGTGCAGTTGCAGCGCCACTCGGGCCTGCGTTGTTGTTACGGTTGAAAGTCCTCCTAGGTTGCTCTCTATCCTGGTCGATCAGACCCTGTTCCATGGCATCCTCGATCTGTACCCCCATCTCGTGTAAATCTGAGAAAGTTGGAAAGGGGAGTACAATCATCTTTTGCATCAATTTTGATTGGAGATTGCGCACAATCATCCTGATTTGATCTTTGTCTGTAGGCCTCAAAGTCATCATCGATGCCTTCGCTCTCCATCGAGTTACGAAATCTGAGAAAGTTTCTTTAAGCTCCTGCCTTGTTGTTTCGAGATCACGAGTCGTAATCTCGATCTGGGTATTGTACAAGTACTGTGCAACAAAGGCCTCAGCCATTTTATCCCAACTTCTTTCTACCTCATCCTCTAACTTCGCGTACCAGATAGCGGCGACACCCGACAGGGTTCGGCCGAACAGTGAAAGCTTTTGTGGTCGGGTTAGGCCCATTGGCCGCAGGATGTCTGAGAATAGCCGAAGATGGACCATGGGGTCGCCGGACCAGTCAAAGCGGTCAATTTGCGGCATCTTAAATCTGTCTGGCAATGTCACGGCCACATCGGTATATCCATCTTCGATGTCCGGAATTGCCTTCACCCCTTGTGACTTCTTGAAAAGCTTCTCAAGCTTGCTCAATTTCAGAGCTGTATGGTCTATCTCGAACTCGAAGGGAGAGTCCGGATGGTTGGCAGGTGTATGGGTCTTGGACAGTTGAGGCGGAAGTGGGGGCGGAGCCGGCCCCATTGGAAGGTTTGTGTCCTCGTGGATATTCTGGACATTGGGTAAGGTGTTCTGGGTGTTTGGTAGGGTATTCTGAACAGTAGGAGCCTGTTCGGGTAATGGGGGCCCTGGTGGAGGAGGAACCTGATGTGAAGCTGATGCTGCATTCTGCTGTTGCAGCCTAGTAATGAGCTTGGCCTGCTGGGCCATGACTGTGGCCTGTTGCTTAGAAAATTCCGCTTGGCGGATGGCATCCTCCTACATCTGTCTCATGCTCTCTTGCATTTGACGCATCATTTCCTCTATCCCGGCCATATTCCGTTGGTCCAGCTGACTGACCGGTAAGTGTATCTCTATGGCGGAAACAGAAATCCCAACCTGACTGTTTGCTGCTAAAGTAGCCCGCTGTCCCGGTAATCCCTGCTCTGACACACTGCGCCTCCTTGGCCTTCTTCTAACAACTGGGGGTAGGGAGTGGAACACTGGATGTCCGTCAACCAGATCCTCAAATCGATTGAGCCGACGACCTCTCGTCCACAGTGCTTGGGGAATATCTTCTGGGTTGGAAGCAATTGTGCTAAAACTGTCCCTAGCAAAAAGATAATTAAAGCGAAAAAGGAAATAAATAACCAAATAAACGGGCAGCATAACAGCTTAAAGTAAATACACAACACACAGTCGGGCATACAACACACGGTTGGTAAGCTGAATACACACTGTCCCCGAATACTGATCACTGTTCCTGAATCACTGTTCCCTAAAGATTGAATCTGATACCCGCAGATAACTGATTCTCAAATACTGACTGATGCCCGCAGGCCTGATGCCCAAACTCATACACTGATACATGCATTCCTGTAGAGACGCACTCTAAAAGCACATAACAGATAAGTGAGAGCCAAAACACCCCTATGTAGAGGTAGGGTTTCCCTGTCCTATTTTGTCAGGAACTAGGGTTTCACTACGCACGCAGCAGTTTCAAACAACCTATATCGGGTAAGCAACCTGTCCTAGTTTGGAATGGTCACTACGGATCCGAATATGCACTAGGTCGAATGGTCAAAAGGGGTGCCCCGGTAAAATCGGGGTTTGTGTTCCCATACTGGCAGAGCCCACAACCGGTCAGCCTCATGGTCATGCCTTGACAAGACAAGCCTCCAGCAAAGCGTTCAGGAATAGCAGATGGCGAACACGGTGTCCTAAGCGCACCAATGCAAATGCAATGCAAAGAAACACACTAATGTAGTCAAAACCAGATATCATGAGTTCGAGTCAAGTTCTCTAAATCCCCAGCGGAGTCGCCAGAAACTGTAGACGTCCCCGAACGCCCTGGGAGAGTTAAGTCCCGTTCCGTTCATATTGGGGTCACTACAGTTTAAGGACTCAAATGTCACGGTTCTTAATCTTGAACCAAAGAGTCCAAATCCGGCAAATTGTTTTGAGAAAACAGATTTTTAGAAAAGAAGTGCCAAACATGGACTGCTTTGCCAGATACAGAGTCGCCACCTAAATATTTTATTTTGGGAAATTTAGGACACCCAGACTCGTTGCCTAAGGCCACGTGTCCGTCATCACCAAAGTTGCCTCGGCTCGGGAACTTGGGTACGATTGGGGAAGGTCACTTCGTGAGCACCCCCG
The DNA here is from genome assembly GCA_030407325.1 of Camellia japonica. NCBI lineage: Eukaryota > Viridiplantae > Streptophyta > Magnoliopsida > Ericales > Theaceae > Camellia > Camellia japonica. The sequence goes on along the minus strand of JAPPVO010000029.1, from coordinate 109,978,726 downwards.
CTCGCCCGATCAAAGATCGGCCTCTACTAACCATGATATCGAGTTTTGAAAACATTGTGTGCTCTTATTCCGGTTATTAGCCTAGGTTACTGTCACGCCCCAAACCCGCCCCGAGAGGTTTGGTGACGAGACCGGCCAGTAATCCTAGATTACCACAGGCCTTTCTATACATAACATAAATAAACGGGGCTTGCGGAAGCGAAAACAAAGAAACTAATAGTCCAAAGAGCTGTGCATTTATATGAACATACATTTACATGCCAAAAATGATAGTTACATAACATGATCAAGAACATTACATAAGTACAAGTCACAAAGAACAAAGATAAAACTCTCTCACGGCCTTCCAGGCCTAGCCCCAGCTCGGAGGCACACAAAACTCCTGGTTAGGCTTCAAAACGGCGGCTCAGCTCGAAACTCCGCCTAGGCTTGGCTATCTGAATGTTCACTAATACATAAATACAAACAATGAGCTAAAGCTCAGCAAGTAACATTAAAGTAAAGGGTTAGTGAACGAATTCCAACATTCAATATTTACAGTCATAAACAGTCAACAGTCATTAATGGCATAATCCATAGAACCTTTCATAACCTTTCATAACAGTCAATCCTTTAACAGTCAAACAGTCTACGAGATCTCGTGACTGGCCATGGGCCTTCATCTTCATGCCCTAACCCATGACTGATCAGATCATGAGTCTGCATGTTCATGTCGCACCCATGACCTAACTATCCATGGACGCCATGCTAGATTTGCAAATAAGGACATTCGTTCACAGATTAAAGTCACCTTTCAACATATCATATCATAACGTATCACTTGAAACATAATTCATTATAACATATCTTTACAGAAACGTTACTTACAGCGGGTTTCCAATACCGATTGCACGGTCTTCGAGGTTTGTCCTGCAATTAACATTATAACATCTCTTAACATTTATGCTTATCATACATTAAACCATTCATACCTCTCTTATCTTTCCTTCACTTTAAATTATGTCATTTCATTCTTCCTTTACTTCATTTCATGTTCATTTCATGCTCATGAGTTGCTAAATGATGCAATTAACATGATAGAATCAAGTATACAACTTTCCCAAAATTTCCCGGAAAAAGGCCTACCCGCTCGAGCGCCACTTTGGCCGCTCGAGCGTACTGAAGAAAAGTCCAAAACTGCTGGGAGGGTGTTTTCTGCGCTCGAGCGGGCTTACCTCCGCTCGAGCGGACACTGCGAAACTCTGAATTTCTGGTTCTTCTCCAAGCTTCCATTTTCCTCTTTACAAAATCACTTTCCATTACATGAATTTCATAATCCAAAATACTTGGAACTCATCTTAAATCAACATCAAAACTTCAATTCAAAACCCATATGGATCATTAACAAGATCAAACCCATGAACTAAGATGAAAAACCATAATCATGCACATAAAGTTTCATTTCTTAACATCCATGGAGGTTCTTTCCCAAATATGATGATTCATGCCATAATCTTGAGATCAACATGCTAAATGCCAAGGATTAACAATCAATTTCATAAAAATCTACCTTTGGAGGAGTTAAGCTTGAGTTTCCCTTCTTCTCCCTTGGTTCTCCCTTTCTTCCTCTTCCTTTCCCTTGCTCCTCTCTTCTCACGGTTTTCTCTCTTCTCTCTCCCAGATATTTCTCTCTTTGGTTTTTGAGTCAAATGGGTCAACACATCCTTATCTAATAACCTATATATCTATCTAATCAATTTACTCATAACACTTAGCCAAACAAGGCCCTTATTTGCTTATAACAACTATGCCAAAACATTTGAGCCAAACGGAACTTAGCGAATCAGATAAATTTCAGTCTTCAATTTATGGTTCCACATGGTTCTAAAAATTCCCGATATCACATAGTCATGTTCAATTTCATTTCCTGATCCCATTACAGTCTTCAATTTCAGTCCCAAAGTTGTAGTTTCAACAGATATTCTTCAATTAAATTATACTAACACCTCATTAATTACCAATAATTAAATCATACCGTTCCGGGTCATTACAGTTACTATGTGATGCGCACAGCATACAAGTATAGACTGAGTCGCCTGAATTGGAACAAAACACTTCATGTTTGTTTGTTTGAAAATGGTTTGATGGTGCTACCCGCAGATAGGCTAAAACGTGGATTTGCCACCCTCGGGTGGGCTTAGAAAACATGATTTTGCCACTGTCTAGTGGGCTTAAAACAAACATTTGATGAATTGTTCCAATCCAAATAACCCAACCTCCACCCACAGGCATTCAAGGCAGTTATATCACATAAGCAGTTAGCCTCATGGTAAGCATGCTATTCATGGCAATCACTCACACGTATGCAAGGATGCTAAAGCATAAAACTCACCAAGTACTCCAAGCCAAAACAGAAGCTCATTAGAAATCATGCATGATCCTAACTATACAGAGATGCCTAATGCAACACATGCAAAAAATGCAACTATAGCAGGCTCGGCTATTCTAAACATGGCAATGAGATACAACAGCTATCATGTATTCAACTTAGAATTGAAGTACAAATGCAGTTAGTATGATGCGCCGAGCTCGGTGTGTGCAAGACAGATGAATGAATGCAAACATGCTATCATACTGTATGCTAATTGAAATATGCCCTAATCTAACCATCATAAGCAGGTAAATAAAAGGGAAGAAAGACGTGGGGTTGGAAGACATACATCACACTCACCCACACTTATTACAATTATGCCCTCGCACAGAGGGTCCGAATAAATATATAGTCCCGAATAAAAGAATAGTACAGTCCAAATAATACAGTCCAAATAATGTACAAATTCCTAATTAATTAACAAATTAACTATGAAAGCTGTAAAACTGGCATGCAAGCCAGGGACTGCCTTGATTCCGCTCCGGGTGATGAATGATGCATGTTTAGGCTGCCTTGTGCTGAAATCCACTGGGATGCCCCAATTAGCCTCTGTTTGCACCTGTTCTTGAAATGCATGCCAAGCCTCGGAAGACTGCTGATTCTTGATTTTGCTACAACAGAGAGCAGGAAAGGGGCATAGCAATGTTTTTCACAAATGTATGCATGCCTCGATCCTCGTGCCACCAATTACGCATCTCGATGTATGATGGCCGAGGAATCGATTTGCACAATTCAATATGGAATGAATGCACATGAAAACACAACAAAACCTAACTCCATCACGGATGATCCGGAGTGTCGGTGACTAGGGAATTGAGACACGTTCCGTCACTCGGAGTACGGAACGTACCTCGTTTCCCGTGCTCGGGCTAACTCCTATCCCGAACACAATGCAATATGCATGACATGCATGAATGCAACTAAGATACAACCTAACATGCAACATGCTATGAAATGGCATACACAATGCACGGGGTAATATAGCATACACAATGCACTAACATACAACCTAGCATACACAATGCTATGGAATGAAATGGCATACACAATGCAATATGGACTTACACTAACATGAGTGGACCTCAGCCACACTCACATAAGAGGCCATAATGATGAAAATGAGACAACTCGAGATGCGCGCACGCGTGCACGCAAACTGAGAACCGAACCTACGGCACGGAATGCCACTCTAACAAGACATGGCAAAACACAAAAAAATGGCATACTATCATGCAAAAATCAGAGGTAGAATAAGATGCAAAACAGCCCCGAAACCCGGTAAAATGAAACCCGATGCATGAAACGAGTCCCGAAACACGGGTTTTGGCGCATGAAATGGCCTATAACTATACAATGCATACATAATTTGAATATGAAATGAAAATACAGAAGAAAGGAAGCCCCGAGACAAGCATTTTTACAGTTTAAAGCATGGCCAAACAGTGAGCACAAGTGGGACTAAATTAGCATACAAAAATGGCTCCACAAGGGAGGTAATGAAGCAAGTCACAAATTCTGGCCCCAAACAGAGGAGAGGCCTTCTACAATATTGAAGAGGGGCCAAAAATATGACTTTTTACAGTTTAGAACCAGCCCCAAAACAGTATACAAATAGGCTCAAAATATCATGCAAAATAAGGCCATCAAAAGGGCTATAACATGAAGTATACAAAGGGTGTCTCAAACAGCCATAGACCCTTAATGAAACATGAGAGGGGTCAAAATAGGGCCATTTTCAGTTCACCAAGGTCCAAAAACAGAAGCTCAATAAGCTAATAAATCATGCAAAAAAGGGACCAAAGAGGGGTTCAATAGCAAGTGACACATGGAGGTCCCAAACAGTGGTGAGCCCTCTTCAATGTTGAAGAGGGGCTCAAAATAGCCTATCTACAGTTTACATCATGCTCCAAAACAGATTACACATAGGCCAAAAATACTATGCAAGATAATGGCATACAAAGGGATATTGAAGCAAGTGTAAAATGGGGGTCCCAAACAGGGTAAGACCCTTAATGAAACAGAAAAATGAGCTCAAAAAAATGACATTTCCAGTTATGGCCGGAGCTCAAAACAGTAAGCAAAGAGGGCTAAGAAATGGTGCAAAAATGAGCTAGAAAGAGGGAGAAATCAACTCACCCTTGAAGACCAATCCTTTGCTGCCTCTTGGACCAAGAAAAGCTGCCTCCTAGCCTCTGAGAAGACCTCCAAGCTGCTGGAATGGAAGTGGTAGTGTGGTGCTAGGTGGTGATGAAGAAAAGGGTGTAGGACTTGGTGTTTTGAAGCTTCAATGGAAAGAGGGAGAGGAGATGTGCATACAAGGCTCAAAGGGATTTTTTTCCAACCCTTGGACCAATGTTGGAGGCTGGTTATATGGACCAAAGAGGGGGAGAAAAGGAGGGAAAAAAGGGGGGGAAAACAAGCCAAGTTTCCCCCCAAAAAGTTCCCCCCCGGATACAGATTTTGGGGGGAAAAAAAGTATACAGCTGTAATGTACTCACCCTGAGGAGCAAGGCCGGCCAGGTTTTGGAGCTGCAGGTGGCCGGCCGGCCACCCCCCATGGCCGGCCGGCCAGGGGTCAAAAAGGCCAAGGTGAATTAATGGCCGGCCACCACAAATTGGTGTCCTCCCAAATGCCCTCAACACAGCCCTGTGGTCCAAAATTGGAGGAAGTGAAACAGGAGAGAGAACAAGCCATTTTTCAAAGGGGTTCAAAAGGTTCAAATGGAATTACTGGCCGGCCATGTGATATTTGTGTCCTCCCAGGTGTGTACAACACAAATATGTTTTGGAGCTGAAGAAAGTGGCCTTAGGGTGGTCAACATTGGCTTTGAAGTGAGAAAAATGGGCGTCGGAGGGCGATGAAGGAATATAACTGGTTGCTGAAACAATTGCTGGCCTCCCACCTTCTATGACCTTCCTGGTGATGAAACAGAGGTCCCTGCCAAAAATGAACGAAAACCGATGCAAAATGAAGGTTCGGGGCCGAAACGCGCAGTCCGAGGCCCCGAAAACTGACTGTTAGGCACCGGGAGTGGTGTTCGACCACGAAGTGGATCTCTCAGACCACAGTGTCCCTCAAAAGGGGTAAATAAGATGCATGCCAAAAACGGAGCAAACGGAGGTAGTTAGGCAGTCCCGAACCGAGGCACACGGCCTGACGGCTCCGAAAACCGAGAACCGGGCTCCGAAATGGGAAAATGGCCTACGGCCACGAAATGTAGCCCACGGCCACTGAGAGATGATCTACGAGACCTCTCCCTCCCTTTGGGAAGAGAAACAGAGAAAATCGAGTCTGGTTCGTAAACCGAGGCAAGGCACAGAAGAGGGTTCGGAAGTCCGGAGGCAAGGCTCACGGCCGAGACTTAGAGACTTCTGAACGAGCGCAATTTGCAACATCACCGAGCGCTCAATCGGTGACGTCTGAGTCTTAAGGTCGGTCAAAAATGGGGTGTCTACAGTTGCCCCTCTTTGACAGAACTCGGAAGTCAAGAAGTGACGGGAGTGAATGTCAAAGTCCAGAGACGACCCATTTTTGACAAGGCCGAAGACTGAGACAATCATACGAGATACACAGAATAAGGCGTATGCCCGCAGGCGGGGCAAAATGCAAAGCGATATGCACAGGGCCAGATGTAACTTAAAAGATCATGCAAATGCAGCAAGCTGTAATGAAGCAAGTATTCGCAAATAGATGCAACAGTTTTAAGCAAGAATGCAAAGCAACAACTACATTTCATGCAGTTAAGAATGCGGAGAATTATTCAGCTCTCGTCGCGTCTCACACGGAGAAGATACGATACCTGCGCGATTCGTCTGGTCGCACCAGCTTCAAATGAACCGTACATACAATATCGTGCCTGCGAAAGAGAGAAACTCAACAAGCACAACATGTTTAGGAATATATCCAATGTGATATCGAAAGTTCGACAAAAGCGGTGTCGGTGGGTGAATGCATCGCAGTGCGAGAAAGGAGCGTGCGTGACAACGCAAGCTTAAACACAGAGGCATGGTAATATCAAGAAAATGTGCATGACAATGCAAGTATGTTCATGAGAATGCAAGTTATGTGCATGATAATGCAGAACGAGCATAAATTAGGGTGCACGTTTGTTACGAAACAACGAGCAAGGAACGCGCGTTTCGGCGAAGGCGACTCGATCGTGGCCTCTGGTTCACCCCCGGAGGGGTTACAACATGTTTTGAAAAGGATACACTTGATTTTGGTGAATAATGATGAGACACATGTCAGAAGTTGAAGCTGAAGTTCCGGCGGAGCGATTTCGTGACAGAAAGTGCACTTTCCTTGAACTTTTTCAGGTCCCGGGAACTCCAATCTTCCTCAAAATTTGCAGAGAGCTAGGTGGGCATGTGGGGAACACCACCGGCCAGTTTCTTTCCCCTGGGGAGGCCACCGGCCAGGTTTCAAAAAGAGAATGGCCGGCCAGCCAGAAAAGGTGGCCGGCCGGCCACCTGCCCAAATCCGCGGGTAATTTTGTCTTTTCACCCCTTTTCTTTAAATACATTCACCCAAACACTTTGAGCTCATAACTTCAGGTCCGAAATCATCTTCTCCTCCCTTCCAAACCATTTTCCTCTCCAGATCTGAGCTCTATACGCGTTTTTCAACCCCCCACGCAAGTTGTTTTCGCGAAAACTTTCAGTTTTAAACACTTTGAACCGATTAAATTTTGATTTCGGGGCTTCTTTTCTCATTTTCGCCACTTGAGGTAAGTTTGTCTCAATATTTGGAAGATTTTCTCGGGGTTGACTTTTGTTGACTTTTTCATTTCCCGAGAGTTGACTTTTGTTGACTTTTTCCAATTTTGGCTCATTTTTGCAGATTTTCTGAAATGGCCGGTCATTTTCCTAACGGCGGAGGTCCTCCAGGGTGCCGGGGATGATTTTGATGTCATGACTCTGCCTCCGAGGGTTCGAC